>MQTX01000276.1:206243-244181 GCA_009735665.1 Angiostrongylus cantonensis | reverse complement strand
ATAATAATATTTATTATCGGCTAACGTTTCGACGTCTTCGTCTTCATCAGAGCCGATGATCCGAGTCGATGGTCCACGCTTTTCTTTCGTCTCGATGTGGCGGCTTCGCCTTCGTGTCGAGTCAGGTCTTCTTCAGCTGTCCGTCTCCTCGAATGAGGCACACCCATTCAGTGGTGCCCTTTTATACACGATGCTGATGGTGAATATAATGATAATGTCCGTTGATAACTATTTGTTTTTCTTATGCTTCGAAACCAAGAGAAAAAAAGAAAAGAAAAAAAAAGAAAAAGAAAAAAAAAGCGTTTTTTTATTCTTCAAAAGAAAAGCGTGGACCATCGACTCGGATCATCGGCTCTGATGAAGACGAAGACGTCGAAACGTTATCCGATAATAAATATTATTATCAACCTCGTGTACGCTCATCAAGGAAAAAATACGTATAGCGCGTTTCGTTTGCTACCGCAGACACCTGCGGTCCGGAGTTTTGCAAATATCTCAGCATTATTAACGTTATATTTTGCAATGCATCCTGGCCTTAAAAAACGTAGGCAGTAAATAATAAGTTGAAATTGTGATATTAGGAGAATAGTTTCTATACACCATGAGCTTTCAACTGACATGAAGATCAGTATCAAAAAAAAAACAATTAAACGGATGAAAGAGAACTGAGGCAGTTGAGATGCTTACAGCACGTTTTTCTACATGTTCTCGAACAGATGTACGCGTAAATGCTCCCACCAAAGCCTTGAAGTCATAGCTTGCCACGTTAGTCACCTTCGAGGTAGGTTTCGCCAAGACAAAATTTCCAAAACGATTAACGATGCTGCACTATATGTCCGTTAACACCACCTTGCCTTTATCCCTCATCAATGTTTCGAGTGCTGCTCACTGTGCTATTCGCTGTTCCAATTCGTAGAAGTAGATTTTGTCAAAATTCACTTTGTGATACCTAAAATTCTAAGCTTTGGAAATTGTCAAAAACGCTCTTATTATTATATTTTAGTATAAATTAGTTTAATATTGCAGAATTCGAACTAATGCTAGAACGAATGCAAGGAAAATGAAATCGTGAATTCGACTTCCCAAAACATTCATTAAATTTATTGAAGCTTAAAATAACTGAAAAATAAAGGGTATTTTCGTTGCAAACGTTTATTTTAAATAGCCTACCATAACAACTACTGAGCGGATCCCAGCACTGTGACCAGTAACCTCAAGAAGAGCGTAAGGATCGCAGTCTGAGAAGAGTGCCCCGGTTTTATAGGTGTAATGCAAGAAGCAGCCTCCTTGGAAATCTGACTTGCTCCGACCTCATCGACGTCCTGTGTAATTCGAAATTTGATGGCCATTCACTGGTTGCCTCACCCTCTGATATCGTATTTGGAAAGCTCACTGTGGGGTGTACTGACGGAATTTTGTTGTTGAGTAAACTATGTGTGTAATTCCTTGGTGTCCTGAGGTCGGCCTAGCTGGAACTTTTTCCTCAGTTAATCACCATAAACAGTTTGCGGCAATTGTAGATTAGAGGTAGATTTGTTAATTTGCGAGTAGTTGATGTCAAATGGGTTGGCGGCATTGGTTTACTCCTAGAAGGGTTTCCGAATAAAATTTTCGACCTGCTTCTTGGTAGGCAGCGACGGTAAGATTAGTAGGGACATTGTGCTGATACACAGATTACTGGTTAATTTCGGCACTATTCTGTCTCCACAAATGTCGTTTTCATTTTTTAAATAATGGGCGCGCTATTTGCATGAATATGTTAAAGGAGCACTTTACACGTTTTACTCGACGGTTATAGGATGATCGGCGTTCCCTGATACAAGCTGTCTATAAATTTTTAGATCGAGTCATCCTAAATACGATTAATAAAACGATAGCGCGGTGGCAGCCATACGATCAGGAAGGTTTTCAAAAAGATTAATCACGTCGCACGATATCCCTATGATATCCCAACTCGTTGAAGCATCACGAACAAACAAAGTGCTTCGATTATCATCGTAGTAACATCGGTAAGGTAGAAAGGGAAAAATAGAAAGCCTGGTTACTAGTAGATTTTGTAATTTCCATTACCTGAATCGATGTTCATGGACAAACTCGTGTTGACGAGAACGCCGACACCGCCTACGCCTCTGCTGTCGCATGTTCCGAGGAACAGTTCTTCTCCAGTGTCATAGACAGCGTTGAATGGGTGGCGTCGTCTCGTCTCGGCCAGGCCGATGACGTCGTACCTTATCATTCTTGCTTGCGTGAGCAAGTCCTCTATCGAGGACTCGGATGCAAGTGTACGTGCGTGGGTATTAAATATACGTGGGTATTTAATACGTGGGTATTAAATATGCTAAACACAGTTAAAAAAACGGGCCTCATTCCCCTGACCCCAAAAGAGCCCCCAATTTCGAAGCGTTGGGTAGGACGAGTACGGAGAGGTTGATAGAATCTCAGGGCCAATGGAAGCTGTCTGGATCAGGAAATATGGTGACGATCTGTACCTACAACGCACGTGCACTTGCATCCGGGTCCTCGATAGAGGATTTGCTCATGCAATCAAGAATGATAAGTTACGACGTCATCGGCCTGGCCGAGACGAGACGATGCCACCCATTCAACGCTGTCTATGACACTGGAGAAGAACTGTTCCTCGGAACATGCGACAGTAGAGGCGTAGGCGGTGCCGGCGTTCTCGTCAACACGAGTTTGTCCATGAACATCGATTCATTCGAACAGCTTACAACCCGAATCGGACGTTTACGATTAAAAAGATGTGGATCAACACCGGCTTTGACAATCTTCGTCGTTTACGCGCCAACATCAAACTATGACGAAGAAGAAGTCGAAGCGTTCTACATGGACTTGGAGAGGTTCTACAGAGAAGACCACACATTCTTCAAGGTCATCATTGGAGATTTCAATGCCAAGATCGGACCAAGAAGATCGTCTGAGAAACGTCACATTGGGACCCACGGATTAGAATGGAACGAACAGGGTGAACGGCTCTCTGAGTTTATCACGACGACCAAAACCATCATCCATGGTAACTCGCAATTCCAGAAGCCTCACCGTCAAAGATGGACGTGGGAATCTCCCAATGGAGAGTACCACAACAAAGTAGACCACATCACAGTAAATAGGAAGTTTTGCCTAACCCATGTCGCTGTTGTACCAAAATTTTACACGGGATCAGACCACCGTCTCCTTCGTGCAAGATTTTATTTTTCACGGAAAGGAGAAAAAGCCGCTAAATTCAAAAACCGTAGTCCCAGAACCACCACAAACTGGGATTTATTCAACTCATTAGTCGGCTGTTGGGAAGATGCCGTTGTCGACAACATCGGGTGATAGCTCAAAACCGAAAAGGCAAGTTCAAAACCTTTCTGAAGCTAAATAAGAAAACTAGACAACCAACAAAAGTGTTGGTGAAACAGGCGGAAGCATTCCTTATAGGTAGCGATGAGAAAGGTCTGCTCTGAACAGCATCTGTAAAAACCATCAGCCTTCCACCATCACCCGTTTTTTTTATTGTTAGCGTTTACAGAGCAACTACTTCTTATTTTGCTTGGCTATTCTTAAGGCTCCTAACCACGGACCTCCCTCATATAAGGGATCTCGAGCCGATTAGTCGCGAGGCCACGTGGCGCATCCACAGGTGGCGTATAAAGGGTTAACCGCGAAACAAAAGCGACCTTTGCTTCCTTGAGACGCAGATGAATCCAAAGGATGGACTCCCTGTTTTTACTGCGCCGATTTAGCACATACTTTCTGTATTTAAGAGACGTATTCATGCACGTGTGTGTGAGTGCGTTCAAGTTTATGCGGATTGTATTCTACGTGTCAATTCGGCCAAAGGCCTGCAATCAAATGGCGCCTGGATCACGATGAACTGTGGTGACGATCTGTACCTACAATGCACGTACACTTGCATCCAAGTCCTCGATAGAAGACTTGCTCATGCAAGCAAGAATGATAAGGTGCGACGTCATCGGCATGGCCGGTACGAGACGACGCCACCCATTCAACGCCGTCTGTGATACTGGAGAACTGTTTTCTTGGAACATGCGACAGTAGAGGAGAAGGCGGCGTCGGCGTTCTCGTCAACACGAGTTTCTCCATGAACATCGATTCATTCGAACAGCTTACAACCCGAATCGGACGTTCACGATTACAAAGATGTGGATAAATACCAACTTTGACAAGCTCCGTCGTTTACGCGCAACATCAAACTATGAAGAAGAGGAAGTCGAACCGTTCTGTATGGTATGGGCTCAGAGAAGACCATACATTCTTCAAGGTCATCATTGGAGAATTCAACGAAAAGATTGCACCAAGAAAAAAGTCTGAAGAACGTCACATTGAGACGAATAAATTAGAATGGAACGAACAGGGTGAGCGGCTACCTGAATTTATCATGGCAGCCAAAACCATTCGTGGTTACTCGCAATTCCAGAAACCCCACCCTCAACACTGGGCTTTCTCCAAATGGAGTGTACCATAATAAAATAGACCACATCATAAATAAATAGACGGTTTTCCTAACCGATGTCGCTAAAATTCTACACGGAATCAGACCACCGTCTCCATCATGCTAAATTCTGTTTCTCGTAGAAAGGAGAAAAGACGCTAAATTCAAAAACCGAATTCCTAGAACCGCCGTGAGCAGGGACCTACTCAATTCATCAGTCGGCTGTTGGGAAGACGCCCTTGTCGATAACATCGACGAGGAATACGATCGGCTCATTCAACATCTTCACTTAGCGCTATGATAGCTGAGATTTCGAAAGTCTCGAAGAGACGTCTATCTCCAGAAATACTCGAGCTGATACACCAGCGTGGTATCGAACGCGCTGCAGGCAACTGCGAACTAACGTCCGAATTTGTAAAACTATGCGGACAGGCGATAAAAGAAGATCTTAAAGAGAGAAGACCAGCAGTAATGGTCGAAGCTGCAGAGGCTGGGATAAATATTCGCAAAGCTCGCTGAAGCTTCGCCAATTACAAAACCTAGATGATTGCACTCCAACGCCCAGACAGAACAATAACAGCGTCCAGAAAGGCAATAGAGAAAATCTTTCACGAATACTACTCCGATCTATTTGATAGATACGTCCAACTCCTGTCATATAAAATAAAAGCGGATGGATATGTGGTACCACCGGTTCTCGCTTCTAAAATCCGACATGCCATTTCGTCAGTGAGAAATCGAGCAGCACCAGGTTCGCAGTGGTTAAGGTCAAAACACCTGAAGAATGCTCCGCAAGTGCTCATAAACACGATTGCTCGCCTCTTCAAGTGTTAGTTGTCTGAATGGAAAATCCCTAGTAAACAGAATACCAGCAAGGCCGTGCTAATATTTAAGAGGCATGACTTACACGATATAGGCAACTATCGCCCAATCTGCTCGCTGTCTGTCGTCTACAAACTTTTCACTTGAGTCATCCTAAACAGGATCGACAGAACACTGGAAGATGGACAGCCATGTGAGCAAACAGGATTTCGAAAAGGGATTTAGTACGATGGACCACAATCACACGATAACAAGGCTCACTGAAGTATCGCGAGAGTACAAAAGACCGCTCTGTCTTACTTTCATCGACTTAGATAACGCCTTTGATTCAATTGAAATAGAAGCAGTCATGGAAGCCCTCGGTGGTCAAGGAGTTCCTGCTCAGTACATAAAGATTCTTCGTGAGCTGTACAAAAATTTCCCAATCAAGATTTCACCATTCTACAACGATATTAACGTTCACGTCAAGAGAGGAGTTAGGCAGGGCAATACAATCTCGCCAAAATTATTTGCAGCCATCCACCAGAACGTCATGCGAACATTGGAAAGGGATAATATGGGAGTGAAAATCGACTGTCGGCAGATACACCATCTTCGCTGTGCTGATGACATCGTCCTCATCAGACCAAATATCAGCCGAGCGGAACGTATGCTTGCCGACTTTAATAAAACCTGTGGAAAGATTGGTCTTCGACTAAATCTCACAGAAATAAAGCTCTTGAAGAACGGATTGGTTTCGTGTTCCCCATTTAAGCTCATTGGAACGAGTTTATCCGAATGCTCCAGATATGTCTATCTTGGTCGGCAAAACAACATGTTGAACGACTTAGCTCCAGAGCTGAGCAGAAGGAAACGAGCGGCTTTGGGAGTTTGCAAGACCATCGAAGATGTAGTGAAGAGAACAAAGAACACTTGACTCCGTGCCCACTTTTTCAACACAACTGTTTTCTCCGCTCTAACGTATGCGTCGGAAACCTGGTCGCTGCGTAAGAAGGATGAAAGTTCACTCAGCCTTATCGAACACGCAGTCGAAAGGACGATGCTAGGAGTATTCCGTTTCACACAAGTAAGGGATGGGATCCGACGCTCCGATCTGCGTCAACAGTCAAAAATCAAAGGTGTGGTTCTGCACACCAAACAGTCGAAGATGAGGTGGGCCGGAGACGTAGTGCTTATGAATGACAACCAGTGGACAGGAGCCATTAGTGACTGGATTTCTCTGCATGTCAAACGTACTGAAGGAAGACCACCGATCCGATGGTCAGAGTTCTTCACAAAGAGCCTAGAAGAAAAGTATGATGCTCGACGAATCCCTATAGCGAGCAAAACCCACTGAGCTACTCTTGCACGCGACAGGGAAAAATGGTAGATTTACTGGTGCCCGTTCATGTCACTCGACGATCAGTGGAGCTACAGGTGATACAGGTAATATCTTTTTTGACCTGAACCTATTCTTGGCATAGTTATTAATTTCGATCTACCCACCTTTGATTTAACTTTATGTTTTGACCTACCCATAATTTTTTAACTATTTTTATTATTTGATCTACGTGTTTTCGATCTAATCATAACCCACTTGAATTTTTTGATGCATCCATTTTTAATCTACGTATGGCTCTTGGCGTGCCCATAATTTTTGACATGTTTTTCAAATTTAGCTCTTCCTATTTTTTGAAACGCACTCTTCGCCTACTCATATTTTTTGATCTGTCCACTATTGATCTGCCTGTAACTTTTCATCTACCTATAGTTTCCGCCCTATTTTAAACTTTAACCTACTTATCTTTTTATTTAAACATACTCATGACCTGCCTGAATTATTTGATCCATCCACATTTGATCTACTTATAGCTTCTCGTCTTTCCTAATTTTTGACCTAATCGTGTTTCTGTCATTCTTATAAATTTCGATCTATCCACTTTCGATTTATCTATGACTTTCAACCTAGCCATAATTTGCACACTATTTTTCCGATTTTCGCGCTATCTGTTCTTTGATCTAAGTGTCATTTTGACATGCTCCAAGCTCTTCATCTATCCACTTGCGTGAGGGCATGTGTGTGTGTGTGTGCGTAGATTTGTGTAGGTGCTTTTCCGTGTGTAGGCGGGGGTGTGTGTAGATGTGTGTGGGTCTGTGGGTGTGTGGATGTAAAATCCGCTGAGAAAACGGTTGTTTCGACGGCTCTGAGGCACATTTGACGCCTTTGGCTAAATCCACTCAGAAAAGGGTGCTTCGACGGTTTTGAGACGCATTTGGCGTTCTTCGTAAAATCCGCTCAGAAAATGGGTGTGTAGGTGTGTGCGTGTATGTTTGTGTGTGCGGATTGGTGTATGGGCGTGTGTGTATGATGCGCAAGTATGTCTTTGTGAGTACGTGAGAGTGCGTAAGCGTGCGTGGACGCGCGTAGGTGCGCGGGCGTGGTGTGTGGTTGTGGTTTGTGTATGTATGTATGGATGTATGTATGTATGTATGTATGTATGTATGTATGTATGTATGTATGTATGTATGTATGTATGTATGTATGTATGTATGTATGTATGTATGTATGTATGTATGTATGTATGTATGTATGTATGTATGTATGTATGTATGTATGTATGTATGTATGTATGTATGTATGTATGTATGTATGTATGTATGTATGTATGTATGTATGTATGTATGTATGTATGTATGTATGTATGTATGTATGTATGTATGTATGTGCGTCTGTGTATGTGTGTGTTTGTATGAGTGTACCTGTGTGATAATGCGTGTGTATCTTTGTGTGTATGTGTTAATATCTGCATGATCTGTGTGATTTTTCTGTATGTGTATCTGTGTTTGTGTGTGTGTGTTTTTTTGGTGTCTGTGTCTGTGTCTGTGTATCTGTGTGATATCATAATTCTAGACCTATTCACTTTTGATCTAGTTATGTCCTTCGATCTACCCGTATTTTTTGACTTATTCTTCTAATTTTTATTTAACCAATTTCAGGATCTGAACGCATTGTTGGCCTACTTAAAATCTTTATCTAACCACTTTTGTATTAGTTATGTCTTTTGATCAGCCCATAATTCTTTGGATTACTCCACGCCGAAATTGGTTGCGTTCTCTCCAACAAAACATTGGCCCTACTTGACACCATCAGAAACGGTTTTTTGCTTTTCACTGCTTTTGCAATGTCCTGTTTACAAACGAAAGAATTTGGTAGTTAGAAATGATGTTGAAGAATGGATATCTATTCGTATCTGGCCAACGTAACGATGCGTATAGATGGCTTGCTGGCGGTGAGCCTGTTGAATAAGATAAATGGGATGCGAAAGTAGCTGGAGACCATAAGACATTCACTACTCTTTACTGAGCAACAACTGAAGGAAACGTAAGTGGAATTTTGGGTAGTGTTACAAAATTTCAAAAATTAGCTTCTGCCGGCAACCTGTTATCTAATGACCTCTTTGAGCTTTGGCCTCAACTCTCTCACCTCGGGCATCCAGCATAGTCATAGCCACTAGGAGTCGAAAAAATTTCCTTGAGACTTGTCTTTTTTCCAAGTGCCTAATCGCTGTTATATTTGAGCTCTAATTGTAATTGAAATGAAGGCAATCGTCTCGTGATCGCAAATTTCTAAGATCGGATTCAGACCTAACCTACGGACGGCCTCTTGCTTTTTATTTGTCGTCACGAAGTTGAAATGGTTGAAATGAACCTATTCTTTGCACAGGACAATACGCAAAGCTGGTTCTCACCCGTTGGTCACAAATAGCGCTAATCCTTTTCCTCGCTTCCATATTGATGGAATAAGACCCAGAACCCGGAACCGTGCAAAACTTATCATTGAAGAGGTTTTTGTTTTTGTGTTAGAAAAAATTCTCACAAAGGTTTTTTTCTAACCAGCAATTGGACAAATCTTTTACGAAACTACATTGCCGGACAAGTGGTGAGTTACTAGTTTTTGAAATGAGGTTCTAAGGATATTCGAAATTCATCACTATTATTTATAAAAGTGGAACTCGAACGTCACAACGCTCCCAAAGAAATGATGCAGTAATTTCAGCGTTGTCCTCTATCTCGTCAGCTTCTCGTTCAACCTCGATGATAAAGAAAAGACAAGAAACAAGAATAGATAACCCCACACTGTTTCACATATATGTAAAAGATTTTAATACATGAGAAGAAAATTGGCACTGTCGAGGTAGTGATAATATTATTAGAAATAAGGACTATCGAACTTAATTTCAGTCTAAAATAATGTGCAAAGAAAGCACCGATCTGTGGTACAAAAAACGAGAAGTTGTGGCTAAATGCTGACACTGGAGTCCACATAAACCAATTGCTGTTCGCATGATCCCAAGAAGGAGAACATCCCTGGTGCCACCCAGCAGTTTTTTGCGAAGAAAATTAGGCACAGTGATGCTGAGATGTTTGCAAAACTGCGGGCAGCAGATGTCTGCCGTGGGGAACGAACGCCCTATTACCCTTTCTGAGGGCTAACGCGTTCACCACTAAATCATACGGGTCCTTCGTTTCGCCTGTCTCTCAGCTCGTTCTATATAGCAGTGCTATCAGCAGTCATCCTTCAACGGGATTGATGCGGGGAGCTCAAATCGGCAAGGAACCCAATTAAGCTATGGCTGTAGTCAAGGAACAAAATTAAGATATCACAACAGATATAAAAAGGAAGTCGAGACAGTCAACGTCAATTTTTGACGAGAATTAACTTATAATTAGTAGTAGACTGATTGTAATTTTGCAACGTACATAAATATCTGCTAAACAAAGAGTTAGTATGTCGATTCACAAACAGCACTAAGGTGGTTACAGTGCACTGATATACACACATTTCCCCTCGGCGCGACGACCGACTTCACCACCCTTCAGATTTCCGGAAATTGCCACCATATTTTTCTAGGATAATAGAAACAATGACTCAATATGTATTCATTTATTGATAAGATAATGTGAGATTTATAGTGAACTTTGTTCTGCTAAAGTTTCGATGCCTTCGCCTTTTTCCGTTCCGGCCTGATGCAAGTCGATTGTCATGATTGTTTTTTCCAAAGTTTTTTTTCTCCGATGTGGATCTTCGACATCGCAACAAGTTTAATTCACTGGAGTGTAATCCGAATGAGATAACCTCAATCGGCCGTGGTCCTTTATAGAGGACGGTTGCAGATACCGACTGCCCGTTTATTATTGTTTGTTTTTTCTGAATAGTCTATGCTGAAGCAGGCGGTATCATTATCAGGTAGCAAAAAGCGCAACAATATCTCAAACAGCCGCCCTTTATTAACCTCGTGTTACCTTACAAACAAAAGAATATATGCTGA
Source organism: Angiostrongylus cantonensis (assembly GCA_009735665.1). Classification (NCBI taxonomy): domain Eukaryota; kingdom Metazoa; phylum Nematoda; class Chromadorea; order Rhabditida; family Metastrongylidae; genus Angiostrongylus; species Angiostrongylus cantonensis. The sequence continues at coordinate 233,594 of MQTX01000276.1, read as the reverse complement.
TTAGTCATATTGAGGTGAAATTGAAGCTAGTTTTTAAAGCAGTTTAATACATTGGCAATTCCCGTAAGTCGTTTCATAGGCCAACTTCAAAACCATTCACCTCTGCGGTGCTTAACGAACGTGGCGCATGTTTAAGAGGTTGAGTAAAGTTGAACCTTCCACCACTCGTCCTTTAGCATGACACAGAACTAATGATTTAAGTAGCGAAGATTTAATAGCGCGTCTGAAAATGACTCATCCAGCGCCTTTCCAACGATCGTACACTAAACGTCAGTTTGAAAGCGATTTGTTTTTCTCGTGGCACTGTTTTCTGAAAGCATCTGATATCGTATCCAACGTAACTACAGTGCTGTTTGGAGATTGATTGATTGATTTACAAACATTATCTGTGGTATTAATTAAAAGCATGAATCTAAATTATACAGGAGATTTTTATCCGATCTTTTGGTACCAGGTGTTGCTAGTTATTTAATTCCGCACGGATCGCCACTTCCGGATTCACGTTCGTACTGCGTTTTCAGCGGCGGTAAATTTCTGTACTCATCAGGCTGAAGATGAACATGCGGCACACCACGGATACCTGAAATATTAGTCATATAAGGATTTATGTCCTTCTCATGACCGAATTCGACAGAAGAAAGAAAACAGAATAAAATATCTATGAAGAGCTTCCACTTCTTTCTATTCCACGCAACAATTCATACTGCCACTGGAAATTGACCACAATATTTTATTCAGTTGTTTGTTCTTAACTTATGCCGTTTTTAAAATAAAACCTGGGAAACCATCTGATATTTCTTTCCATTTTAGTTAAATAAATTTACACGCTTCACTTACTTCGGATGTTGATAGCAAGCGTCCTCTCATCCACTGACTCAGGCTTTTTTAAGCCGTCTAACGCATCCGAACGATTGAAAACGTTGATATATGGATCTAAAAATTCCTGGTTTTAAACTTTTCAATGAAAGAAAATAATTTAACGACTAGGAGAAACCGTATCCATCATATTTACGGCCAATGGGAGGAAGCGGCGGCCGTCTGTAGGGGTCCAGATTACTGGCTGAGTTCTGACGAGCTCTGAGATTACTGTTCTTCTCCAATTTTGGTATGCAACAAGAGCAACATCTATAAAACAAGTCTCAGAAAAACGGAAAGAAAATAAACCACAACCACCAAATTTTTTCTTTCTAAAGTACGTTCAACGACATTTACATAGTACACCCAAATATCGTGCTATGAAAATTGCAACAGTGACCTCTAGTCGATCGATCCTAAATCCGCCAAACTGTGTGCGTGAATTTATGAGGCGCTCGGCATGTATACCATTGCTTAAATGGTAGTGGCCAGCCAGCTTCGAAGAATCAACCTGCTCTGGACGTCCAAATAAGTTGGATTTCAACGCACCCAACTAACAAGTGATTGTGGGCCTCTGCCTTGTAGAGCTGCCATTGGCCACCATGCATCTCCACCCATGGATTCCAAAAGCTGTGCTCTGGGCATCATTTCGCCCGCACAGATTTTGAATATTTGACGCTTCTCAAACCTTACACGACTACCGCCCCCACAAATTTAAGGTTTTAAGAACTTCAGTGGACGTTAAATGAATGCGATTTCCACATCCAAAACCTCACTTGGCCACCTGTGAGACATGAGGTCCTCGTTCCATCCGGCCTACAAGGTCCGCTTCACCTTATTAAATCAACACCTTCCGAAATTTTTTTGTGCTCGCTTTTTAACGAAAATGAATGATAATCAAAACAGGACATCGAATGTAAACCAGTTTTACAACAGGATATAGCCGTAAATCAACGCATTCCACAATTTGGACACATTATCGGCACTCGATCCTGGGCACGTGTTCTCTGCACATTCTGCTACACTTTAAGCCTCCATCGAGAAAATCGGGAACTTATTCAGTGTTATCCCTGCTTCAGTTGCTACTTTTACAAAGCTCAAACAATATTGTTGGGAAAAGAACGCTAAAGAGCCACATTTTCCGGGCACTGACATTTTTGCGCTGTTGTACCAATGATTCATTACTTGCGATGCTATTTCGTCCTAAAAATGGTTTTGGAATGCTTTCGAACCACAGAGGTAGTCATAATGAGAGTCAGGCGGTACTGGAAGTAGAATAATTATATTTTCGGCAGCATGATATGATACAAGAAGTTAAATCTCTTATTATGAAGCTTCACTTAAACCTTCAGTCATAATTTTTTTTTAGAACATGGATAATTATGTCTGTCTAATAAAACAGTTAAGAGGGCAGCTTGCAAGGACGAATTTCTTACTTTTTGAGGACTCTGCAAAAGGTCCATCGATTGGTAAAGGAAAGCGTTTTCGTTGCATGATACAAAAGCAACGCGCTGTTTGCCTAAATGATATTTGTCTGTCCGAAAATGTTATACTTATTAATTCTAGAACCTCCTACGTACTTTTCAATTAGGCATTCTCTTGTATGAGCTCTTAATAGCAGAGTTTCAACAAAAGTGCATCTGATGTATGTCTAAAGAGGAAGCAGATCTGTTACCTTCCGTTCTCAGTGGCTTACAACACTGTGAAGATGTCCTACATTTTTTCTATCATTGCTCTGGATAACACCTACTAGATGGAGAGAGCTGAGCACCCTACCACATACAACAGCCAGCGATCTGACATGGTAAAAAGCTTAAAACGCTATTGCATAGATCATCAAAAGACCAGTAAAGTGGAAAATATGCCGAGACCACATTGAATACCTTCTCGATGCCCGCACGAAAACGTTGATAACTAAAAGATTAGAAAGTCAAGCAGACGATTGTTGTTAATCGCTGGCGACATTAAATGAAGTTATACTACCCAGGATCGACTTTCTATTAACCTCGCCATTGGATTATGAATTCGTCGTTTTCTCTTTCAGCAGTCGCGAGATTGTTAAACAGCATGCGTTTATTTCCATACAATAACACACATAAAATACAATCGTAGCTGACGTTTCGGCAGAATCGCCTTCTTCAGAGCCGCTTTTTCATCTGTCCTCCACCGAGCAGAAACAGCCGCCGAGAGTCGCATATGGCTGACGACTCGGATGACAGATGAAAAAAGCGGCTCTGAAGAAGGCGATTCTGCCGAAACGTCAGCTACGATTGTATTGTATGTGTGTTATTGTATGGAAGTAAACGCATGCTGTTTAACAGCCTCGCGATTGCTGAAAGAGAAAACGACGAATTCATACATAATTCGAAATCTCAGAAGAGGTGGACCCAATAGGAAATGGCTGGATCAATACGTACATAGCAGACGTCATTTCAAGTGAACTATATCCCGTACTAACTAAACCCACAGAAAATAAGATAGAGAAAATAGGATTCCAAATTTCAACCCTACTAGCCTATCCCATCTTGTTCGGTGAATGGTAGTGTACAAAAGTATTAGCCGAATTTGAACCGCAGTTTTTGGCCACTGTACACAGTTAGGATGGGATACCGTCTTAAACAGTTGTCACTGCGATTTTGCCAGCAGACATAAGCCCGATTACAAAAAAAATTGTGCGAAAAGGACATTGCAGGAATGGAAGACTAAAGAATTTAGTGAGACAAAAAGAGACCACCGACTGCAAATCACCAGGGAAAATACCCTTTATGAAAATAAAATAACCGCTTGGTGAAAACATATTCCGTTAGAGATTTTCATCTTTTCTAAAACTATTGATGGAGCTAGGGGTTGATAGCACAGTAGTAGTGATGTCCGTCATCAGGAGCATGGTGCTAGTTCGATTTCGCTCCGCGCCAACCAAGCCTCTCATCCCTCCTGGGTCGGAAAATTGTTACCGGACTTGTCTGGAAAAAGAATCACTCTCTGCAGTTGAGTTGGAAACGCTCCAGCCCGGCCATCTCAGGGCTCTAGGGAGAAATGCTCGACCAGCATTCTACGACATTCAAGATGAAATGTAAAACCTCAAGCAGCAACCGAACCCACACGTAAAAACTTTCAGGATCTTCGTGGAGAATGAGTGTGAGGAAACGAATCGAATACGAGAAGTGCTGAGATCCGCACCGCAGACATGAAGATGGATCATATAAAGTAATAATGGAGAAAATCGATCGAGCTAGAACATTCTTTGTGTAACTCAGTGGCGTGAAAAAGTGAAGTAGAAAGAAAGTTGAAAGAAAGTGACGTGAATTAAAAGGCGCATGGTAGTATTTCTAGGCAAGGAAACCACTTATCATGTACACATTGGAGAGCTTCGATAGAAATGGAAAACACTCAAATGGGGAACGGAATAGCGGACAGCAATCTACCAATGGGAACGTCGAATTAAGGTTGCGGTCGCAATTCGATATAGAGGAATAGTGGCGAGATGCAAACCATTCGGAAGATTTTTTTGCATTTTTTAAAAACTTATGAGACATTGGCGTAAAAGAACATACCCATTGTGGCGATAAACCTCTCGAAAATCTTGTGAGTGGTTACGGTTGGGTTGACAGCAATTCCTGTGACGTTGCTGGCGTCTGTTTCAGCAAGCAGACCATCCGGAGTCGGAAAAACATCGTCAGCAATGAATGTTGAAGTTGATGGAGAAGGCAACTCGTCTGCGATGACTTCTTCGAAGAGCGTACGGTTACCATCCATCTGAAACTGCTTCAATCAAAGGCGTGAGGAGAAGACTAGAGATTACGTAGAACGCATCAAGTGAAAATTTTTTTTCTCCATGGCAACCACGAGAAGAAAGTAAAGCAACGAAATTACTAATCATGCAATCCACTAAAACCGAATAAAATCGTAACAGGCTTCGACGGCCAACAACGACTGCAGTAAAAAATAAAGGATAAAGCGTTCGGCGTTGGCCAATCCCTTACGGGCTCACCTTGCATTAAGCGTCATAAAGGCTACTGAAGGAACAATTGACAGACCTATAGCATGAACTACAATTTTTCGAGACGTCTCTTCCCTTGGCCCCAGAAAATCATCATTCTCAACGGAGAAAAGGAACCCACATATTATACGAAAGCATCCATAAATTCTCCTACTTTTACTTAAATCTATAATGGTCGATGCGGTTCAAGACATACTGGCCAAGAGTTGAAAGTGGACAATATTTCTCTCTAAATGCATTGTCCTCAACGCATGTTGGCGCTTTAGGAACAACTGTTACAGATTCAGGCCGCCTGCGAATTATGAGAACCTTTTAATAGTTCTGTGATTGCATAAGTGCTTTACAGAAAGCAATATGAATTTGCACAAGTGAATCGAATGCCTTCCAATTCTAATACGTTTAACTTTATAATGCAAACATAGAGCCATTAAAAAATTTCAATATAACTCTATCACCTACTACAGATGACTTAGTTTTCCATAATTTCGAAAGTAACCAAGCCATAAAAAAAATTATTAAAATCATGGCCAAAACACAGTAGTCGAAGAGAAATCGAACTCAAAAAACAAGACCGATCAATCAAGAAACAAAGAGGAATGAGTGGATTATTACGGTCGCAGTGCTTCACATTTCCAGTCTACGATTCCTGAAGAACCACCCCAAGTTATATTTTAATGTTTAAAGCTTCAAATTTTACAATGTCGACATCTTATTTACTGCTTTTTACTAGTCTTCACGGCAGGGTATTATTTGCGAAACAACTGCAATGGTGCTGAGATATTTGCAAAACTTCATGTTTCGTAGGTGTCTACGGTGGAGAACGAACGCACTATTGTCCTTTCCGGAGAGTAACGCGCTCACCACCACACCATGCTGAGAGACAGGCGAAACGAAGGACCCGTAGATACCTGCAGTCCGGAGCTTTGCAAATATCTCAGCATCATTGTGGTTGCTTCAAATTCCATTTCCGGTCTGGACCTTCGTGTGAGAAGTGTAACTGGGACTGGGGAAACAAAAAACCGCAACTGGAGCTTAGAAAATGGATATTTCCTAAAGAAAGGAATTTTATGCCACTCTACTTTATATGAGGTCAATCTTCTCAAACAGACAACCAGTTGCAAGCATTGGACCAAGAAAACTGTCAAGGGTGACTTCATCTACAAAAGTGAATAACCGAAAGCAAAAAACGGTGCTAAAGACATTCGTCAATGTGAATTGAAGTCTGAAAAAGTAAAGGAAATAAAACTCACGAACATTTTTGCTTTATTTTGATGTTTATGAGAAATAGATTTATATAGTTTTCTTCAAGAGTGTAAACTGGGACCCTCGTATTCTCAAAACGAACAGCAACGCATTCGCTTAAGAGAATTTATTTAGTGCTATTTTATTTTACACAACCGAACACCACATCCACCATGTGGGTGCCAGCGCACATCGTCCACGAAGCACTTCGAAAATTTTGCGTGTTGTTGCGGCTGCTGCTTGGACATTTCTTCTTTACGAACGACGTAAACTGCTGGTCGAAGCGATTCTCTTTACAATCTTGGCCAGGTTAAGGCGTTCCGACGTAGGTTGGAGGGTGTTAGAGAAGGGGTACGACATGTGCCTTTCTTTCTAATGAACTGGATTACTGACCACAGAGCTAAATGTTAAGGCTTCGAGTCCTGGAATCGCATTTTTATGCAAATTTTTCTTTCAGACCATATCGGCAACGTAATTATGTACTTTACTTAAAAAAAGAACGGGCAATGAAATAATTGTTCATTGATGCATTATTACGAAACAATGCTAGTCACGTTGTCTAGCGTCTTATTTTCACCTGAAATAATTCCTCCTAACAAAAGGTGGGATTGAATTCATTTACGTTACCTAAATGTGATCAAATAAATGGTGAATCGTTCGAGGTTGCGCAACTCCTGAGTGAGGCCCCATGCATTCGACTCCATTCGTAGCATCGTATATGTGATTGATTAAGTACATACCTGCCCACGCATTGATTTTCAGAGGCCTATCGTCGATATATCAATCCAATGATGCTATTCTCCCATACAAGTCTGCTACCAATTTCCCGACTCCGAAAACATGAAGAGCTTGGTTTCGCGAGGGTAAAGGGTTGAATCAGTAAGCATGTGTGCGTCGTAGGAGACCTCTGACCAATGCGCTACATACCCATTCTTCAGATTTAAATCTGATAAAAACATAACAAGAGAAAAATTAAAGTTTGAGGAAATGTTCTTGCACTTAAAATATCCTAGATGAAAAAATGGATCGAAGAAAGAAAGGAAGAAGACAAATTGAGAGCATATGTGATGACTATGAATTATAAAGATAAACAATAACCTTTATAAGCAATAGCAGATCAAGAGCTATAAATGGAAGCATGAGGATAGGCAAATCCATAATTTTGGCAGAGAATGAATCAATTTTGTGAAACGAGTCAACCTATACGGAATCTCAGAACTCTTCCCAAATGACTACGGAAAATTCGGCGATGCTTGACGGTGTCGGCGTTTATGATTTATTGCCATGAATTTGACGTCGTTTATTGAAAAACAGGAAAAATCCTACTGCGGCCAATATCCATGCGCTATGGAACTAAAACGTGAGCGCCCACCAGCAGCGACGGCGAAATTCTTCTATCGCCCTAGTAAAAAATAAATTGATGCCACGAACAGAAAAGGATCCAAGAAACTCATTATTAGCATCGTATATCAACCACAAAGATGTCTTACTTAATTGATCAATGTCCATATCCTTGTGTTGTTTTATCATGAACAGTAAATTCGGTGGTAAAAATCATCATTCTTTTGCTACATTTTCCGAACTTAAAGGATTTATCCTCTAAGGATAAAGCGCTCGGTGTCTATATATCCTCGATAAATGCGCCATACATTCCAATCACCTCAACGATGTTACGAATTGATTGGAATGTGTGGCGCATTTATCAAGGATGTATAGACACCGAGCGCTTTATCCTTAGAGAATAAATCCTTTAAGTTCAGAAAATCTCGCCTGGGAATGATAATTTTTACCATCGAGTTTACTATTCGTGATAAAAGAACACAAGAATGATGGACGTTGGTCAATTAAGACATCAAGTGGTAGATATACGAGGCTAATAATGAGTTTCTTGGATTCTTTTCCGTTCGTGGCATCAATTTATTTTCTACTAAAGCGATAGAAGAATTTCGAATGTATGCTTAGTCTTACACATTAACTTGTGGTCTCCAACCGTTGCTGCACTAAGTTAGTGTTTCGATAGCCCGAGATTTCACTCGTATGAGTTTGACAACCTCCCAGAGATAAAGTGTCTGTTTATCCTAGGGCGAGTGGTCTAACAAACGACGAAAGGCGTATTACATAGCTCTCCAACCACTGCACCACACGTGCTCCAGTTTTTCCGACAGATATTTTATTATTTCATTACATCGTCTACCACCATATGTATCACATTACGCGATATCAGCACTTCTTGCACTCAAATTGTTTCCTTACATCCATTGGCGAAGATCTAGGAACTTTTTTCCTCCAGCTTCGGCTATTTCTTGAAAATTCCTTCGGCTTCGTCACGAATGTCGTTGAATGCTGGTCGAGCCGCTTCTCCCTGGAATCTTGGGATAGCCGCGCAGGGGCGTGGAATGGAGTGAGTGTGCTTGTCCCAGACAACTTAAGGACCAAATTCCAGCCGCGAATGGATAACAGGCTTGATGAGCCTGCAGAAAGAGCATTGTAGTCCTTTCTATGTGGAACGTGACAATATTCTGTGCTGAACATATGGATTCGCTGCGTTAAGCGGTCTTCACAGCGGAAAATGTGGATGTTACATGTGAAAAAAGGTTACAATGAATTACAAAATTTATGACCAATGCAGAATTAAGAATCATAGAAGCCGACTAAAATGCATGATCGATTTGAGTCAGTATCATTTTATAACGTCTAACAGTGTAGTCGACAACACTACTAGAATGCAGGAAGAAACAGCTGGCAAAAATAAGAAAACAATTTGTGCATCATTTTCATTCCTATTAGAATGTCATCGAATAGATTCACGTCAGTCATTTTTTTTAAGTGTCCTATACTTTCTTAGCTAATGAAGACTATCTCAGCCTTTCCTAGATGATTTCTTATGCATCAGGCTTCCTTACAAGTAAGTCCGAAAAATTGCTATGAATGAAAAATCAGAAAGAGTCAGGTGGTTAAGATAAAATGTTGTTCAAAGGTGGGTATTAGCGAACACCCTGATAACCATCAAAAGTAAAAAACACGAGAAGCGAGAAATTTTCGAAACGTGTCAACATATGCTATGCCCTCTGAACGTGACGGTGATGAGTTGTATAGCAGTGTAATAAGCATAAGTAAAGAGAGTGAGAGGGTTGGGGTGCGCGAGGAAAACAAATCGCCTTCGGCTTCAAGCAGCCACCGCCTGGATTTCTTGATGCATGCAAAAATCTCTGGAGAACCCAGGCGAAAGCTGAAGACGTGATTGAACAGCCAAAACTAGTTATCAACAGGAAAGGAACTTATACAGTGCCTCATATAGACGTTGAATTAGTTTCTCATGAATATCTGGGCAGCATGGATAATCGTTCCCTGCTCAAATTGTATTATTAGTACATCTCCCAGGATCTTAAACGGCTAAATTTAATTTCATCTGAAACAAGAGAAAAATCGATGAGCTGAGATGAGCGTCACCTAGGTAGAAATGCCACAAGCCATTTCTTGAGTGTCTGAAACGGTTTTGAAACAATTAAAATGACAGCCAAAAACCGAATTTGGTAGAGACAGGGTTTGAAAACTAAAACTCATTACGATAGCTCAAACCAAGGTGAAGCAAACAGATTGAAACAAAAGTCGAGCACAGCGCGTAACACCTACATGGAGACGGGTGGACGTCAATACGCTGTTGCCAAGGCAGGATGACGAGGCTGGGCGGACAGTTCTGTCAGGTAGACGACATTCGAAGAGATACAAAAACCGTCGAGCACACACGACGTACCAGTATCGGAATGCGCCATCGGCGTCTCTCGTGGCAACGCGCATTGCCGTTCCACTGCATGTCGGCTGTAAATAGACCACGTGTATTTGTCGGAGTGCTCCGACCCGTTTCTGGCGATGTTCTTACTAAAGAAATTGAGTGGCATCATCGTGTTAATAGACGAACATTCGATGTCGGAATGATTCATGTCCAGTGCTCGACTTACAAGGCGCTTTATTGGTCACACACTAAGTCTATTCATCGTAAACTACATTAAAATGCCACGAGTACTTCTAATAATTCACGATATGGTCTTATTAATTACCGAATAACTTGAGCGAGAAGCATTAAACTCTCAATTATACAGGGCCCTCAAAGGTTACTTGTTTTGTCTCGACGGGCATTATGGTGAAAGGTTGAATATGCTCTTCTGAAATATGCGGGAGAGTTCTTACGCACTTCCCAATCATTCCACTGCAATTTTTTGGGAAAGTCGACATACACCATCTTGTAAAACCATGTGCGCCTTACTGCATCTACGTGGCCGCTTTTGGTCCGTATTTGACTCTCTGTTCCTCAGCTTGGAACGCACTAGTTTATAGGTGTTCTACATGTGGTGATCTTGTCAGCTGTTGGTAATGATCAATTAGGAAGGCTAAATGTCCTGTGTTAAAGAATAGGCGGTGAGGTTACGCTAATGCGTTCAACTCTATTAACCTTTGTAGCTCGTCTTAAATGCATACCCAATGGCTAAATAGGGCATACGGATATGCATAAACATTTTAATCCTAGACACAACTCTAGTACCAATCTGCCAATCCCAAAGAGATCGGTGAGCCTGCCTTAGAGAAGCTAAGATCGAAGCAAAGACTGCTTGAGTATTGCAGCAAATATTTAGCCACTGCACCACACACATCTAATTGTTTCGTGATACGTGTTGATGATACGCTTTGCTTCTTTCGTTCATTTCCTTTTTTTATTCTATGAGACGTACTAAAACGAAGAGATTAGATGTAACACAAAAGAAAAATAAGCCTTAACTACTAGTTCATCTGTTTAGATGCCAGTAAAGTCACACTCCATGAAGCGTTTTACAAAAATACGGTAAAACATAAAAAACCTAAAATGGCTGTTTACAGAGAAGTAAAAATGTAGCCAACCAACAAAATCCGAAAAGAATTTTAGCATGGCTGTAATACTTTTGCAGCCAATTAGTTACCGATAAAATTCCATGTAGAGTCAAAATAGAGTAAGAACGCACAATAAGTTATTGAACACCGATCAGATATATTTACACGCTGAATTCACTCTGTAGGAAATCTTGCCATAATTTGAAACGATACTTTAACGCCTCTGAAGAGAATCGGTGTTGGTGTAACACAGTGCTTCCAGGTGCCTTAAATTATATATGTGATCATTGGTTCGATGTCATGCCCGCACCAGACAAACCTAAACCTAGCCCTTCGTCCATCCGGGATCAATAAATACGTATCAAAGTTGTCTGAGAGGGTAAACAGACTGACCTTATACAAGGATAGGCAACCATGACCCTTAATTTGACTTAGAAGAAAAACCTATCGCAACCTGAACTACACATTGAGAATAGTTACTGAAACTCTATGGGTTGATCGAGCTGGCAGTCACCGGTTCATATCCTTTTAATTAAAAAAGTACGTTTGAAAAAACAACTTGCGACCATGTACCAGGTACCAATATATTTTTGCACGTAGATCCATCCTACGTTGCCAAAACATTACAAAAGAGACATATTTTTTCTGTAAAAAACCTGTATAGTTCAATATGAATATGGGACACAAATGCAGCAGTTCCTCTGTTGGAAAGCTCATCTTCTTTTGCAAATTAGTCCGTCATAAAGAGACTTTCCTGCATAAAGAGACTTCTATGAAAAATGTCGTTTCAACTAGTAGGTCACATTCGCGTTTTTAACTAGCTCGACACAACATTGATAAACCACCGAGATTGTTACAAATATCTTGAGGTTTTGTGTAGAAATACGATTTATCGATAAATATAAAACCATAAACAGTTTCACTAATACGCAGTGTGTTCCAGCACAACTACCCTTATACATTAGAAGTGGATGTTGCTGACACAGCGTACTCTAAATCACCGTAAATCGCCGGTTACGCCTTCACTCCATTGCATTTTGTCAGATTTCGTCACCAGACTAAGCTTTATCTTGTTATCGGGTAGTGTCAGACGGTGGCGTTATCGGTGCGCATTGTTCTGAAGACCATAGCGTGAGCGTCGGCAGCTATGTTAACGACGACCAGCCCTAACACACCACCCAGGCTATACGAGAAGGGCATGGCATGACTTGGTATGTTGCTTCCACCACTTCCGCTACCACTGTCTGGTGTATTCGTTCACTATGTTGAAAAAAAGTAACAGGACTGATGTACTAGAGCTCATGTTCAGCTAGTCTACAACGGCAAAATCGCAGTGATAGAGAGGGTGTTGTTGTATTCAAGCAGTCCTGGAGTTATTTGGTTAAACTCCTGAAACTCAAATCTACTTCAGTAACGAACATGGATTAACCGTCCTGGTATGAACAAGAGAATTCATCTTCTAAATGCCACTGTTGCGGTGCAAAGTGTAATAGGCGACCAATTCTAGCAGTATGTTGGCTATACCATTTTAGCGTCTGTATGACAGCTTCAGAAAACGAATGCGAAACCACTTTCAATGCCGCATTCGTGTTGTTGCTACATTTCGTGATTCATGCTTTCGATTATATTTCTCAGCAAAATAATATGGCATTTGGTGAGTGACGAATAAAGCAGAAGAATTTATTTCATGTCCTATCGGCGAAGGGAAGTCGTTGGAATTATAAGAGCAGAAGTATCCGGTTTCACTAGGCAAGGTACCACGTGGTAACCGCTTTCGTAGCACAACTGTGATTTTCCACAGTGGGCCTGAACTGCTTTCCGACAATGCGGTATTATTGCCAGATTGGTAATTTGCAGATTTTCGCAGGATCGACTTTCTGTTAACCTCAGCATTGGATTATAAATGCATGCATGTAAATGTAAATGTGCCAACAAAACACTTTCGATTTGTGTAAGTTTAACAACCTCGCGATTACTGAGAAGGAAAACGACGAATTTGACGATTTTCGTTGTTTTTTGGCTCTGATGCAGGATATATACTATGGAAGTGCGTCAGGACGCAGTTTTGTCCTCTAATATCAGGTACTTCACAGACAACACCTTCCGGTAGCAAAAGCACACCAATTTGGGCTTAAAACTGGTCCATGCGGAAATAATGCTGTATTCCTTCTCGAATAGACAAGGCATGACCAATTAGAAGCTCATCAACGTGCGCTAGCAAGTAGGTAAAGCACTAGCAACACAGAACAGCTTCGTATACTTAACCACCCCAGTGGGAAGCAACAGACGAATTGTTTTATAATTCCGCCTTTCCAAGAAGTTGTTCGACAACACATTGACGTTGAGTCGCAAGCAACCAGAGGTCCTACCGGATAGCCCAGGGAATGTGCCTTCATTCTTGCTTTGGGCCTTGCACTAAAATCAGGGCGGCAATCAGTCTGTGCTGATGTGCTTCATCACATCCATTGCAGAAGAAAATCTGAGACCTAAAAAGCAGCATGTTTTCCTTAATAATGACTGCGAGTAAGTCCTTGATTAAAGCTGTGAAAAAATAAGATTCAAAGTCAAACCTGGTAAAAATCGGCAAGAGTTTATTTCCGAACGCATAAATCTTTTGCTCTTAAAGAACACTGATAATTGTCTGTATGTCAGGGTTTCCGTGGTACTGCCCGAGACGTGTCCAACGATCACATAATACTCTCCGGAATACTACCAACAGCGATACCTTTCTATGAGAAATTGAAACATTTGTGCGGTAGAACATCTGCATGAAATTTTTGTGGTCAATGCTGTTCTAGTACTGATAGTATTCTGCAGTGATCAACCAGCTTAACGAATCGAGTATGTGATGCGATGATGGAATGTCATCATGACCAACTTGAATCCATCTTGCTATAGAAGGAACCCGACATTGTTGATCCCCTGATAACCGCACAATGTGAAAAGAATTAAGCAGGTAATACAATTGCGAGTAAACGCAAAGTATTTCAGTGCTTGCAGAATCCTGTACGTACCTCGTTGTTCATAAATTATGGAAAGTCACCCAATGGTTCATTTGCCATTGTGGTAATGTAATCTGCGTAGTGAACTTTAATATACAACAATTTCATTTTAAGAGCAGATAAAACAGGTTAAGAAGGAGTTGCCTACCTCCAATCAAAAGTACAAAAAGGAGTAAACAACGCCAATAAGAGTAAAATAAAGCATTTTTAAAAGAAACCTATCCTCCAGGTGGCCAATTTCCCTTAAATTTACGAAAGCTTGTGGCTAGCACCACGAAAAGCCCTATCACGACTATCTCGGGACTCCATAAAAAAGTCACTGAATCCGTTCTCGAATATATAGCGGCCTGTATGAATATAAAGGCAGAGTATAGTAAGTGAAAGATGAGGAATAAAATTCTCCTTGTCGATAAGCTCCATTGACCAGGACCACCATTACATTCATTTTTTATGTCCTGAAACAGCTAACACATAACGCACGTACATCGTTTGTTTTCCTTTTAAGTTTAGGCTAGTGGGTTAGAGATTTTTTTGCCCTGCTATGCATATTCATTGGATAGGTAGTCGAGAGCAGATGAACTCATGGGAGATCAGACCAGAAAAGCCTTTCTCTACTTATTAAAAGGCTTAACGAATTGTCTTTTTTGGTTGAAAACGTTCATTCATCCGTAATTCGGCTAGAAATTATCTGTCACTTCATTTCTATCTTCCGTGTTTACAACCACATAAATCCTCAGATTATTGTAAAATTATTGTTCATTGTCAAAAAATCAACATTTCCGCTAACGATGAAAACTGGGCGTCATTCTAAGACGCTGGGGAGCGTGTGGGGCAGTGGCTAGAGGCGTCCTTAAATACAGCAGGATTCGATCTAGTGTCCCAGGATCATCAAGCTTTGCATCCATCCAGGGTCGGCAAATTGGTACTCGAATTGTCTGGGAGGATAGCAGCACTGTCTCGATACATCGGTAGGCCACCGCAAGTTATTGCATAGAACAGATATAGACTCAATCACCCATAGCGACACTTGATGAAGTCGAATGCATGGCGCATCGGTCAGGAAGATCGAGATCTTTATCCTTCATCTCTCCCAAGCCTTTGAAGTGCTTGACGCAGCGCGTCCGTTTTGTGTTAATAAAATTAGCCTTGTCGTCTACAATTTCTCTATTTGTGAAATCTTGTGTACATTTTTGTTCTCTTTGGGCGATAGCCTGCAATCAACTACGAAAGGATTAAGGGCTTCATTAACTCATGGTTGGTACACAACAGAATAGCACCGCATTAAATTACGCTGCACACATAGTATTGAATATGCATAGGAAATTAATTTGCAAATGGAATGCCAATGGAGATCACATATCGCATTTATTCTGATAAAAAGCGCATGAAAACTTTCAGTACATGCTTAACCCTTCGCTTTCCAACTGGGAACCTGCTGCACAACACTAGGCAACCATCCGACTGCGTTTGGTTTGAAACTTAAATCTGCTTCGCTCCGATGGAAGCAATAATCCTACACCAGTGAAATCTTTCAAGGGAACTCGAAAGCGATAATTCTAGATGCCACATCATTCTGTTTGCAACATTTTCCATTATATCAAAAAGTCGTCATTGTCTCTGACTAGGATGTTTTTACAACGGAAATCACTAGAGTTTCAAACTAAAATCGGAGGATCGCTGGCATGAATTAAGCCTAAATTCAACTAGGTGGGGAAAATAACTCAGTTTAGTGCAAAACTTTACGATCAGTGGGTTTCATTGATTCCGATAATAGTAAATTATTTACAAAAAAATTTCACCACACGTTTCGTTTTGCCCACAAAATAACCAGTGTGATTACGTTATTCTAACTGTGAAAAATGACGGTCTTCTGAGAAGTTCGCTGTAGTCTTCAAAGCATTTTAACCGTCTTTGGTCTCTTCTTTACCCATTTCATAGTGGTTGCACTAGTTGGTCTACATACGTGAGCTTTAAATCCCTCTGGAGACGAGTTTGAGCGGGAACAAAGATAATTGTTTTGGTCTCTCTACTCATCCGTGCGAGCAATTGCATTGGAGATCATTGAATGCATATTTGGCCTTTACAATGCCTCGCGGTGGCCTACCGATGTATTGAGCCAATACTGCTACCCTCCCAAACATGTTTCGTACCAACTTGCAACTTTCGTACCAGCAGAAATTCGAATTTCGTATGCTACGCATTCCATTCAATGCGTACTACCGCAAGTGTGCCAAAGGTGCAGAATTGAAAATCGGGCGATAACATTAGTTTATTGCAAAAGAACCTAATCAGCATAGTGGCGAACACATTATTTATAGCTCAAATACATATCTACCTGCATTTGCCAAAAAGTTAAGTGCTTATTTATTCTAATACGATAAAACCCCACCTTTTCCAAGCCCGCAGAATTTTTCCACTGGGGGTCGCATTCCAGAGAGCGAATAGAATGAAAGGATGCCAACTGGAGGTCTCTGAAGACATCATCCATGGACGGTTGCTCCGCTTATGTCAGAAGTCCCAATGATTTTCGTGGTACAACAGGATTTTTTTCTAATTCTAGTCTAAGAAACTTTCAAACCTACGCTCAAAGTGCAGTTTCCTTTACACGTTTCTCAGGTTCTCAAATCAGCGTGTGTTTTAGCTAAAGAAAAAGTGGTAAAAAAAAAGCCAAAATGACTCGCCATGGCCTATCGATATATCGAGCCAATGCTACTCTCCTCGCAGACAAGTCCAGCAGCAATTTGCCAACCCGGATGGGATAGGGGGCTTGGTGAGTCCTAGGTGCGGGGATCGATCCCAAGTGTATTGCACGCAGTGCGCCTCTCACCACTGCGCCATACACGCACATGCGCATAGAAAACGATCTCTTAAACTTCATAAAATACTAAACATCTTAGAAAGAAAATAGATTCATGGATTTATTAAGTCAGATCAATTTTTTTTCTTTATTTAAATGCTTTCCTGATGTTGACCGAAAATGTTTTGTTTAGCCGCAAATGAATGACGAGGTGGCATATTGTTTGAAATAAAAACTTTTCATACTATAATAAAATGGACGCAGCCAGTATCGACCGATCTTGGAGAAGTTGGAGTCTTTATCGACTTACTGATTTAAACAATAGCCAGATAAAATAGAAACTGATAGAAAATGGAAGAAGAGCAAAGGATATAACATGCCTAAACTATAGTGAGATGTTAAAGAGGTAATTTTCCAAACAATTCTGCGAAAAAAGCTCTTACATTGCTTTACCACAAAACAAGAAACAAAGTCGCTGACGGGAAAAATACTACTTCGATTGGAGAGGCCTTAAAGTCCTTCTCTGCTAGGCTCTGAAAACCACATGCAGACCCAGATCAATCGTTGTATTCCTGTCATGAATAGCACCAGTTTCTATTTCAATACTACTACGTGGTCGAAACATGGAATGTCCACACAATACATCAGAAAAAATGAAAGCTATGGAAAATATATAGTAATATGGAAACGAAATACAAGAAAATGAACGCATGAAGTATTTTATTTAGTTTTTATGCATATATAAAATGTACCCGAGATAAATGCACATGGCATAATCTAGCAACTATCTCAATTCCGGAATTTGTTGGTAAAAATCCGTGAAATTTGAATCCAGAAATCTCTTTGTACCATGAAAAGAGTTTTTCTCAAGTTCAAGAATACTGCTTCCATCCTAAGGTATAGCTCAAAAGATCGACTTTCTACGAACAGGTTTCGCCTTTCTCAAAGCCTTGTCGTTGGACTATCCGTGTGTTGTTCACGAGGAATGAAGGCAAGGATCATCCTCGCGAATAACACACGGGTAGTCCAACGACAACTCTCTAGGGAAGGAGACTTCGCCGAAACGTCAACCAATGAACAAAGGCAACAAGAACAATAAAAATAAAAAGGAGGAAACTCTCAGCGTTGACAAAGCCCAGAGTGATGCACCATGCATTCGACTTCATTAACTATCGTTTGGAGGTGACTGAATGCATGTCTGGCCTTTTCAATGACTCGCGGTAGTCTACCGATGTATCCAGCCAATGCTCTTATCCTCCCAGACAAGTCCGGTACTAATTTGCTGACCCCGGAGGTATGGAAGGCTTACCAGGCCATGGGCGCGGTGATCGATTCCACGTGTGTTTGTAGGGCGCCTTCAACCACTACACCACACGCGCCCCTAACAAGAGCAATAACACCTGTCCGAACATCGCATCGGCAGAAAAGGATAATTCGTAAGAACATACATACAGATTTATCCTAAAGTATAATAGTAGTAAGCTAATAACCTTAATCAATCAAGCCAACCGACTTCCTAGTGTAGAGACAAGAGGTTGTAATAACTTAGTTAAGTTATAATCGATGTAAGTATTGTATGCGAAATAAACAAAATATCTAGTGAGGTTAATATTTATCTATAACTAATATATCTAATATCTATTTATGTATTTAATAAAATGAGAAAAAAAAGATGAAAAACGACTAACGCGGAAAAATTAGCTTTTTTGAAGTTTTATAAACCTCGTTCTTAAGACTAATTGAAGAAGTGCCGGATAATCGAGTGAAAGTTCGGTTGATGAAGCGTTAACGACTAATTCGACTAACTTACTTGATTTACTGTCTTTCAGGTGATTCATGAATCGGAGGCTACAGGAGGTCCATCAAAAAAGAGTGTCAGCTGACTCGACGGGTACTGCTCATTCAAATCCACAAGGTCATTATGTCTTCGTGCAAATGGTTGGCAAATTCTGCGATGTAAGAAGAATGAGGACGCTGTGAGGCCGAAACTCTTCATCGACCAAAAAGCGAAAGACATAAAAGAAAGCCATAGTGGAAAAGGTTGAGAAAAATCAAATAAAAGAGTAGAACGAAAAAAGGATGCTGGCTACCTCGCTGCTTACTCTTTACAGATGCAAATTCGTGTTTTTGACTGCTCTTAGACGAACACGGTAAGAGTTATACGATTTTGGTACTGTAGAAACACATAAGTTTTTTCAAGGCAAGGTAAGTATTTCTCAGTGGGCCATCACTAGCTAAAAATTTGAGATGCTTATAGAATAATCTCATGTGATTGGTCATTTTCCACTGAGCCCACCTCTATTCTCACATCAGAGCGCGCCTTTATGTTTTTAAAGCACCTAAATTTCAGAAAGCACTCGCCAAACGATGCATTCAAAGGAGGATGAATAGAGAAGGCTTTATCCAATAATGCAGCCGAGACGGATAACGATTTCACCTTTTCTGTTGGAAACACCTTCAATCTTCTTTCATGGAATACAATGCAACAATGCAATACATGAAAGATGAGGCCACATGCGAAAGTTACGAAAGAGCCAGGTTTTTATCCCAAAAAGACAGCTGGCAATATGGCGTCAAGCTAAGAGACAAGTGTTCAGCATACTAACATTACCGCCCGCAAACATCAAACACAGTATAAGGGACGCTCGTGTTTGACGAGCCGTCATGTACAAAGAACGGCGACTGATCAATTAGCAGTGTCACTTAAACTAGGGATTCCCACATTTCCATTTAGAATGCCATCTATTAAAACCTGCACCACGACTAAGCCCAGCGAGCTACCAGTGACCACATTCTTATCACTAACAGTAAAAAAGCTATTACACCAGAAGTATGATGCTCTATTGAGAGAGCGGAGCCCAATGAACAGCTCTGAAGAGTTACGGGACAAATTAAATTGATTTGTGCAGGCTCTAGTTGGTCAACACCACTCAGTGGAATTACAGGTGATACAGTGTCAATCTACCATCTTCATATCCCTGTCTACTTTTACTGTGTACGAGGTAGCATCGTTTTGCGTTCACAAGTAATTGAAATGAACTATTACCAAAATGTGGCCGAACGGGTGACTCACGGTGAACGCTAGGAAAGGCGTCTATTTAGCATAGCTGGAAATTCATTACAAACCGCTAAAAACTCTCTAGTGGGCGATAATAAAAAGGAAAAGCTCTCGCCGTTGATCAATCCCAAAGGGATGCGCCATGCATTTGATTTCATTAACCATCGTTTGGAGGTGACTGAATGCAAATCTGGCTTATACAGTAATTCGTGGTGGGTGACCGATGTATCGAGTCAATGCTGCTGTCCTCCCAAACCGGTCTGCTAATAATTTTTCGATCTCGGAAGGATGGAAAGCTTGGTGAGCTCGGGCGCGAAATCGAACCCATGTGCATTGCAGAGCATCTGTAAGCACTGCGCTAAATTCGCCCCCGTTGAGCGATATTGTCCATAAACATCATTTATTACTATTAATAATACTACTTTGTAAAGGAAAACGCCCATAAGAGATAATTTTTGTGGGAATATAAAAACGAATTTCTAAAATCACGCAGCCGAGAGATCTTCAGCGACGTCTATACACTAATTTCGAAAATTACGTCTTCATACTTAAAAATGGTAGATTGATTGGAAACAAATTCGATTTTTAAATTCTCGTTGGCGAATCGACAAACACCCGAGTTTGTAGTGAAAACTGCTGGTTTCTTAACTACGCCTCTCTACTGTAATGACTTCAACAAGATTCAAGAGGTCGTAGCAGATGGTTCCTTCATGATTCCAAGCAACAGTGGTCACAATGTCTTCTCGTTGTGAATTTGCCTTCAAGAACGGTTTGCACAATTTCGCTTTCGACCAGCCACCTTTCTGAAGAAAGTCGTCAGTTCTAACACGGAATTCACCTTCAATCCGTTCCTTGGACAAATACAACGTCAGCATTATACGTCGTTTCACTTCCATAAATTCGAATTACTTGAAAAACTACTGAAAGCTTCGTGTCTTTCATTTTTAGAAAAGACTCGTGCACTGAAGTAATAGATAATATGAACATAACTAGATCAAAATTGCTTAGAACAAAACGTCTAAATCCCAAAAGACAAAACTGGAACTACTTTCCTGAGAACCTGACTACCCTATTGGTGTTCTAATTGCTGCAGAATTGGATGGTAGCACTACTAAGTCTTTTCGCTTCTCATCAGCTGCTTGGCTTTCGCTGATGGACTTCAAACTAATTCAGATGGTAATCCCCGTTGCCATTACTCTTCCCATGGTCAAACTGATGACTACTACTCTCCTATGCGTAGAGTAGGGCATCGGCAACATTGGGAAGATATGTTTATTTATATGATCTTATAAAGTGATCTTCTTAAGTTGATGCGAGGTTGGTATAGGTCTTCGTTGTCGTTGCTGTTTGTATAGTCGATCGATGGCTGACGTTTCGGCGATTACGCCTTCCTCAGAGCCGTGATGTTGAGAGTGTTAAGAGTGGGAAGGGAGAGATGGGATTAGAGAGATGATCTTAGTCCTGAATCACTTAACAACAAGAAAAAACTTGTGATTATTTGTGTTCCTCTTCATTTACAAAGTTGTTGAAGAACTGTTGCCGTTGTCCTACATCCTGTCATCTTCAATCGAGTACCATTTGACTTTAATGGCCCACACACCTGGAACAAAGTTACATTCTGCAGTTCTGTAATTTAATTTAAAAAAACGGTGATGATAGAACGACTATCTATCTAAGATCGAATTAGGGAGAATAATCAGAAAACCCACGTAACCCTAGGAACTAAAGGACATTCAAATAGGATGTTGTGAGCAAAGTTTCGCTCCGAAGGACCCATTATACAAGAAAGCCTTCGAAAAATGAATGTTCAATGTGGTCAAACGGAACAATGTAGAGAAATTTTGAATTTAACGAGCGAAAACAGCAAATTAAAGTTTATCTCTACATGAAATAATAAAGGAAGAGAAATTAAAAGCGATGAAGGATAAAACGTCCTTCGAAATCCGCCATGCATTGTACTCCACTAGGATCGTAGAGGTGATTGAATACATAACTGGAACATACAGTTGGACTTTGGGTGACCTATCAGTGTAGACATATTAGTGCTCTTATTTTCCGAAGGTACTATAATCTGCTGAACTCGAAGAGGTGGATAGTTTGACTGACAAGGGCAGACGATCGAACAGAAGGCCACGTTTGTTTAAGAGGACATCCCTAACAACTGTGCTACACTCCACCGTTTGAACGGTCACGTAGATCTTAAATCCTCTTTATATCTGACACAGTAAAAAAAAGAAATTCAACGCGTGGAACATTTTTATGTAAGGGAAATTGTGCATTAAAAAAACAGAGTTTTATGTTTCAACTAAATGTTTCATAATTTTCAAGCCAAAAGGAAAATGTGAAGAACGATGGGATAAAACACTTACAAGGGACATAATAACATTTGATTAAGCTTGAAGGATAAATTTATTGAACCATTAAATTTAATTTGTTTCGTAGGTCCCATCTACACAGGTCACGAACATATTCACAAAATGAATTATGTCTAACCCAAGAAATGCTGCGCAGTTTCTAAACAGTAAAACTGTGAATTCGAAATACGATTGAGCCCTTTCCATGATTTCCTTTTAAACTATTAATATTCGGAGATGTTCATTAGGAGACGGATTTCAGTTTCTCTTTGCTTCTTGGTCTCATCTCATAGAAATGTAGGCTAGAATTCTGCTTGACATGTCCTTTTCTCGAGATGGATAATCGTCAAAAAAGATTGATTTCCGTCACTCAATTTGAAATATTGCAAGGAGAAGCTTGAGGGTGACATGGGTCAGAAGGTCTCAAGAGATATCTTAACTAGGCATCGTGAATGACTGAAAAAAGCCCACTGGAAGGACGTTACACACCAACTAGTCACAGGAAACAATACTAGTTCGTTTCTCTTCAAAATCCACCTTTAAGCCAATGGGATTATTGGGAACCCCAGTCAGTAAGTAGTACCCTTGAAAAACTTCCCTTCCAATAAGCGTGATATTAACGAATTTGAGAGTAAAACGTCGAACAGAGGAGGCAGGAAATATGTTTTTTTACAAACAAATACGATCTGGAAAGATAACTGAAGTTCCACTCTGGAAATCCTGACAAAAAGTACAGCGTAGTAGCAGGTGGAATTACAGTGCTCCACTATATGGAATGTTCCACTAGGTTGACGAGATCCGTCTAAACCCTTTTACATTATTCTGTTGTTTTTAAAACTTGTTAGAACATGATTTTGCTTAGGTTTTTGGACCAAAAAGAAGTGAAGCATGTTGTTTGACATCTGGAAAACAGCGCTCACGCAGATGATGTGAGATCCTCATCATTCTCACTGAACTACGGCGATTGTAAGCCGAACTGTTCGGATCCTAATTCAAAATCGTCGACGTTGACTAAACGCTTACCGCGATAGGAATTCTTCAGGCACCAAGCGATAAAAATAGTATGGGACAATGTTTGGCCTATACAAAGGAAGTGAGACCATTTTCCAGTCAAGCTTCTTTAATTGCTTACGAAATGTCGTAAATGTGCAGCATAACGTCATCGAATAAAGAAATTTGACATTCTGTCTAAGAGCACCGTAGTGACGCTGCAGCATTCACTTCGACGTCCGTGTTGATTTTCTGTCTGGCTAATAAAGTACAGTAACCTTGGTGATGCTTAATTTCGATATCGGTTAGATGCTGTTTCCGTCATGAAGTTCAGAAACCAACTACCATGTCAGTAGAGCACCGATTTCACATCCCTTTCTACGCCCTACCCCAGGAACTGTTTCCCATGTGCATGTGGCAGTAACAACTGACGGAGCGATATCTCTTCACCACGATTTCCATCCCTCAACTTTCATTGACATGGAGTCCATTGAACCACGACTCTACTGCTTAAGAACGAATATGGCAGCTTCTGGTAAAGAGGTGACAAATGAGGCGAGTGCTTTGGCGAATTTTCGAGTAGTCGAACCTACATTTGGTAAATATGCATTAGAGACGTGGTGTTATCATAGAACGTTTTAGATACAGAAGAAGGAGCACCATACCTGACAATATTCTTTGTAATTAAAAAGAATGAAGGATGAATGATAAAGCATAGGGCATTGACCAATTCCTGAGAGATATGTGATGCATTCGACTTCAATAAGCATAGCTAAAAGTGAATAGATGCAAATCTGGCCTATATGATGACTCGCGGTAGAGAACTGATGTATCGAGTCAGTGCTACTATCCTCTCAGACAGGTCTGGTACAAATTTTTCAATCTTGGAGTGATGAAGGGCTACGCTTGGAAAGCGTGAAGGAACGAACAGCGACGCTGCGTCTATTTCAGGGCATCTTTAGCCACTATAGTTACATGAGTTGAAAAACATGTCATCAGTATGTCATTCGAAGAACAGGGAATATTCGTGAGGTTAGAAATACATGGCCTATTTCGGTAGAACCACTTTAAAGTCTTGGAACATAACTCTGGGCAGCTGACACTTCCATTACAAGGTCACTGAACTAATAACAGAGAAAATGATGTCAAAAAATGTCTAGGTAAAGGAAAATAATAAATACAAGGGGATTTCACGACTCTAACACTCTGTCCGTAATGTGCACAACTTAACTAATTTCGAGTAGAATGCCAGACTAAAACTTTGAACATCATGCTTTGATGACCTTCCTAGAGAAACAATGCCGTATTACACACCGATGTTCAACACCAAGACAGACACAGCCATGACAGCTTGGTATACCACCAGCGAAACCGTTAACATCAGTTGCTTAGGTGTTTCAGTTCGTTCACTATCTTGTAACCAGGTAACCAGCATCTACACTATTGGTTGAGTTCTTCTCTCTGTCCTGAAGCAGCTTGACGACGTACCATCTTCTATCTTCACTGATATATTCATACACTGATATGATTGTTGGTTGAAGTAGTTCCCGGCAGAAAGCTCTCCGTGGCAGCATCAGTTCTGAAACACAAGCAGTGGCTGCCCCTGTAGATCGCAGAGAAAATTGCTGGCTCTCGACTAGGATTCTTCCAGAATGTTTGCGACGATTAGGACTAGTCGTTGCATCGAAGATGGACGATCACAAAGGAAAAACCGGTTAATGTTGTTAACATCGTACTAATAGCATAAGGCCACTACGTCTGTTTTATTCTCTACTTCATTGAAGAAGGATATAATTTACGACACTGACAGGCCTACTTGTTATTTTCAGCTTGCTTATAATCCTGAGAAAAGAACGATGCCACTACTTGGAAGAGTGCGATTTCAAATCTATGCAAAAGTACACGTGGAGGTAATGCGGTCAAATGCAACGAATGGTCACTTCGATTACAAAATTTGTTCGTGAAGATATTTTCCATTTCTCTACCGAAATATCAGAATGAATATGTACCGGAAACTAAATAAAAAATATGTTTAAATATATATGTATAAATGAAGTCTTGTATATAACATTTGTGACAGTATGCATTGGTTTCAATGCCTGTGCATATTCTTTGAAACTGTTGATACCACCGCAAAGAATTTATTTGCTATAGTCCTTGTATGTAGTCAAAGGCTTTCCCAGTACAGACGTTTTTCCAGGAATAAGTTTTCTTTATAACGAAGAAGAGAAGTCTTTCGGACGAATTTTTCAATGCATACCGCCAGTAGCCCGAGGTGGCAGCTTTCACAGAAAATTAGGCGTCCGAAACGATGTGATATCATAGTGTTTTCACGTCGTTTGAATTAAAATACAACTTTACTACAATATTTATAGGAAGGGAAAGAACTATATAGAACGTAGTACTTCAGCCCTTACTGAGAATAAGCAATCGTGATAGAAACGAGGGGACATGACAAAAGCACATCATGTACAACTACCTCACATTGGTCAACATCATGGATACCATGGCTAATGATGAAGTAAAGAGGTAGACGTACTGGGAACAAATTACAATGTCTATATGAGGCAAAAAAAGGGCGCGTGTGGCGCAGTGGTTGGAGGCGCCACTGCGGCGCGCACGTGAAAATGCGCCCATGGCTCACCAAGCCTTCCATCCCTCCGGGGTCGGCAAATTGGTACCAGACTTGTCTGGGAGGATAGCAGCACTGGCTCGATACATCGGCCGGCCACCGCGAGCCATTGTAAAGGCCAGATATGCATTCAATCACCTCCAACGATGCTCAATGAAGTCGAATGCATGGCGCATCCCTCAGGGATTGATCAACGCCGAGAGCTTTATCCTTTTATCCTTTTATATGAGGCAAATTTTCCTCCCAACGGTTTACCCCTTCATTGTGGCTAGGAGGTGTTCCTGGGTGCTGGGCTGCGACGTACAGCATGGGAATTCATCCCCGGGCAGGGTCCCCCAAGCTGAGAAGGAGTCTGGTGTTTCCATTAGGAAGCCTAGCTAAGAGTAAACCAATAGCAGAAGTGACCACCGCCCTAGTATCAAATTAGTCACATGGTGGCAAATCTTCCCGTGATCCACAAGGACACTGTCTACGACATTCATACAGGAGACGAAATACTCAAAGCAGCCCAAAGAACGTGCGGAACGTTCCAAAATCTTTGTCAACGATAAAAACGAGGAGGAATCGAGTACAAGAAGTGCTGAAACCTGCACAGTAGATGTGATGACGGGTTGTATAAATTAAAAATAAAAAAACGAAAGGGAAATAAACGTGTATGACTACAAAAATTGTGACCCGTAGACTGCTATCCGTCTCCTGGCTGTCATGTATCGCGCTCCAATGCTCATTTCTCGGAATCCCACTTCTTCAGGCAGAACCCACGCGTAAAGTTGATTTTATCTTCGTATGGCCGGAGAATGTTCGCAGATAGGTTTGAACTCACGGTGGTCCTTATGCTTCACGTTAACTTCGCGTTGTTTTATTCAACGACTAACTGTTTGTAGTTGCAAATACGTTGGCAGTTCGAAAGAACCAACAAGTGCTTCTCTATTTTGATTCTTAGAAAACTAGTGATAGTTGGTCTATGAAAAAGTTTGTCAATATTCCTTCATTTGCATTGCATCCGATGCGTGCTAAATCTTCACAAATTTCTTGTGCTTCGAAAGAGTTACATTTTGTTCCATTTGTTCCTGTCAGGCATTCCTTCAAATGTTTGTGTCTGAGTGACGTCAGAAAGGCTTTTTCCCTACAACTATGGAGAAGAGTGGTGTCGTTCCTATGCGACTGTTCACCAACTGGGAGATGGATCGTACAAGTTCTAGCGTTGTACAGAGGCGGGCTTTACTTTTCTTCTGACGTTATCGTCTTTTACATTTTTAATTCGTTTTTCATTTCAGGGTCTGCTCATTAAGTGTGAATCGTGTAGTTTTGAACTCCTTGCCAACGCAAACTCATTCCATTGTCTTCACAGCAAAGCTGGAAGTAAGTTTTTACTTTACTTTGGTTCTTACTTTCTTTAGATCTTAGTTTAGTTTAAGTTCTTTCTCTAGTTCTTACTTTTTTTCCCTGCTCTTTTCATCTTTTTTCGTTTTTATTTTCTTTTTTCTCTTTTTCTTCCTTTTTTTCTCTTTTTTTTCTTCTTTCTTAGTTCTAATTTTACAGTGCTTTTAGTTGCTGC
>MQTX01000276.1:113688-206033 GCA_009735665.1 Angiostrongylus cantonensis | reverse complement strand
CATACATACATATATATATATATATATATACTTATGCATGCATACATACATACATGTGTATGTGTATATACGTATACGTTTGTTGTAACCCAAATCTCCTCTTCAATCTCTCCAGGGTAACAAGAGAACATTACGCAGCAATGATGTCGAAGTGACTACATGTCATGGAAGCGTTGATTTAGATCTCGATATTTCCTTTACTATCCAGGTTCAACTTAATTTAATAGACTTTTATGTTCTATGTTAGATGGACTGTTATATATTGATTCTTGCCGTTTAAGTATCCACATTTCATCAAACGGAAAGGGAACGTGCTACAAATTCTAATTCAGAGGAGGCGCAGGTATAAGAATAGGCCATTTCCGTCATCATTTAAGGTGAGTAGTGACAAAGCCCAAGGCGTTATTTACGTGAGGTTTTGTTTTGTGCAGACGATAGCAGTTGGTATGGTCAATTTGACTCAGCTTCTACAGCAAGGAGGGCTTCGCGAGATGTCACTCTGGTCATCTGATAGTAACAACAAGCAGTCGTCTGGTGGTTCGTTCACAGTTAAATTTTATCTACTTTCATCGCCTGTTGTTTTATTTTTTAAGGCTTTTTTCTTGTTTTGATTTTCCTCTTTTCCTGTCTTCCTACCATTTTTTCTTTGATGGAACAGTTGTCATAACATCAAAATGTCTAATGGCAAATCTTATCCTAAGCATTTTGTCCAGAACGCGAGGAACTAGAAAATGACCACCGAACATTTCCCTTCAAGACGTGCACTAAAACAGTTGTACTATGTTCCATTTACAAATTCAAGGCTAATCAGTATGCGGTAATACCAGTTTACAGCGCTTAAGAAAGTTTGTTGAGCCGTATCAAGAAGTTCTGGACGATCCTAATTTGAATGAAGTGTTTCAACATCCCACAGTTAGTTGACCGAATCGTCATATTTGCCCTACGTGGAATAAAATATAAACCATCAATGATAACCATGATCATAAATTTCTCCATACTTAAGTTAGTGCCATGTGAGTTGCATCACCCAACTTCTTATTCCAGTTTTGACTAATTTCAGTGACAAAGTACGCAGGTGTGGTAACTTCCCGAAATGGTGCGCTAATTTTTTTTCTAGTGACTTTACCTAACGGCGCGTGTGGGGCAATGATCGGAGACGCCCTGTAACACACATGGGATCGATCCCAGCTCTCCAGGTTTACCAAGCCTTCTATCCCTCCGGGCTCGGCAAATTGTTACCAGACATGTATGGGAGTATAGCGGCACTGGCTCGATGCATCGGTAGGCCACCGCGAGTCATGATAAAGACCAGATGTGCATTCAATTACCTCCAACGATGCTTAATGTAGTCGAATGCGTGGCGCATCCTTCAGGGATTGATCAACAATGAGAGCTTTATAGCTTTTGTGGCTTCCTTTATTTACATATTTGTCATAACTGATTTGTTCATGGAACCTATATCCGTCGGTTCATAAATTCGGTTGCTGGTGTTCATGGCCTGATATTTTTCGTCTCCGTGTTCAGTACAAAGCATCGGTCGGCTCTACTTGACCAGCTGCCAATCTCAACCGCTCGAAATTGATTTAGATAGGATGAAGAAACATAGTGTGATCGATGCTGATATGAGCGAAGTGAGTGCATTGTGATTCTTTGTGTCAAGCTTTCAGTTTTAAACACATTTCTTTAGGATGATTCTGATAGTGATTACGAAGACGCACCAATTGATAGTGATATCAATGAACCTTCAAGTGCTCAGAGTGCTGCAAGGTGTGTTTTTCAAAAGGCTGTTATTCCGCTGTAACGTTGATAGAACGAATACATTTTAACGAAACTTTCCGAAGCAGTATTTGCTGAGTGAGGGGCAGTGGCATTTGGAGCTAATGAAGCCTCTTGTCTATTTTCTGGTTTATACAAACTTTCGAATTTTTTAAAATTTTACATTTTCTCATTTCATATATTTCGTTTTTCCTTGCCATTTTAATTTAAGATTTCTTCGTTAGAATCCTAGAGGTAGCATATCTCACGTAATCGCTCTGTAGGATAGTAGGAGTGAGAACGCCGACAAGCGTCAGTTAACCGATATTAGCGACACAACGTTTATGTAAATGAACATTAAAATGTATGGGGTTAAGAAATGTGAGCCCATGCACAGTCCAGCATTGATTTCAATAGTTCCATCGTGGCGAATTCTATCTTGAAGGTGAGGCATGCGGTTAACATAAGTATCCTGTTGACGACGATAAATTGAAGGCGGAACTGAGATCAAATACGTGCACAGCAGTTCGAAAACTTGCGGAAGAGCTTAACATAAGCATATCAACTGTTTCGGAGCATGTTTAGAAAGTTGAAGAACATAGAAAAGTGGATGGCTTACGAACCAGGTGACCATTCTCTACATAACGCTGGCCCACACGTCTCACAACCTACGCTGCAAAGATTAGACGAGCTCGTCCACTATACAATGCTCTAACATATCCACTACCACTTGTTCAAGAATCTCAGCTACTTCTTGTACTAGGAATACTTCAGAAACCACCCCGAGGCTGAAACTACGTACATGCACGTAGAATAAATGCCCTTTTTTGTTTGAAAGGAACGTGTAGATTCTTATAGTTTTATTTAGGTTAACGAAGTTTATTTTGAGCTAAGATATGTCACTTTAAATGCGCATGGCTGCAATCCTGTGTTATTTTATGAAAAACCTTGTGTTAAAGATGCGTGCGTCATCTGTAGGGTATAAAATTCATTGTGTATTGGAATAATTGGGTTCTATTCATGCTGAATACACATTGTCGATACACCGATTACAGAAGACGAGCCGTTCAGTTGAATAAAGCGTCTCGTGTCAGCAGAAAAAACAATATAAGACAGCGATTCGTTACATTATTAAGGAAGTTTAAAGTTCCTGAAGAAGAGGTATTGAGCTATGAAATTTTTTTTTAAGATTCAACCAAATGTGAACCACATGTTTCTTTTGTGTACGCTCGCATGAGTTGTTATGAGCTATTTTTATGTCACACCTCATGTTGCTGCAATTCGTACTTAATCATTTTTCGCCACTGTTGTCCTGTAAACGCTGGATACTTGGATAACTGGATGGCCCGTCCTCACTGTTTGCGGGTACCAGCAAAATTTCCATTTTTTTTTTTTAGGAATTTTGCTGACTGGGCCATTGGGATTTGCTAAAGTCCCGGGATCAAGTTTACCATCATGCCACTAGTTTAATACCAGGACGGTGGTGGATCCTGGTGTCGGTTTACTCTTAGTTGGGCTTCATTATGAAAACTTTGGACTTGTTCTCAACTTGGGAGACCTTGCTGGAGGGATGAATCGACCTGCTGCACGTCGCAGTTTGACGCTCAGGAACACCTCTCAACCACGATGAGGCGATAAACATTGGGAAAGAGTCTCGTAAATATTAAGAAGTTTCAAAAATAACTGTCTCGTAGGTTTCCACGCGAAATGAAGAACTCCGTTGCAAAGGACTTATATAATAGCCTCTATTATTGCTTAACATTTAATATTTAGTATAGTTTTCCCATAGATAGTCCACCTGGTTCATTTGTCAATAATCATATCTGATTGATAACACCAGATCTATTCTACTTCTTCGAGAAAACATACTTAAGGGTCTCCCTTCTCGATCTGCTTCTACTGCAATGGTGCATACAGACAAAGAGCTTCAAGATCTTTTCGAGGAGTTGGAGAACATGAGTGACTCAGGTGGCATTGTATCAATTTTATTCTTGGGTTTCTTAAATGTACTGCTAAATTCTGACTAAAATAAGAGATTCCGTACTGTATTTTTTGCTTAGCGACAGACAGTCGCATCAGTCTGTATGCTTCGGTTTAGGTCCGGAACTGGCAATCGATGAAATATCTATTGGCAGCAATCCGCGCCCTGTGCTTCGGCCTTATTTTACGAGGTCGAAGGAGGTGCTTCCGGCTATTTATGATCGGGTATGTCATTTGGTTTCTTATGATAATCAGTATAAGTACATTAAAATTACAAAGAGTTGTGGCCAAAAATTCATATGGAATACTCTTGATCGAGAGGTTCTCGCATCAGCTCAACAAAATCAATTCGTAAAAACATAAATGAATATATCGATCACTTATGCCGAGATTTATAGAAAGTCGGTCTTTTGAGTTATTTTGTGGTTATGTATTGCGATTGAGTAAATACAAAAAGAGGTAGCTGTTGAACAGTCTAGCACAGAGGTCATGATTAACTAATTAACTGTCCACTTTTAAGGTGTTTTTGAAGGTTTCACCAGGTGCGTCCATCGCATCTTCCTTCTACCTGTTCCATGACTAGGTTTTAGTCCCTTTTAACGTTTTTCAGGCTAAAAGATGCTTTGAGAACTTCCTAAACAGAATCATCAAAAAAGTGCAAGAATATGTTCCATTTTCACTTCCACTACTTGCATTGAAGTTATCCACAGCGATCATATACTGTTTCCGTTGATTTCAGTATCCTTAAGGATTTGCTTTTATTTAACAACAAGTTCATTTTTAATCTCTTTGTTCAATTTTCGTAGGAAAGTTTGTGACCATGTTTTTCCAACATTTAGCAGTGTGAAAGAATTAACAACTATTAACCTAATGTATTTGCAACTCTTGATTTGTTGAGGCGATCATTTAATTTCCAAAAGAATATGGAACTCTCGTCAGATTAATGTTGGAATTCTTTAGTACTTAATTGCAACTTCATTTTTGGGAAAAAATTCGGTTCAGTTATAAATTTCAAGAGCATTTTTCTCATTACGCCTGAGGATAGTGCATGACCATGATCCGTGGCCAGAAACATGAAATGTTATTTCTCAATGATATCACTTTAGCATTATTCTATGAGGTATTTTACCACTGCTAGTGTTTCCTGTTGGTCTCTATACCACCTCTGTTATCGGTCTCGTTGTGGCTTATATTTCTTGCACTTACTACTAAGCGGCGCGTGAGGCGCAATGGTAGTTGGCGCCTTGGAACACACGGGATCGATTCCTGCGCCTCAGGCTCACGAAGCCGTTCATCCCTCCGAAATTGGTAAATTGGTACCAGACTTGTCTGGGAGGATAGCAGCACTGGCTTGATACATCGGTAGTCCACGACGAGTCATTGTGAAAGCCAGATATGCATCTAGTCACCACCAACGATGCTTATTGAAGTCGAATGCATAGCACATCCCTCAGGGATTGATCAACGCCAACAGTTCTACCCTTTTTATCTTTATGCTGGAGGAATTAGACAAGCAATTGGTGATAAGTATCCTAATTGATTCAATTTGCTCAATAAGAATGAACATTTTACGGTTTTGATAGCTAATGCTGGAATTGTGAAGGCGATTTCTGAGGTAGGGTGAAAATTGATTCAAGGATAAGATTTGAACTCATTCGGTTTTAAATCGTAGAGCTGTTGAGGATTAGAGACGAAAACATCTAAGACTTCAAGAAATAGATGCCCGCTGTAGTTTATCGAAGCAGTCATGCTCAGTTACAACTAACCTTAGTTTCGTGATTATCCTATGATATTTAGCAGGTTGCTCGGTATGGAGCGATTGGTCGTGCATAATTTGAATCCCGAAGATTTTTATTCGTTGTTGAACGGTTTGCAATAGGGCGATTTCAAACCGTGTCTTCAGTCCCTCGTCATCAACGAGTTTTTGGCATACAATTTTTATTTTCAAGATTTTCATCTCCAAACTTAGGCTTGTTCAGCCAACCGCAAATTTCTCGTTCGCTGGAGGAGCATTCTCTAGATGTGGCATTAATCTATTAACAGTCTAGGAATACGCCTGCATTTCTTATCATACAAAGACAGTGCGTATGCATAAGGTTCCTACAACAAAGAGAGTTTGGTATAAATACTTTTAAGTTTAGTAAGTTAAGCAAGGCAGTTGTATTAAGGTGGAATGAATACGAAGCTCCAAAACGATCTGCATTGCATAGCGTTCAGTTATAAAGGCTGTATATGATTATACAGAAACGCTTATCATTTCCTACTACATAAGACGATGTTTCATGTCGAGTAGTTTGATCGAAATGAAACATTGTCAATCAAAATAAAACAATTGAAAGGCGAAACGAAGGGCCCGCGTGGTGTTGTGGTGAACGCGTTAGCCCCTAGAAGAGGTAATAGCGTGTTCGATCCTCACCGCAGACGCCTGAGGTCCGGAGCTTTGCAGATATCTCAGCGTTATTCTGGTTGTATCTTATATAATACCGTGCTATGATAAAAGAATAGCTAGGGAATAAAAACTGATCAAATTGAAACATTGTCTCCAAAAGCATCCCATTAAAACATGCGTACTTATATATCTTCTTATCACCGGGGCACTAGGACTTCTATTTCTTGTCGAGAGCTGAGCGTAGACATATGAATATTTTATTATTCGTTCGGCAATTCGGACTCCGGTTCGGATGAAGATATACGCGAATTGTTAGAAAACTTAGGAGCAAGATGAAAATTTAAAAAATCGCGATTAGGGAAACGTCGTTGGATGAGGCTGCGCATTTGGGCGTTTGTGCATGTTGTTAGGATAGACTATATTATGTTAAGACTGATTTCAATTAAAGCCTTTCATTCTCAAATTTGAAATGTGTTATTATCCTCGCTATGGCTTGGGCGGGTTATTGGCAGAAAACTAGTGAATGATAGTCATAATGAAAAAAAGTATTATATAAAAATTCATTGTTCGTAGTATTTACCGGATGCATTCTATTTGTAGTATACTAGAAAATTCCGTTATTTTCAGGATGCTGAAAACGGTTCTGACATCGAAGATGAAGCGGAGGACGTGGATTGGTCTTCCGAAACGGAAAAAGAACGTGAAAAGGAGGACATCCCAACAAAGCTTTCATATGCTCATGAACTCCCCAAGGAATTACCTGTGTCGTCATTCGCTTCAACTGACCATGCGAGTATAATACACAGTCTTTCTCGTACTGTTAATTCCCTTGATTCTATGGCTAAGCAGTTAATTTGCCGCATTTAAATAGGAGGCGGAAGTCTCTCATCCTTTCGGGGTCTAGAAATTGAGACCGGAATTGTCTGCTGAGAAACGTTCGATCTCTGCAGTCCAAGTGGGGACGCTCTAGCCCGGCTATCTCAGGACTCCGAGGAGATTCGACTCGAACAGAATTTGACGGAATTTGTGACGAAAGGAAAATCTTCAAGCATCAGTCGAAGCCGCTCTTTAAAAGTTGGGAGATATTCGTGGATGATGGATGCAAAAAAGCGAATCGAATGCGAGTAGTTCTGGCATCTTCACAGTAGATGTGAAAGATGGGTCGTGTAAAAAAAGCACTTATTTTGTAAGGTAAAGCTCATACATGTTGTTTAATAATTATAGGTCATATCGAAACCTCAGCAACAAATGGGGTCGTTGAGCAGCGTGCCATTAGTACCAAGCACATCTTTCGGTGGAATTTCACATTTGTTGACTTCTAGTTCAACTTCCAAGAAAGTGGACCAATCTGTTACTTCGTCAGAAAAGAACTACATCTCCGAGCAGGTCGTTCCTCATCCATTCTTTTGAAATTTGCTTTGAACGTCGAGTTCATTTTGGAGCGATTACAGCTTTCGACGTTGCTGTCTGCTTATCCTGATTTATCAACTGGTTGTTGGCTCTCTTCTTTTCACGACCTACCTCATCTTTCTGCAGTCCCTATACCAGCAATCGACTGCCCGTCTTCTACTATTGTGAAACTAGCGATTAGTCAAATCGTGAGCAAAATACAAAACTTGTAAGTGCTAGTGTTTTTCTTCTCATGTATTCATGTTCCTGCCCTGGCTCTTTCAATTCCGTGACTTTTTTTTAGCTGCAATTCGAACTCCTCGAATCCTCCAATTACACGGGTTGGCGTTATCGGTGGAGATAAGTTTATTAATCAGGTGAACATCCTTACCTTTATTAATTCTATGTTGTCTAGAGGTGATATTGACACGTAGGTAAGTTTTCATGCTTGTGATATAGTGGCACAAGTTTTTTTCCTCAGTGCTTAAAAAGGGTTATATTAACGTGCAGCCAAGTTGGTCAACTTCAATCACAGAACTCGAAGCCTTAATTTCAAATACATGGTAACACCATGGTTGGCAACAATTTTTGTCTCCATCTTTTGGGAAATGAAAGACCTATACATACAGTTTTCGCATGCATTTTAGCTTCTGCATGTATTCTGCTAATAAATCAACCTCAGATTGGGTCACGGTGATTTCAAGCCCATAAGAGTTTTGCTAGCTATTTTTTATTACCGTACTAGATTCACCCATAGACCTAACACTTATTCTATTGTATTTTTATACAATGTGCATTTCGTAGGTAGGACCAATAGCTTAATAGTTCATCGTGACTATGTGGTGTTCCTAGATGTCGAAGTGTGATGTACTTCAAAAGATCGTTGCTACGGTGTGTTTGAAAGTAGGAAAGGATCTGAATTTTTGTTCGAATGCTCACCTAGAAGTAAAGCTTCGACATAGATGAGCCACTGTGATGCGCATTGCTACATCCTTATCAAAAATAACACATTTTGTTGTCATAAGTGTTTTCCGCTAAGCTAACGGAGTCACTGTATAGGTGAAAGGAAGAGTTTACTTATGCTCACCTGGATTTCTCGATTGTTGAGAGAATCACACGTGATAGTTTTCAACTGAGTGAAGGATTTAGTGTTCTTTGGTGAAGACATAGATTATCCATCTATAGGTTGCCGCAATGCGGTCTACAAATATCCGGTTCCTTTTACGTGTGCATGCCATCAATGAAAATTGGACATTACATTACTTGGGTGTTGAGCACATCATTGACCTTTAGATAGCTCTTCGACAATTGATGTGATTGATAGCTGGTAATTAATGATTACTCTTGTATTGATGAATTGCAGCACTATGTTAAAGGTAAAAGTACGGCTTACATCCCAGCAGTGAAGTGGTTTCAACGAAGACGTCCAATTATTTAATTACTGGGTAGTTCGTTTTTCTCCTCCTAGTATTGCTTCTACTATTTAAACATGGACCGCTTTTCTTCACCCGATGAGTGATTTCAAAAAACTAATCTGTTTCACTCTGTCGACGTATTCTGCACACACGACACTTAGTTCTTTGAATGTTCTTTAGCTGTAACTGTTTTTCTTATCAGATTGCTCGGAAATTAGCTCTCATGAAACTCCAACGTATGCAGCGTAAAAGGGTTGAAACATTAATGATTTATGTGACCAAGGAGATGTTAACGAATGCACAATGCAACGTTGACTTGACGAATTTCATTGTCACGAATTAGACTGTAAAGGTGATGGCGGTCTCGGACGTCCTTCTGCTATTAACGAAGATGCATTGCATGCGTTGGTGGAAGCAATTGCGCTCAGAACTATTCGATAACCAGCAGAGAAGCTTGTAAGTGTTTCAACTGACGAAGAACCACACGAATGCCCAAACAATTCGCCGTTTTAAGGTGTCTGGGCGCCAACGTAACTACAATAACCCGTTTCTGGATCGAGTTACGACGCCGAGAAGAATTGGATCCCTTACGACAACCGACAACGCTCGACTCAGTGACTAGACTGCAATGCTAATTCGAAGAACTTCCTAAAGACGAAATTGTACCGAAATGAGATCGTTCTGGCTGTTTCGTGATTTGTTGGTGGTTTAATCTACCATAACTTCGTGAATGCAGACGATACCTTTACGGCGGAGAAATACATCCAAAAAATCGAAGAAATGCACTAGAAAATTCGATGGCTGCACCCGCACTGGTGAGCAGAGGAGCGTATGCTTCTCCGTGATAACAGGCGCGCACACGTAGCACTACCAATGCTGCAAAGATTGAACGAGCTCCGCTGCAAAACTGTGGTTCATTCGCCATATTCGCTAAATCTACCGCCTATCGACTACCACTTTTTCACGCATCTCGACAACTTCCTGTACGAGAAATGCTTTGGAGACAACCGAGGCTCAAATTGTATTCAGTGACTTCAATAACGCTGTGATTTTTTCAAAAACTCAGGCCGCAAGTGTTTGCTGTGGGGAACGAACGCGCTCTTGTCCTTTCTGGGGAGTAACGCTTTCACCATCACACCATCCGGGCCCTTCGTTTCTCCTGTCTCTCAGATAGTTCTGTAGATCGTTCACATTATCAATTCCACCCCAGGGACACCTCCATAGGTGCTAAAATCCTGCTCTTCATTTGTTTATTTCTGCTTGTTATTGATGTACTTATGCCACCATGTCTTCTTGTCCTTGTGGATATGGAAAAAAAAACTTTCAGTATTTATTATCTCTCTTAACCTTCTTCACTAATTTGAAACTCCCAGATTTTGCGGGCGTATGTGGAATGTCTCCATCACAAGTCCTCAAGCAACTGGTTGCACTATCTCCGCTTTGCCATTATTCCTGCTCCACATTCCTTAATGGCAAGGCTTCTTGAAGGTATAATGCATTGCCAATTTCTTACTTTATACTGGATCATTTAGTCAAAATGTCGGTAGAAATATGAATGCATTCTGAAATTAAATTTCTATAAGTGTGCTATTGCAGGTCTCGATGGGGATCTTGATCAGCTATGTCATGATATATGGGAGCGCTGGGTTGACCTAAGTCTGTCAGAAAGGGTGTCAGTTACCGAAAAGATGACAACGTGGCTCACTGCTGGTGGTGGCGCTTGCATTAATCTTCCTATTGGAGAGGCTTTATTGCAGATGACGGAGAGAGGACAAGAGGTTTGCGAAGAGCGCTATAAATTTTGCTTTTAGGTTAAATTTATCTCTCTTCAAATGCAGTTCTATAAAAACTGATTTTGACGCTCTGTTGTTTCCATAGTTTAGTTTGTTCGTTGTTTTACACTATTTTTCTAGCTTTGTTTTTTGCTGTAGGAATTTCTACCAGTTTATTATGAGATTTTGATTGCGTCCCATTATACGACATTCATTGTTTTGAATTAATTTCTTTAGTGTAGTTTAACTTAGTATGATAATAATATGGACGCATGTGACCCAGTGGTCGTACTAGCCCACCAAGCCGTCCATCCCTCCGGGTTTGGTAGATTGGTGCCAAACTTGTCTGTTAGGATGGTAGCACTAGTTCAATACATCTGCAGGCCACCACAAGTCGTTGTAGAAGCTAGATACGCTTTCAACCACTTCCAAACGGTGCTTAATGAAATCGATTTAGAGCTTAATGGTTTTAAACTGTTAACTGTTATAAGTAAGTGTTTTGTTAACTTCTGTATTATAAAATTTCATTTTCAAGGCTGAAGCCTGTCGAATGTTCGTACCATTCCTTGCTGAGGTTCGCGTAGGGCAGAATAGTGAGGATGAAGATGGATCATACGTATATCCGTCTCCACGTACCACGGAGGCAGAAAAAGAACCAATTATGTCAGGAAGAGAGCGCGAATACTCTGCAGGTGTTGCACATTTCTTTTTTCTACCCATTACTTTACATTTCTTCATGAACCATCTGCTAATTTTTGTTGAATGTTTTCTAGGTATTAGTAGTTCACCTCCAAATAGCCCACATATTCGTGCAGCCGATTCTCGCGAAATGCATGTCGAATATTGGCTCGGGAGGGATCCATCGAATGTTGGTGATTTAGAGATAAGCACTCATTGGCTTCTTTAGTCATATAATTCCAACTTACCATACTAGTCACTGACTTTAGTGGAACAGTTGTAGGAGAATGTGAATATGCTTAGCTCGCAGAATGTTACACCGAACTCTAAAAAAGATGTCAGCAAAGGATCGATAAAGGCCAGCTTCCGTACACTTGTGATCACACGGTGTGTTTCGTTCCATCTACCGAGTTGTTGGGGATTTTTGAGTTATTTTATAATATTCTTTTATACAACGTCCTTTGAGAACTTTGCACCCATTCTCGCCATAATATTTTTGTGTGGCGCAAGGTGCAGCTTAGATGCAGTTCAGTGGAAGGAATAATAATAATTAAAACTGCTCTGAACTTCTGGGCATTGATCAATACTTGAGGGATGCGTCATGCATTCGACTTCATTAAGTATCGTGGGAGGTGATTGAATGCATATCTGGCCTTTACAATAACTCGCGGTGGCCTGCCAATTTGACGAGCCAGTGCTGCTATCCTCCCAGACAAGTCTGGTACCAATTTGCCGACCCCGGAGGGATGGAAGGCTTGGTGGGCCGTGGACGTTGGGATCGATTCCACGTGCATGTCGCAGTGGCGCCTCCAACCACTGCGCCACACGAGCCCTTTCAATTAATAATTATGACTTATCAATTATTTGCTAAATGTGTAAGTTCGTAGTAGTTAGTACAATGAAATCCAACGTTTCTGCGCAGTTTCCCTTTGAAAATCACAGCAACGACTTTTCTTCGAAATTGACTTAGGCGTATCAGTAAATGTCATCTTCAGAGCTTTGTTTGAGCGTGACTTCCACTTTCTCATTTTTAATATTGGCAGAATCTCTGACTACGTCTAATTTCATGTGAAAGGTGAAGCAATGCTATTTTCTGACCTAGTACACCAGTCACACCTCCTAACGATTAGCAGCTCATTGTGGTTGGGAGGTCTTCCTGAGTGCCGGGTTGCGATGTACAGTGGATGATTAATCCTCGGGCAAGGTCTCCCAATCTGGGAAGGACTCGGCGTTTCCATCATGAAGCTCAGCTAAGAGTAAGCCAATACCAAGATCCACCACCGTTCTAGTATAAAACTAGGTGCATGGTGCCTAAACGGAAATTATGCTGGGGCCCGCATAACCAGTGAGGACGGACCGTCCAAGTATCCAAATAAGCACATGAGTCACATGGGACTCATACTGGCCACTCAGACACCGAGGACGCAACCATGAAGAACCTTTGTTGTCGGCAAGGTCCTTTTTGCTATTTTTTGGGTACACAAGGCAACTAATCATTGCAAAACACTGTAGAGTATAGGTACATCTCACTACCGCACTCATCAAAATCACTCTATGGCGAACAAAATAGAAAAAAGCTTTTGAGTATTGTAAAGTTACGATGGAACATCTGTATGTGTACGATCCGGGTGGTTTTTAATAAGATTTTCCCGCGACAAAAACGTTTCTTTTTTCTAGAAATCTCCTTTAACTGTTGCAATACCACTGCCACTTACAAGTAAACATTTTTTTTAGATCCTGCAGTCAACCACTTCTTTCCCTAAATTTCGTGAAGGAGAAGAAGAAAGAAAAAATGTTGCAGAAGCTGGGGATGAAAAAGGGACAGGTACACTATCTTTCGCCTATCCCATTGAATTAATTGTACTAAGCAGGTCTATTATAAATGTGCATTACAAATACACATTTGAACACAGTTGAAACGCAGGAATATCTTTTTCTAGAAAACAGAGAATGATAATCCGCCTGTGCAAGTAGTTGCTGTGTCTCGATTGCTTTGCAGTTGTGCGAGCAAACATGCTGATCTCACTGGTAATTGACTTTATTATAAATCATCGTAACCCTAGGCTGTAATAGTTTTATCCGTTGTTTTACAGTGAATGTTGATGGATTCACATATGAGCGTATACGCTACTTCCAATGCAGCTCTCAGTGGCAAACGCACGTAAAGTCCTTTCCAGTTTCACTTATCGCGTAGGAAGCTTCATATCTGATATACTGAACATTTTGGACTTTGAGGGATTTCGGAATAACTGGGAAATCAATGTACTTTTCACTTCTTAACATTTGACCTACTTCAAATCTCGCCTTCAATGCCACAGAGTTCTTAATAGTTTTTGAGCATCTCTCCGTATATCTATCTTTCTCCTATCTCTATCTCTTTTCCTCACATGGGTATTTGCCTTTTCAGTTTCGCTTAACCAAATCCTTTCATGCCTTTTGTAGGATTTGCTAAAGAATTTTGTTCCTGTGAACTATCATGCTGTCGCGAACGTATCTCAGTTCAAGACGTTTCGAGCTTACTTGGACTTTTGGATAGAGAGTTTAGATATTCCGTATCCTTTAAACTTCTGTGTATCATTGTTACTCACCTGAGTGTCTTGGTGCTTTAGCTGCATTTGTATAATCATTAATCATTTGTAATACCCAAGCCTAATATAAATGACAAAATCTTGTCACCTTTGATCATTCCTTTCGTTCTTGCGTTTCTTATAAAGTGTAATTTGTGGTTTATCATGCTTGTTGTAATAAGGGATAAGATTTCGTGACATCTCTGCTTTTTGAAAATGCTAAATGCGTATTCAGAACAACAGCGCTATCACTCATTCTTGTCTGACGAGATCGCTGCTGGTGATGCAGCTAGCATGACAGTTCTGCTGTATTTGCACACTGTGATTCGACACATCCACGGATCTCCCTCACATGAGGGATCTCGAGCCGTTTACTAGCGAGGCTACGTGGCGCGTCCCCAGATGGCGGATAGGGGGTTATCCACGGTATGGACTCCCTGTTTCTGCTGCGCCGATTCGGCACATACTTTCTGTATTTGCTAGGCATATTCATGCATGCGGGTGTGGGTGCGTTCTCTCTTTATTCGGTTTGTATTCTACGAGTCAGTTCGCCCAAAAGCTTGCAATCAAGTGACAGAGAAGTATATGGGAGGCGGTTAGGA
This sequence comes from Angiostrongylus cantonensis, assembly GCA_009735665.1. Taxonomy (NCBI): domain Eukaryota; kingdom Metazoa; phylum Nematoda; class Chromadorea; order Rhabditida; family Metastrongylidae; genus Angiostrongylus; species Angiostrongylus cantonensis. The sequence goes on along the minus strand of MQTX01000276.1, from coordinate 191,486 downwards.
GTCGCCTCCAACAAATAAGCTCCATGTCCACTCTGGGAGAGCCTGGCAAGCTACCCGTGAGCATACCCAGCCCCCACGTTCAGAGCCCGGCAAACTATACATACTATCTTCAGTAGTGTAGTGGTTAATATCCGCGTCTGTCAAACTATACATGGGTATCAAAAATGGTAAACACAGTAAAAAAAAAACGGGCTCATTCTCCTGATTCCGAAAGGGCTCCGGAGAAGAACTGTTCCTCGGAACATGCGACAGTAGAGGCGTAGGCGGTGTCTGCGTTCACGTCAACACGAGTTTGTCCATGAACATCGATTCATTCGAACAGCTTATAACCCGAATCGGACGTTTACGATTGAAAAGATGTGGATCAATACCGGCTTTGACAATCTTCGTCGTTTACGCGCCAACATCCAACTATGACGAAGTAGTCGAAGCGTTCTACATGGACTTGGAGAGGTTCTACAGAGAACACCACACATTCTTCATGGTCATCATTGGAGATTTCAATGCCAAGATTGGACCAAGAAGAACGTCTGAGGAACGTCGCATTGGGACCCACGGATTAGAATGGAACGAATAGGGTGAACGGCTCTCTGAGTTTGCCATGGCGACCAAGACCATCCATGGTAACTCGCAATTCCGGAAGCCTCACCGTCAACGCTGGATGTGGGAATCTCCCAATGGAGAGTACCATAACGAAATAAACCACGCAATAGTAAATAGAAAATTTTCCCTAACCGATGTCGCTGTTGTTCCAAAATTCAACACGAGATCAGATCACCGTCTCCTTCGTGGAAGATTCTATTTCTCGCGGAAGGGAAAAAAAGCCGCTAAATTTAAAAACCGAAGCCCCAGAACCACCACAAATTGGGACTTATTCAACTCATTACTCGGTTGTTGGGAAGATGCCGTTGTCGACAACATCGACGAGGAATACGATCCGCTCATTGAACATCTTCACGTTAGCGCCATGAAAGCTGAGAATTCGAAGGTCACCAAGAGACGTCTGTCTCCAGGAACTCTCGAGCTAATACGCTAGCCTTGAATCGCACGAGCTGCAGACGACCGTGAACTAACGTTAGAACTTGCGAAACAATGCAGACAGGCGATGAAAGAAGATCTTAAAGAGAGAAGAGCAGCAATAATGATTGACGCTGCAGAGGCTGGGGAAAGCATTCGCAAGGTCCACCAAAGCTTCGCCAATTACATGAAAAAGATGACTGCACTTCGACGCCCAGACGGAACAATAACAGTGTCCAGAAAGGCAATGGAGAAATCATCCACGAATATTACTCAGATCTTCCTATGCTTCTTTTAAGACATTTAGTGCATGGGGACCAATTCCGGTTCAACTTGAGGTCTTCTGGACCGCACTTTTTAACTCACGCATTAATTCTATTGTGATGCGTGCCACTTTGCGCACCATCGTACTCCGTAGCACAAGTAGCGCTATGAAAGCTGAGAGTTCAAAAGTCACCAAGAGACGCTTGTCTCCAGAAACTCTCAGTGTGATCCGGAGTACGATGGTGTGCAAAGTGACCCGCATCACAACAGAAATAATGCGTGTGCTAAAAACTACTCAGATCTCTTCGATAAGTACGTCAACCTCCCGTCATATGAAATAAAAGAGGATGGGTATGTTGTACCACCGGTTCTCCTTTCCGAAATCCGACATGCCATTTCGTCGGTAATCCTGCCATCGAGCAGGATATGATCAGAACATCTAAAGAACCTTCCGCCAGTCCTCGTAAACAAGCTGGCTCGGCTCTTCATACGTTACCTGTCTGAATGCAAGGTCCCTACTCAGTGGAAGACCAAGAAAACCGTGTTATTGTTCAAGAAAGGTGACCAGCACGATATAGGTAACTATCGCCCAATCTGCTTGCTGTCTATCGTCTACAAACTTCTCACTTGAGTCATCTTAAATAAGATTGACAGAACACTGGACCACGGACAGCCGTGCGTGCAAGCAGGGTTTCGAAAAGGATTTAGTAAGATGGACCACATTCACACGTTAACAAGGCTCATTGAAATATCGCGAGAGTACAAAAGACCGCTCTGTCTTACTTTCATCGACCTAGAGAAGGCCTCTGATTCAATTGAGATAGAAGCAGTCTTAGAAGCTCGAAAATGGAAAATCCCTAGTAAACAGAATACCAGCAAGGCCGTGCTAATATTTAAGAGGCATGACTTACACGATATAGGCAACTATCGCCCAATCTGCTCGCTGTCTGTCGTCTACAAACTTTTCACTTGAGTCATCCTAAACAGGATTGACAGAACACTGGAAGATGGACAGCCATGTGAGCAAGCAGGGATCCGAAAAGGATTTAGTACGATGGACCACATCCACACGATGACAAGGCTCATTGTAGTATCGCCAGAGACAAAAGACCGCTTTGTCTCACTTTCATCGACTCTACAGAAGGCCTTTAATTCAATTGAGATAGAAGCAGTCATGTAAGCCCTTGGTTGTCAAGGAATTCCTATTTAGTACATAAAAAATGTTCGTAAGCTGTACAAAAATCTCACAACCAAAATTTCACCATTCTACAACGGCATTAACATTGATATCGAAAGAGGGGTTAGACAATTCGATACCATCTCGCCAAAATTATTTACAGTCACCTTCCAGAACATCATGCGAACATCGGAAGGGGATAATATGGGAGTGAAAATCGATGGCCGGCAGTTACACCATCTTCGCTGTGCTGATGACATCGTCCTTATAAGATCAAATATCAGCCAAGCGGAACGTATGCTTGCCGACTTTAATGAAACGTGTGGAAAGATTGGTCTTTGACTAAATCTCACAGAAATAAAGTTCTTGAAGAAGGGATTAGTTTCGTTTGCCCCATTCACGCTCAACGAAACGAATATCTTCGAATGCTTCTGTTGTGTCTATCCAGGTTGGTAAATCAATAAGATGAACGACTTAGCTCCAGAGCTGATCAGAAGGAAACGAGCGGCTTAGGGGAGCTTTCGAGAACACCGAGGATGTAGTGAAGAGAACAAAGAACACCCGACTCCGTGCCCACCTTTTCGACTCAACGGTTCTTCCTGCCCTAACGTATGCGTCAGAAACCTGGTTGCTACGTAAGCAGGGTGAAAGATCAATATCAATAACCAATATCTGGGAACAATTCCCCACTCAGCGTTATCGAACGCGCAGTCGAAAGGACGATGCTAATAGTATCCCGTTTCACACAACAAAGGAATGGGATCCGAAGCTCCGACCTACGTCAACGATCGAAAATCAAAGATGCCGTTCTATACGCCAAGCAGTCTAAGATCAGGTGGGCCGGACACGTAATGCGTATGAATGATAACCGATGGGCAAGAGCCGTCAGTGACTGGATTCCTTGGGATGTCAAACGTACTGCAGTAAGACCACCGACCCGATGGTCAGAGCTCTTCACTAAGAGCCTGGGAGAAGGATATGATGCTCGACGAGCCCCTAGAGCGAGCAGAACCCACTGGGCTACTCTTGCACGCGACAGGGAAAAGTGGATTGCTTACTGGCGCCCACTCGATTCACTCGACGATCAACGGGACTACAGGTGATACAGGTGAATTCGATGCATAAAAAATTGCACCAAAATAACTTAGCGGATCACTGGCGACATTTGTTTTAAAAATGTAATTTTGTTATAGAACTAGACTTAGTACCACGAAATTTCTTGGCTGCTACTGATCTAGGCGTTTGAAAATGCTTCCGTTCATGAATGTGCTTCTGCACTTTGAGTATTGCTACGCTGTAAACTTCTGTCGAAATTTTCTAGTGACATTTTGAACGTCGTTCTCAAAGTGGCCTATTTTTTTCACATTCAGTTTCATATTCACAACAACGTGATGTCTGTTTCTTTGATTCTCGATGGTTTTTTAGAACATTGCTACTGTTTAGTAGACCTACAGGTGGTTGCACTCTATTTGGTCTATGCTCAAGTAGATTTCTATCTTGAAATTATACCTGGCAATCCTATGGATCCTCCTAACGTTTCACGGCCTCATCGTGGCTGGGAGGTTCACGGAGGATGGGTAGATCCACCAGCAGGATTTCCCAAGCTGAGAAGGAGTTCGGCATTTCCATCAGAAAACCTTGCTAAAAGTAAACCATTACCAGTACAGTACCAGGGCCCACTACCGTCTTGATATGAAACTAGTCGCACGGTGGCAAATCTCCTTATAATCCACAAAAGGTGCTGCCGCCTGTGGTGGTGACGACCTGGGGCAGACTTTTACCACACTATCCTCGGTACTCCAGAGAACCACAATTGTTAAACCGCTACTTCTGCACAGAATAGAAATTATGCTGGACCCGCATATCCAATGAAGACAGGCCATCCAAATATCCAAGTAATATTACGAACACTATCGTAGTTAATCTTTTATGATTTGGCGAGACATAGGTGACAGGTTTATGGTTACAAATCTTTTTACAAATTGTCCGCTCCAACATAGCTCTTATCATCGGAATGAATGTGAACTAATAACCATCTAAGCCAGTCGTTCAGCATATCTTGAGACCTATTAGGAGAATATATAAATGCGCTCTAACACTTGTAATACGTTAATTCATAGCGATCTCACAATTCTTATCTTAAGCAGAGTTCAATAAATAGCCTAATGCTGATTCTTTTTCTCCTTATCCGTAACTGTAAATTCCTCTAATAGCATAGCTCAAATGTCACTCTCGAATATTTCACAAGGATATATAAGTTCTTTGCAGTCGAAGATGAACTATTTGTCGACGCCAGGATTTGTTTCTGAAGATCCAGGAGTCCTGAGACACTTCAATCTTTTACCCCCTCAATGCTGACCTCATCATCATTTTCGTTTTCCTGCTTTCCACTTTCTTCATCTGTTTTGCAAGGATTACAAATTGGGTGAATGTAGCAATATCTTTTTAAAAAAAAACCGGCATTTACTATGCATGTGTTGGTAAACTGTAGGCGCGCCTGGCGCAGTGGTCGGGGGCGCCTTGCAGTACCCATGGGATCGGTTCCCGCGCCCACAAAGCCCTCCATCCACGCGAGGTCGGAAAATCGGTATCAGATTTGTCTGGGAGGATAGCAGCACTGGCTCGATACATCATTAGGCCACTGCGAGTCGTTGTAAAGGCCATTTGTGCATACTATCAGTTTCAACGATGCTTAGTGAATTCGAATGCGTGGTAGTCGAGAAAACCTCGAGCTTTGTGGACCATCTTGATGAGACGGGCTATTCATCTATGCTGTTCTTTTTGGTACACCACTCAGCTGCTTTTCAAACTCGAAAATAACCAGGGTTAAGGCAAGGACGAGCTAAAAAGAGCACCATGTATTTGTGGACATCATATTGGACTTCATCGATAATGGAGTGAAAAATTAACGCATAAATCTTCTTGGGTATCTCTAAAGATGTGTGTTGTTGAATCCACCCATAGTAGGACCTGGAGGTTTGCGAAGATTTCGCGAAGTACAAGGCCTAAGTGGTCCATAACAAGCGCAATGTGCTCGCTCTCGACATTTCTATTAGGGAAGTCAGTGAGAAAATGTTGTGTAGTAGGTGTTCGTTGGTGAATAATGAATCTGTAGAAGGTTTGCATATAGGCAAAGGAAGGATTTAAAATTTAAATTCTTCATTCTGTCTTCAAATTCTTTCAATAATTTTCTGCCTCATTACAGCTTGGTGGTTTTCCTGTGTCGAAGTGCGATGTATGCTCTTCAAAGCTCTTCAAAGCTTTCTTAGCAGAGCTGCCAAGGCTCATAAAGATTTTAATACTTCAATGAGGAAACAAAACTCTGCCGTAGCAAAATCTATGAGCTGCTTAGTACCCCTTCACCAGAAAGAATGAAAAAGTAGAAGTGTGATGGCTTTCGTGCCTCTGAACAAGTGGAATTCTCTGAGCAGCTTCGGTGTGCGAAGTGGAGAAACGATGTTTAGCAATCTCTTCTCCAGTCGACGGTTACGAATTATCTGTGACACAGGCAATTTGGCTCGTTCATTACAAAAAGCGCGAACATTGAAAACAAAACAATAGAAATGAATCAAAAATCGTATAGGATAGGATCAAATGGCACATTCAATGGATTAGTTCTTGTTTAAAACTACATGACGTCGTCTTCGTTAGCGACAGCACTGTAGAATGAATATGAGGAGTCCATTGTAGCCGGTAATACCCTAAACAGTTTCGTCGGTCTTCACCAATTTTTCCATCCATGAACTAATTCAGTCTTATAAATCTGTAGCTGTAGTCAAACTTGGAGATTAGGTTCTACTGTTCTTTTCTTCTCTTGGTTACATTATTTGAAAAGAGAAGGAACATAAACTCACTGTCCGCGGAGGATGGCTCTTTCTTTCAGTATCTGCTTTATGTCATTTGAAGTAACGGATTCAAAGAAGTCGTTGTTTATCGAGGTATTAGATGAATGAAGCACTGCATTGGATTGATGTCTACGGCGGAAAGATGGCTGATCTTCTGAGCTTCTATGAGGTTGCTTATTAAGCCTCTCATAGGACGACGATTGACTGGACTTCTCAATAGAAGTGTTAACGAGAAATCCAGGTGGTAATACGGACGTTGAACCGCGTATCGATGAAATCTCACTGATACCTGCTCCAATGCGGTGGTGTTCCCTAAATGTGGCGTTCAATATTCGCTTAAGGAAAACCCAAAACAACTAAATTGCAGCCGTAATCACTAAATCTTGCGTCACCCTTACTCCATCTACATTAATTTCCATTGCCTAATTTATTGGACCCGAAAAACGATACATTTCCTTCACAATTACGTTTAGTGAGTGCAGGTAGCGCAATGGTTAAAGCTATACTGAAATATTTAGTCCTTGGTTCTAATTTGCGATTCTGAATAATCAAGTTTCCCATCACTCCTGAGCCGGCAACTTAGTACCAGACACGTCTGGTGAAATAAAAATCACTGACTTTATACATCAGGGTAGCACCGCTAGCGATTGTATAGCCTAAATATGTCTTCATTGACCTTTACGATGTCTGATGAAGTATGGCATGTACCTCAACGATTGGTCGGCGCCGAATGCTTTATGTCTCCAAAGCACTATGCTTTTGTTTACAAGTACGTATTATAGCAACTATCACCGGAATAGTTGCTATTTCTTCCTATTACTATATGTTTCTGTAGCGAGGATCATATCTACTGTTTCTCAGGTTGGCTGGGAAATATCATAGTACGTAAATATTTTGATCCCGTCCTAAGGAACTTCGTACAGAAAATTTCTCTATCAAGCGGTAAATTCTATGTCTACCTAGCAGACACATTCAATGGGTCGATGGACACGGCCTTTGTCACAATACCACACTAGACACAGCATCTCGTGGTCATCGGTCACACCACCGGGCATGCTGTTGCGAACGTCTCAATGCTTGGGGGAATGGACCCCGCGATAGAGGCTTCGGAGTTTCTATCGAGTCTCCGGTTCGACTTCATTGCCTGATTTTTACGCCAGTTTGTTAAAAAGCATACGTTTACTTCCATACAATAACACACATACAACACAATCGTAGCTGACGTTTCGGCAGAATCACCTCAGCCATATACGACTCTGAGCGGCTGTTCTTCCTCGGTGGAAGACAGATGAAAAAAGCGGCTCTGAAAGGGGAGATTCTGCAGAAACGTCAGCTACGATTGTGTTGTATGTGTGTTATTGTATGGAAGTAAACGTATGCTGTTTAACAACCTCGCGATTGCTAAGAGAGAAAATGACGAATTCATAATACAATACCGAGGTTAATAGAAAGTCGATCCTGGGTACTCTTACGCCAGTATTTTTTCATCGTTATTCCTGTTGTATCCTTATTACCTTTATGTATATAAAAATTTAATCCCAAGTTTGAGTGTCGAAAGGTTGTCCTGTGTCAACTACGGAAAGTACCGCTTGGGTCTTCTCATGAAGTCGAGCATTCTGCTTAAAGCTAGTGGTTATTTGGTGTCGAGAACTGGCTCGAAGGCATGTATTCCGCTACCAACTGCGGCATCTGTTTTTCAAACTAACTGTACAAAACTATCCCATGTTGCAAGTATTTTGTGTAAGAACGTGGAAGGGAAGTGTTTTAGCCGTTCGCCAGCAAACATATAGCAATTATTAAATGTACTGAAAACTGACTCGAAGGCCTATGTTCCGCTACCAACTGCAACACATATTGTAGACATTCGTTTGTATTCATTAGTTCTAAAATTTCTTGATCTAAAAATACTCACTCAAAGGATACGTCTTGCGAGCTACTCTCTTTCCGTGTCTGTATTGCGATTGATCTAAAGGTCAATGGAATAAAGCAATAATGGGAGTGCATGCAGGATAAATAGCGTAAGCCCGTTAACGAAGATTGGGTACATGAGGCATATTGTTTCCCTAGAAGGGAGTCGTACGTGTCAATCGCATAAATATTAACACCGTTAATGATGCTGAATTTGTTGCTATTTAAGATGCACAGTTACCTGGAGAGTCGTTTGTCCATCATCGCCGAAGAACTTCCCATAAGTGCTGCTATCACTGCGACAGTTTTTGGAGGTAGTGCTAAGATCGAACGCTCCTTTAACAATGCAGAGCATTATTTTGTGATAAGTAATCGATAATTATGATATCTGTAATAGCATGATAGTAATAGCATAGCAAGTAATAGCATGATATCTGTCAAACACCAATAGCAACTCTTACGCTTTCATAGTTTTAGATATTACAAATTTCCAATTGTAAACCGTGCAGAAATTATGTTGTTGACGACATTTCGCTTGGCTGTCAGCGTCTGGCAACCGATTTATTTTGCCTCGGTACAGCCGTACATTTCATAAAGCTTTCCAATCTCATGTTACTTTAAATATATGCTTACTTACCTAATACTTGAATGGCCCGTTCTCTCTAGTTGTGCAACCCCTAGCATAATCTCCGCTTCTGGGAGATTTGCTGGTTAAGCCATTGTGGCTCCCTCCAATCCCGAGGTCAGCCTGGCCAAAGTCTGCCCCAGGTCTTCACCACCACAGGCAGTCGCAGCCCTATGGATCAGAGGGAGATTTGCCACCATGCGGCTTTGATATCAAGACGATGGTGGATCCTGGTACTGGTTTACTCATAGCAGGGTTTCCTGATGGAAACGCCGGACTCCTTGTCAGCTTGGGAGAACTTAGAACTATGAACTCACGCTGTACATGGCAACCCGACAACCAGGAACACCTCACAGCCACGGTGAGGCCGTAAGCTGTTTGGGAGGCTTTAAATATATAGGGACTGTTAACCGCTTAGAATATTTGAACAACGAGATTTTTAAGTGTTTCACTGTTTATCGAAGCACTATGTGAAATGAAATCGTGTTTGTCTCGGAATAAAATCGAATGTTCAAAATTTAAGAATGGTCAAATTTTCTTTCCTAGCAGTTGTCTTGTAAATAATAATTTTAACACTTACTCACTTATTTGCAAATTCTACCCTGAGCATTGTGCAACATACCGCAATTTCGTTGTCATGAGCTGGGGCCGATGTCCGTGTTGGAAGCTCTTCCTTCTGGTTCTCATCTACTGATTTGTCAACATTGCTCTCAACATTTCCCTAATGTTAAAATGCCTTTGTTTCTAATGTTCCATCAATTTCAATGCCTTACATATTTTAAGACTTAAGAGACATAACAAGTAGTTCACCGCAGACAACACCTGCTGTCCAGAGTTTCGCAAATATCTCAACACCATTGTGGTTATATCTCACACTATACCCCGCCATGAAAAAACAATAGGCAGGCGATAAAAAGTGACTAGATAAGCAGCAACTTTAATTCGTTTTCCTTACGTTCACGAATTAACTCTTTTGTTAAACGGATAGATTTTATACCACAATTGATTATTGAGTGTGATCCGAGAGAAATCTGATTTCGACTCATTAGAATTCACAGGAAGAATGCCGTTGGGACGAGCTTATTCGTCTTCATGAGACTGATAGTGATTACCCTGTTTCCCATCCAGATAAGGAACCACGGCAAGTGTTTTTGATGAGAAATGTACTACTTATAAATGTTTCCGAAAAGGTAGTAAAGACCAAAAAGCCTCACTGTTGATACGGGGACTACCTCCGGTGCATTCTCGATTTCCCATGAAGGCGCACTAAATCACAAAGGTGGTTGTTTATTACGTAGCAATGATTCAACCATTAAGTAAAATAAGTGGGAAATAATGCATAATGTCGTTAATGACGATGAATATTGTAAAGTAATATTTCTCAAGAGTTTCTAGAACAAGATGAATCGCCTACATCATCACTCGTGCTCAAACGGATTTGCTTTAGATAGTTCCTTTAAAATAGTACAGAACCAGTATCATTAAAATAAGATATGCTTAAAAACTATTTCCGATGATTGCCTGCGTAGTGTTCTCCTAACAAAAAACAGTTTTCTTCGCACTAGAACATGATTAGATTCTATTCGTCGTCCTTCTAGAGAATTCGTACTCACGGGGTCTCCTGCACGTTCTCTCGCCGACGTGCACGTTCGACCTGCACACGTCTGTAGGCATATCCAATAATCAATAGAAGTGAGGCAACTGCCATCACTACACCAATTATGGATACAAAAAACACTGAAAAATCTGGAAAAAAGCACTTTATATTGTTCAAATAGGCCTAGCTTAAAAATAAGTGTAAACCTCATAGTAACACTTTCTTACTTAGATATTTAGATGACCCGTCCTCACTGACCGTGCGGGCCCCAGCATAACTTTCATTTGTCGGAGTCATTGTGGTTCCCTAGAATGCCGAGGTCAGCTGGCCCAAAGTGTGCGGCAGGTCGTACCACCATAGGCAGTCGCAGCCCTTGTGGGATCAAAGGGAGATTTGCCACCATGCGGCTTTGATACCAGGACGGTGGTGGATCCTGGTATTGGTTTACTCTTATATAGGTTTTCTGATGGAAACGCCGGACTCCTCAGCTTGGGAGAGCCTGACGGCGGGATGAATCCTCCCACTGTACATCGCAGTCCGGCACTTAGAAACACTTCCAAGCCACGATGAGGCGGTAAATCGTTGGAAGACATGAACACTATTATTCTAAAGTCCTTATTTATCTAGTTTGAAACCTTTGAAAATTTCTCAAAAGACCTAAGTGAAGGATAAATTGATCGAATCAAAAAGAAATAGTAATTCTTTCCGTACTAATATTTTGCGACGACTTATTGAAATATTTTGTTATTAGCATTTCAAATTATAAGATTATTAGCATTTTTGCATTTCGGACACCTCATCATCAATGGAGGGCATGGTTAGCCTAATTTGAAGGAATGATCAGGAGCTGAACTAATTTACTTCTAGCGTGAGCTGACTGATTACTTATCGTATTACTTGCATCACCAAAACAAGTATAACAAAACCATAATTAAGCAAATTTTCATCTATTTTGGCTTTAGAGAGATATTTCACCTGGTCGCCCTTGACTACTTTGACCAATACGAAAGGCACCATTGCTGGGTGTGATCTGCGACGGTCCGATAATGTTGTAACGCTTATCATCCATTGCTATGAATGAGAAATTTGCACTGAAGAAAATAAATCTATGAATAATTTAAAACTTTACACCCAATTGGCTTGAGTGCTATAATAATCGGCTTTTATCCGGACTATCCTTAAAAAAGGGCGCATGTGGCGCAGTGGTTGGAGGCGCCACTGCGGCACGCACGTGGAATCGATCCCTGCGCCCGTGGCCCTCCAAGCCTTCCATCCCACCGGGGTTTCGGCAGATTGGTACCAGACTTGTCTGGGAGGATAGCAGCACTGGCTCGATACATCGGCAGGCCACCGCGAGTCATTGTCAAGGCCAGATATGCATTCAATCACCTCCAACGATGCTTAATGAAGTCGAATGCATGGCGCATCCCTCAGGGATTGATCAACGCCGAGAGCTTTATCCTTTATCCTTTTATCCATAAAGATGGTCAAGTTATCGGGGCACCTTATGTGGTAATTAATTTACCTGTACTCTTACAACCTCGATCACTATGCCCTATTTGTGAAAGGTGTAGAAAGTTACCAATTTATTCATGTTAACAATACTGAAATAGTGACATCGTACCGCTCCAGCTCGATACCATTACGAATGGCCGCGCCGAAATCAAAATCGGCGCGTGTGAAAGCTTCATAGACAGTTAATTGATCGCAGACAAATCTATTCTCTTTGACGGCATCTGCAATTATTAAAAGCTAACACACTATTAAGAAATGATAATTTAAGCAGCTGCTCTCTGTTTTCAGGTGACTATTTAGAAGAAGTGGGAAGAGCGTTCGTTCTTACTCATGCGGACAGTGATCCGAATATTTGCCAGTTTTCCCCATTCTCCTGGTGCAAGGTCTGGTGATGAAGAGATACTGGGAAGAACTGGGATAGCCTGAGCTGAAACTCACTAGTTAATATAAGACACTTCGCCTAGGCTAAAATGTAGTTTCTCTCAAGCACTCTAGACTGTCATCAACCATCCATTGCGAACTATTTATTCTCTGCCTAATCATCAATTCATGTATCGCAATGGATGGCTCATGTATTCAGTAGGCTTTTTCCACTGCTGTCTAATGTGTGGATATTGTAAGACACTATGCTACGGTTTTGGATGAGGATGCGTAGAAGGTGGCTTTTATTCAACATATTGAAACCTGCTTTTTTTAACCGTATAAACCAGAATCGTATTCATCAAACATATATTAATCCAGCAATTCTTTCATTTTATTCGATTCTCCCATCTATCATCTTCTTCTAGATTCCCATGGCAACCTGGGTGAGCTGTGCTATCACGTTCTCAGGTCTTCTCTACAATGATTACCAGCGTTTCTGGATCGGCAGGAACTCTTTATAAAGAAGTATAGCAGATATTTGCCGTCGCTGGAAAAATAGTAGGCTTAGTGGACATGGTATGAATTCGTACTATAGACTATGATATTATTTACTTGGATACTTGGATGGCTCCACCTCACTGGATGTGCGGGCCTCAGCACAATTTCCATTTTTTGGAGTTTCACTGGTATAGTGTGGTCATTGTGTTTGCCTGGATTCTCGAGTTCAGCCTGGCTAAAGTCTGCCCCAGGTCGTCACCAGCACAAGCACTCGCTGCCTATGTGGATGAGAGGGAGATTTGCTGCTATGCTGGTATTTTGATACCGGAACATGATAGTTCATGGGATTGGTTTACTCTTAGTTGATCTTCATGATGGAAACGCTGGACTCTTTCTTAGCTTGGGAGGCCTTCCTAGGGCGATGAACCCCTCAGCTGTACATCGCAGTCCAACACCTAGAAACACCTCCCAGCCAAGAGGAGGCTGTAAACTATTGAGATCGACCATGATATTACTAAACGATATTATGATATGACCATGATATCACCGACCATCTTACTATTATTTCTATTCACTTGACCTCTGGCTCCGCTTCTTTTTTGCTTTTAAAAAAACTAGCAGCTAAGTGCTTCTTTTCACTATATTGAAAAATTCGTACGGAGGTTTTTTAACTAACGAGGAAATCTTCTCATCTCTCGTGGCATTTCATAAAGGCTTCTCACGTTCACCATTTGCCGTGCTCCAGAATCAACGAGATAGACCTAAGGTTAAGTAATTTACGACAGAATTACTGCGGACAAAATTGGCTCACATTTGCATGGGCGGCATCGAGCCTGCTTTCGACAAGCACTCTTGTCCATGACATTGAACTCTTGTTGTACTGAAGGCGAATTATAGCCAAGGACCCTAGATAGCGCTGGTCCTTAGTTGGAATCTGTTGGTCAGAAGCTACCTTTTGATATCACTCAACAAACATTCTGTTTGTTCTCTTTATTTTTTAACTTTTTTTCACATGTTCAAATGGTAGGATTGTTTGAATTATTAGAAAACGCAAAAAATAAAGCTTCTGGGGTTGATCAATACTTGGGACAAGGACCGTGTATTAGTTTTCAATACACATCGTTAGAAGTGGATGAATGCACAATCTGACCTATACAATAACTTGCAGTCGCCAACAGGTGTAAAGACTCTGTTATTTTGCCACACAAGTGTGGTATCAATTTGCCGACCCCGAAGGGATGTATGGCTTGATGAGCCTGAGGTGCGATATCTAAATAATGGCTGCGTGTGATTTTCATGACGCATCTAACCACTGTATTATCCGTCTCCCATTGAATCATCGTAACCAACTTAATTAGGTGGCGCGTCCTAATATTTCATGGTGGATCGACTAGCTTTTCTGTCTACACCTCGTCTTGAAAAAGTCATCCATTTATGGTAGTCGGGTTCATGTGTGAATTCGGTTGAGCCTTAAGGATGTGTTGCTTTCTCTCCTATTTGGCAGTTGAATTCTCGTTGAGCGCTATTCTCCTGGAATCCAGAAATGGCTGTGTCACGGCATTCCGAAGTGTCTAGCGTAAGCATTCTGGTTGTTTTTGAATCAGCGAGAGGTGGCCGAATTTGAACTACTGTTGATCACCTGTATCACCTGATTAGTTGATCCCATTGATCGTCGAGTGACTCGAGCGGGCGCCAATAAATCCTCCATTTTTCCTTGTTGCGTGTAAGAGTAGCCCAGTGAGTTCTCCTCGCTTTAGGGACTCGTCGAGCATCATACCTTTCTTCTAGGCTTTTCGTGAAGAACTCTGACCATCGGGTCGGTAGTCTTCCTGCAGTATACGTTTGACATCCCGAGGAATCCAGTCACTAACAGCCCTTGTCCATCGGTTATCATTCATACTCGTTATGTGTCTGGCCCACCTTATCTTCAACTGTTTGGCGTATAGAACGGCATCTTTGATTTTCGATCGTTGACGTAGGTCGGAGCTTCGGATCCCATCCCTTACTTGTGTGAAACGGGATACTCCTAGCATCGTCCTTTCGACTGCGCGTTCGATAACGCTGAGTGATCTTACATCCTGTTTACGCAGCGACTAGGTTTCTGACACATACGTTAAGGCAAGAAGAACCGTTGAGTCGAAAAGGTGGTTACGGAGTCGGGTGTTCTTTGTTCTCTTCACTACATCCTCGATGCTCTTGAAAAAGCCGCACGTTTCCTTCTGCTCAGCTCTGGAGCTAAGTCGTTCATCATATTGCTTTCCCGACCTAGATAGACATAACAGGAGCATTCGGAGATATTCGTTCCGTTGAGCGTGAATCGGGCAAACGAAACCAATCCGTTCTACATGAACATCGTTTACTAGAGATTTAGTTAAAGACCAATCTTTCCACACGCGTTATTAAAGTCCGCAAGCACACGTTCCGTTTGGCTTATAGTAACTATTCCTCAAATAGTTACTATTCTCTACAATATCACATGTATCCTACATTAACTGTTCGCTTATAACTGTCTTAAATCTATTTCATTCGCATGACCTTTTGATAAGACTTTGTGTAGCTTTTCAGATAACCTTTATCCACGAGCTATTCCTTTATTGTCTGATTGAGTCCTCTGGCATGCCGCCTCAATTGTTGCACTTATCACGCATGTACCGTGCCATGCCCTGGGTCAGCGAGGTCGTTAGTTCCCATTGACAAAGCTCCATCCACTACAGAAGTAATACAGCTCATAGCTTTCGTCTTCAAGTCCTCGTAGCGTTCGTTGGATTTTCATCCTGAGTTCATCAGTGCCACAGCCTGAGTGTCCGACTAGCTTCCTTCGGTTGCATCACTTGTTCTGATCTCAATCTCGTTCATGAGCCTGAGGTGCGATATCTAAATAATGGCTGCGTGTGATTTTCATGACGCATCTAACCACTGTATTATCCGTCTCCCATTGAATCATCGTAACCAACTTAATTAGGTGGCGCGTCCTAATATTTCATGGTGGATCGACTAGCTTTTCTGTCTACACCTCGTCTTGAAAAAGTCATCCATTTATGGTAGTCGGGTTCATGTGTGAATTCGGTTGAGCCTTAAGGATGTGTTGCTTTCTCTCCTATTTGGCAGTTGAATTCTCGTTGAGCGCTATTCTCCTGGAATCCAGAAATGGCTGTGTCACGGCATTCCGAAGTGTCTAGCGTAAGCATTCTGGTTGTTTTTGAATCAGCGAGAGGTGGCCGAATTTGAACTACTGTTGATCACCTGTATCACCTGATTAGTTGATCCCATTGATCGTCGAGTGACTCGAGCGGGCGCCAATAAATCCTCCATTTTTCCTTGTTGCGTGTAAGAGTAGCCCAGTGAGTTCTCCTCGCTTTAGGGACTCGTCGAGCATCATACCTTTCTTCTAGGCTTTTCGTGAAGAACTCTGACCATCGGGTCGGTAGTCTTCCTGCAGTATACGTTTGACATCCCGAGGAATCCAGTCACTAACAGCCCTTGTCCATCGGTTATCATTCATACTCGTTATGTGTCTGGCCCACCTTATCTTCAACTGTTTGGCGTATAGAACGGCATCTTTGATTTTCGATCGTTGACGTTGGTCGGAGCTTCGGATCCCATCCCTTACTTGTGTGAAACGGGATACTCCTAGCATCGTCCTTTCGACTGCGCGTTCGATAACGCTGAGTGATCTTACATCCTGTTTACGCAGCGACTAGGTTTCTGACACATACGTTAAGGCAAGAAGAACCGTTGAGTCGAAAAGGTGGTTACGGAGTCGGGTGTTCTTTGTTCTCTTCACTACATCCTCGATGCTCTTGAAAAAGCCGCACGTTTCCTTCTGCTCAGCTCTGGAGCTAAGTCGTTCATCATATTGCTTTCCCGACCTAGATAGACATAACAGGAGCATTCGGAGATATTCGTTCCGTTGAGCGTGAATCGGGCAAACGAAACCAATCCGTTCTACATGAACATCGTTTACTAGAGATTTAGTTAAAGACCAATCTTTCCACACGCGTTATTAAAGTCCGCAAGCACACGTTCCGTTTGGCTTATAGTAACTATTCCTCAAATAGTTACTATTCTCTACAATATCACATGTATCCTACATTAACTGTTCGCTTATAACTGTCTTAAATCTATTTCATTCGCATGACCTTTTGATAAGACTTTGTGTAGCTTTTCAGATAACCTTTATCCACGAGCTATTCCTTTATTGTCTGATTGAGTCCTCTGGCATGCCGCCTCAATTGTTGCACTTATCACGCATGTACCGTGCCATGCCCTGGGTCAGCGAGGTCGTTAGTTCCCATTGACAAAGCTCCATCCACTACAGAAGTAATACAGCTCATAGCTTTCGTCTTCAAGTCCTCGTAGCGTTCGTTGGATTTTCATCCTGAGTTCATCAGTGCCACAGCCTGAGTGTCCGACTAGCTTCCTTCGGTTGCATCACTTGTTCTGATCTCAATCTCGTTCGTATAAATCCAGTTAACCAAATATCGTCACATATTACATATTGTTATCGTACTGTTGTTATTGCTATAAACTGTTATAACCCAAACTCGAGGTTGTCCACGGCAGTTACGGAAAAAAGTCCCCCGTGGCAAATTTATACAAAGTCGAGCATTCCACGTACAGTTGGTGGTCAAAAGACAACAAAAGACAAATCCGACCAACACCCCAATCCACTGGCCAACTAACACATGGCTAATGTCTGGAGTTATAAGAACAATATCATCAGCAAAGCGAAGGTGATGTTTCCGCCGACCATCGATTTCCACCCCATATTATCCCATTCCAATGTTAGCATGACGT
Source organism: Angiostrongylus cantonensis (assembly GCA_009735665.1). NCBI lineage: Eukaryota > Metazoa > Nematoda > Chromadorea > Rhabditida > Metastrongylidae > Angiostrongylus > Angiostrongylus cantonensis. The sequence goes on along the minus strand of MQTX01000276.1, from coordinate 173,880 downwards.
TCTGGAGGGTGGCTGTAAATAATTTCGGCGAGATTGTATCGCCTTTCCTAACTTCTGTTTTGACGTCAACGTTGATATTGTTGTAGAATGGTGAAATATTGGTTGTGAAATTTTTGTACAGCTCACGAAGAATCTTTATGTACTGAGTAGGGACTCCTTGACTACCAAGAGCTTCTAAGACTGCTTCTATCTCAATTGAATCAGAGGCCTTCTCTAGGTCGATGAAAGTAAGACAGAGCGGTCTTTTGTACTCTCGCGATACTTCAATGAGCCTTGTTAACGTGTGAATGTGGTCCATCTTACTAAATCCTTTTCGAAACCCTGCTTGCACGCACGGCTGTCCGTGGTCCAGTGTTCTGTCAATCTTATTTAAGATGACTCGAGTGAAAAGTTTGTAGACGACGGACAGCAAGCAGATTGGGCGATAGTTACCTATATCGTGTAGGTCGCCCTTCTTGAACAACAACACAGTCTTGCTGGTCTTCCACTGAGTAGGGACCTCGCATTCAGACAGGTAACGTGTGATGAACCGAGCCAGTGTGCTTACGAGGACTGGCGGAAGGTTCTTCAGATGTTCTGATCTCATCCTGTCCGGACCTGCTGCTGTCCGATTTTTCACCCACGAAATGCTGCGTCGAATTTCGGAAGGGAGAACCGGTGGAACAGCATATCCATCCTCTTTTATTTCATAAAACGGGAGATGGACGTGGCTATCGAAGAGGTCTGAGTACTAATCGTGGATGATTTTCTCCATTGCCTTTCTGGATGCTGTTATTGTTCCGTCTGAGCGTCGGAGTGCAATCATCTTGGTGTTGCAATTGGCGAAGCTTCGGCGAGCTTTGCGACGGCCTTTTCCAGCTTTTGCAGCTTCAACCATTGCTGCTGCTCTTCTCTCTTTAAGATCTTCTTTTATCGCCTGTCTGCATTGTTTCGCAAGCTCGGACGTTAGTTCGCGGTTGCCTGCAGCTCGTGCGAGTCCACGCTGGCGTATTAGCTCGAGAGTTTCTGGAGACAGACGTCTCCTGGTGACCTTCGAATTCTCAGCTTTCATGGCGCTAACGTGAAATCTTGGCATTGAAATCTCCAATGATGACCTTGAAGAATGTATGCTCTTCTCTGTAGAACCTCTTCACATCCATGTAGAACGCTTCTACTTCTCCTTCGTCATAGTTTGATGTTGTCGCGTAAACGACGAAGATTGTCAAAGCCGGTGTTGATCCACATCTTTTTAATCGTAAACATCAGATTCGGGTTGTAAGCTGTTCGAATGAATCGATGTTCGTGGACAAACTCGTGTTGACGAGAACTCCGACGCCGCCGACTCCTCTACTGTCGCACGTTCCGAGGAACACTTCTTCTCCTGTGTCATAGATAGCGTTGAATGGGTGACGTCGTCTCGTCCAGGCCGATGACGTCGTACCTTGTCATTCTTGCTTGCATGAGCAAGTCTTCTATCGAGGACTCGGATGCAAGTGTACGTGCATTGTAGGTACAGATGGTCACCATTGTTCTTGATCCAGGCAGCTTCCATTGGCCCTGAGATTTCAGCAGCCTCTCCCTTCTCGTCCTACCCAACGCTGCGAAATTGGGGGCTTTTCGGGGTCAGGGGAATGAGGCCGTTTTTTTACTAGCATATTTAGCATATTTGATACCCACGTATAGCTTGCTGGGCTCTGAACGTGGGGGCTAGTTATACTCACGGGTAGCTTACCAGGCTCTCCCAGAGTGGACATGGAGCTTATTTGTTGGAGGCGACTCCTAACCGCCTCCTATATACTTCCCTATCACTTGATTGCAGGCTTTTGGCCAAATTGACTTGTAGAATATAATCCGCATAAAGCGGGAACGCGCCCACACACGCATGCATGAATACGCCTAGCCAATACAGAAAGTATGTGCCAAATCGGCGCAGCAGAAACAGGGAGTCCATCCCCTCGACCCAACTGCGTCTCAGGGAAGCAAAGGTCGCTTTTGGTCTGCGATTAACCCCTATCCGCCACCTGGGGACAGGCCACGTAGCTTCGGGACCTCGGTTCGAGATCCCTCATATGAGGGAGATCCGTGGAAGGGTCCGTGGGATCCGTGGAATCCCTCATGTGAGGGAGGGACTATTAATATAAGTGGAAAAAGGGACTTTAGTGCTAGTAATTCAGAAAAATGATTCGGCATATTCTCAACGTGGCTGATTTTACAAGATACAAGAAAAACAAGTGTTTTGATTTACTGTACTTATTTTTGTTGTATGATTTCATCCCCTGCTATCTCCCGTGACTCGACATCACCTATCGATATTCATAAAATAGTAGCTGCTTATTCTGCTACATCCAAAATAGGCATGCCAACTTTCCTATCGAGGCGTGAAGGAGGCTGCGCATTACAAAAGTAGGAATTGAAAAAGCGTTAATAATTTTATACAGCGATAACCCCTCCCAACCATCTGCGCCTCATTGTGGCTGGGAGGTGTTAATGGGTGTCGGGCTGCGATATATAGCTGAGGGATTCATCTCCTAAGCAGGGTCTCTCAAGCTGAGGAGTCCGGTATTTCCATCAGGAAGCCCAGCAAAGAGTAAACCAATACCAGTATCCACCACCATTTCGGTACGAGTCGTATGGTGGCAATGTTCCCTCTGGATGACCTGCGGTAGACGTTTGCCAGGCTGTCCTCGGGACTCCAGGGAACCACAATGACCACAACCAGCAGGTCTCCGAAGAATGGAGATTACGCTGGTGAACACAACCAGTGAAGACGGGCCGTCCAAGCCTCCAAGTAAGTATATCGATAGCCGCATATCAACTAGAATGTGATGCCAAAACTTCGCCGTTAAGCAGTCGTTTCTTCATAGAAACTCTGAATAACTCAAAGCTGTATCTTTGTTAGTAGACAGTTATTCTTGCCAGCCAAGCAGTGTAAAACGTACAGTCTGAAGGGATAAAAAAATGAAGCCTTTGGCGTTGATCCCATAGGGTTGCGCCATGCATTCGACTTCATTAAGCATCGTTTGGTGGTGATTGAGCGCATATCTTGCCCGTACTCGCTGTGGTCTACCGATGTATCGAGTCAGTGCTGCTATCCTCCCAGACAAATCTGCTACCAATTCGTCGACCCCAGAGAGATGGAAGGCTTGGTGGACCATGGACGCGAGGATCGATTACACGTGTGTGTTGTAGGGCGCCTCCGTCCATTACGCCACATGTGCCCACATTCTGAAGGGAGACAGCAAAAATGTGCTTTTCCACTCAATCCTTTCGTCTTTCTCATACGATTTCTCCGAAACATTTTCGCTTACAAAACTATTCAGGAATAGATTTTCACTATCTGTATACAGACATTTGTATTTACTTCTTTTCAATCATTTACAAATCTTCACCAACCTTTTTGTATAAGATTAAGCGGTTGAAGAGGAAGTAGCACTGCAGCTGAATCGATAGCCCATTTGTTGTTCAGCGTGGGGATCAACCACATATTATCCATACCTTGAACAAGGGACTCAGTCACTTCAAAGGAAGCAAATTTTAAAGCGTTGCTATGGCGATTAAAAATGGAGGATTTACTGGCGCCCGCTTGAATCACTCGACGATCAACGGGACTACAGGCGATACAGGTGATGCTATGGCGATTACGAGTTTACGCTATTTTGAATAATCGTTTATGGATTTGGTAAAATAATGGATACTTTCATCTGCTATAAATGAAAGTGTGGAATTATATCGTCATGACCCGAAAAATTTCCGCTGACCTGTGGCGAAAGTGATGAATCCATCAAAAAAACCATCTTTCCCCACTCGAAGTTCTAATGGAGGGAGGCCGTTCACTGCAAACGTGCTCTGTTCCGGTCCTGTAGAAAAGAATGTTCAAATTCATAGGATAAAATGGAATGAAGAACAACAACAACAACGACCGCACTGACCTAGAACCGCTTTCAGCATTCAGAGACAGTTCAGTAGGAAAATGATACTAACCGTGGTAAATGTGGTAAACATAAAAACTGCGAATTAACACTTCGGAGATCGGTTGATACAACTTCAAACAAATCAAATCAGTTATGGTTCACTGTTTTTCTTAATGAGCAAACACGTGGTTGATATTAAGGCATTTACTAATACGCAGTAGCTAACGTTTCGACAGTTCTGTCTTCTGCAGAGGCTGGAAGGGTCAAATTAAAACGCAATCTTCTCAGCCAGGCGTTTTCGCAACCTCAGCACTCAAAACTTATTCCATAGATTTCCATTCGCATAATAAAGAGCTCCTTTTATAGCCACTATTTGGTACGTGGTACGTCTTCCAGTTATTTAGTCGAGACCAGCCGCATGGAGTATTGTGTGGGCGAGGAACGTGCCTGACTTAGGTCTGAGAATCAGCCCGAGCTTTGGTGTCAGGTCAACTGTGATTGCAAGACACTCCTTGCGGTTCAATTTTGCTCTTTCGGAATTTGTCAATAAACGCTTTAGTCACGGCTCTTCTCTTAAAATGTGCTTTCGAACATTATGCATTAGCTGGTGGTTAGATGTCCTTTTCAGTGAACGAAAGTGTTTCATAAGTCGGGACTTGAAATAATACAGGAATTCTCGCTAATGCGAACCCACCCCTTGCCAACAAGGCTTCCCATCTCTTGAAAAGCGGGAGGGGTCGACAAATTGGTGCCAGTGCTGTCTGAGAGGAGAAGAGCACTCACTCAATGCATCGGAAGGAGCCCAGAAATTGGCGCATTTACTAAGAATGATGGACATTGTCTCCTTTTTATTCTTTAGTATCCAAAGCCTTATGCGACATAGTTCAACTGAGCCAGCGCGATTAGGTATCAACCTATTTTCTTTGCACTATGGATTATAATGGTAATAAATTGTACGTGAAATGTGTAAATGGTGGAGATTTTGGTATGTTGAGTGGGGATTACATTTAAGAGGACTGGTTATAAAAGGTTTAGGTTGCAAAGGTACTTAACTGGGTGTGAGAATTGCGAAATATGAGAACTTTGGGAGATAAATGCTTTACAATGACTAAAAAAATAGGATGTTATGGGAAAAACAGTTGGAAACGGGACGCACCGGAACACAGTGATGAACGCCTCGTCTTCTTGCAAGCCCGCATTCTGGTAGCGTGGAGTATGTAGCTGTACGAGAATTCAACTAAAGTCTCATCACTAATCTCAATGTAGCAAAACGATGCCCTAAGGTGATAAAATTTGGTGCTGAAGTATGGCAGTCACGTCTCTGCTCTTACACAAATCATTGTTTTTTGTAGAATAAAACATTTGCGAACAACAATGAACATATAAAAAAATAATGTGATAATCAATTCAATATTAGCATATTTATTTATTATGTTTTATTCCTCTTCTTGTTTATGGCATGGGAATTCCGTGCTTAAACCGTACCGGCAGAATGATATAGGGCGAAAGTGACCATATGGAAAGTGAACCTCCTTAAATAGTGTTCATGAAGTAAACAACCACAAGAGGAGAAATGACATGACAAGGTAGAGAACATCCTCTATGAGGTGGAAAAAGGTCTTTAGAATCGCCATCGCAATTGCCATTAGACGGGTTTCTTCTGCTTGGTATGGAACAGAGACCAGTTTTCATACTCTTCACTTCCAATGAATGAATAGCACAGAATGATCAACTCCTTCATCTCAACGAGCTGGGATACTTTGCATGACGTTATCTGTCCTTGTGCAGCTCGGAGGCATGGCGTCTCTTCAACAATAATGCTCGAGAATTGCGTCAAGTGGAAGCTTTGGAATGCTGCATATTCGAGATATAATCGAGTCTGGTTCACAATTATCATTGTTGCGCGACGAATGTCAACTCGTTAGGTGCGATGACGTGTCGAAAACCCGATACTTCTGTATACAGGGTCACTCTCTAGTAGCCACGGTACTATGGCCGTTGGATGGCTTAGTTTGGCTCGGCATGTTCGTTTCTTCAATTATTTTTTGGATTCACTGTTACGCGACTTCGTTTTGATCTTGGCACAGTTGGATCTTTGGTATTATATTCACTTGCCATTGTTCATGATATTGGCACTGTTGTTTAGGCGTTGTCCCAACACGTTTTCTTGTAAAGTCGTGATGATCCACAGAATTACCTAGAAGTTTTACAAAGAGTGAGAATGTGTCGTATCTTCGAAAGCGACTATTCGAGTCAATCGTCCACGGCGGCCTTGTGATGTGGGACTTCATAGTTCCATCGAGTCGACTTTTCAGGAGCAGAGCACCGCTTTAATGAAGTAACATCACGTGACAGTGTCCTTTTATATAAAAGGAGGAGTTTACAATAATCTTTTTCTCCGGACAACCCCTTCTCCCTCCACTCGCCACCACAGCTGTAACGATCAGTATTACACTAGCTGGCACAAAAGTGTCAAAATATCAGATATTAGAAAGATCAGAAATATCAGTAGTACATGTTGCAGAGCACGTTCTACCCAAATCTATGTTGACCCACAAGAAATTTGAAGATGAAAATGTAAAGCATAGAATTTTTGATTTTTGGATAGTTTTCCCTCCCAACGGTTTACCACCTCATCGTGGCTGGGAGGTGTTCTTGGGTCTCGGACTGCGATGTCCAGCGGGGGGACTAATCTTCCGGGCAGGGCCTCCCAAGCTAAGAAACATTCCGGCGCCTCCATCAGGAAGCCTAACTAAGAGTAAACCAATACCAGGATTCACCACCTTCTTGGTATCAAAGTCGCATGGTAGTAAATCTCTCTTTGATCCACAAGGGCTGAGACTGTCTGTCATGGTGACCACCTGCTGCAGACTTTGTCCAGGCTGTCCTCGAGATTTCAGGGTACCACAATGGCTTAACCAGCAAATCCCCGAAAAATGGCGATTATGTTGGAGCCCGCACGACTAGTGATGACGGGCCGTTCAAGCATCAAGTAAGTAACATAGTTTTCATCGTCAACTTCACTAAATCATTATTCCTTCTGTTCAAGCAACAAATTCTATTTGCTATTTGTGTGATCCTCGGGAATATCAAAGGGGAAACATCAACACTGCCTCCATAGAGATTCAGCAGCAAAATGCTGGCTTGCCATGTGGACCGCCTGGATTTGATTCTAGACCAATGTTGTGTTTACATTAATTGGTTTATGGGAAGAATATTTTGTGGATGCGCCTTTTTGATATCGTCTGCTACGCAGGGCTCTCTTTGTTTGAGCCCAGTGAGGAGGAATAAGCAGCGAAAGTGGTCATTTCTATGTCAAATTTTAATAGAATATTGTTCACGTTGATAAGTCATGGTTTTTCCAAAATGGCTAAAATTTCGGTGTCTTCGCCTTCTTAGGAACCTGGGGAATTTCCATTTTGCTTGCAATCTACTCAGCAAGTGTTTTCAGAAGTCTCATCATCGCGTATGTAGTAAAATTGTAGAAAAAATCCTTTAAACGAAAACGTTGAACACAACTGTTCCGAATTTAATCACACAAAAATGTCGCACCTTCAAGGAAACCTTTTAGTTTTCAAAAATTCAAAAATCGATAAAAAAAATATTAGACTGAAACCAGAGACCATGCAGTGGTTCGAAATAAGTTGAAACTTGATATTACATGCTAGACACTATTTCACATACATATGTGGAGACATGAATGGCCTTTCTTCGCTGGTCATGCGGGCCACAGCATAATGTTAATCCCTTATTTTCTCGCATGATCGTTGTCCATGGAGGCTATGAGCTTGGAACATGGTGACATCCGGGAGTCTTATTCCGTACCTGAAGTCGTCATCTGCGTTTGTAGATGGTTGATGTTAGCCAGGAACCCATCATTTGTGTGGTCTTCAAAGACAGCGCTTGCATTCTCTTCAAGTCCACTCCAATGTTCTTTCCGTTCATCCATCATCTCCTCATTCTGTGACCGGTCTCTCTGTGTTTCGCCACCAATGTATATTTTCCAGGATCCCGAAGATGGGTCAGGTTCCCATGACCTGAGCTGCGTATTCCGGCTAGACATTACATGTGCTGGTTAAACTGCCGAAAGTGCCGGACATAGGGCATGAAGTACTCCCGACAGATTTCTCTAACCCATGATACGGACCAGATGTAGTCCATCCGGAAAAATCTTTGTGGGAATATTGCTTGGTTAAATGGTTGTGCTTCATTCGAGGTTCTCGTGTTTGCGAATTTGTGTCCATCAGTCTCAAGGAAATCAACTGTGTTATTAACGTGCCTTGGAACAGTTTCCCTCTTCATGCTTTCTATCGCAACCCGGACTTCAGAGGGTAGAACCCCGTGCGGTTTTTCTCTAGTGAGTTTTCAGAGACATAGACGGGCTTGTGGAGCGAAAAGGTTGGTATAGAACTTTTCTCCTCTAAACCTTGAAATAAAAAAGTTCAAACCTTATCACGAGCAGATAATACAAAGTTTTCGGAATAACATGTATATATATATATATATATATATATGCATTTACATGTACATGAGTTCCAATAGTGGGGCCTCGATATAGCAAATTGGTAAATTTTTGGGAGTTGATTAATGCAGGCTGTTCACTGCACCAATAGATTTATCCAGGCTAAGAAAATGGTTTCTATTTCTATCCGGAGGAACATCAAGAGTTGCTGAATGCTGTATACTGCAACGAATTCTGAAAACGAAGCTGCAAAATGTCATTCCTGCATGCGAGGGCCTTAGTGAGGACCTGAAAATGCCTGAGCATGAGATTTCGAGGAAATAATCTGAGAAAGCAGGATTAAGTGATAGAGGGATCACCACCAAGCAGAAAACGATGCTTTTCCGTATTCGTCACAATTGATATTCTAACAGAATATCGTCCTACAACAACAATTACACTGATTTGAATAGAGAAGTTCGACAATGTAGCATTCAACCGAGGTTATTCGCTGCTGCGAAAGCATGGAATGGCAAAACATGACATTGATGGTCACTAGTCGACAGCTAAGCCATCATTTCTCTGAAAATAAGCTTTAGCATCAAGCATTATTCGTACGGAATCAGTAACAGTTTGAACAGCCGCTTTGGCGAAAATCGGTTGAATCTGTGGAACAAAAGCGCTGGTGAAAAATAAAGATACTCCTAGTGCCCCATTCAAGGTTGAAACGATAACCTCATTATGTTATAGTTAGATGTATCTAAGCCCGGAATCCACATAACAAGACCACTATCAAAAGCTCTGTCGACTCTGTCGACGGCTATGCAAAGAATAGACCATGACACATAAATCAGAAATGAAAGGCGAGGTTCCAACTGGGTAAACCATCGAAAAAAATGAAGTTAGCGATCGCTCGCATATGTCAATCGTAAATAGCAAGATGTTGGGGACGACTCGCTGTTATTTGAATACCAAGTAGTTGAGAAGACTCGATCGGAATAGTTGCTCGTCTTTGCTTGTGCCACGCGGGACTTTTCTTGATTGGCAGTCACAATGCTGAAAACCTCAAACTTGGGTAATTAAACCGTTTATATACATATTATTTACACAACAACGCAATGAGATTATAAATGTATGTACATTATACAATTGTTCAATATGGAGGCGAGTGTTGTACATGCGAACTTTCGCTACTGCAAAGTGGTGATAACAATGCGATGTTTATATGAGTGATTAGCTAATACTGATTGTGTAAGAATATCGCTACAATTATGAAGGTATTGGAAATGCAAGCTACAGATCTTAGTTAACATTATTAGCGCCTAGGTGGATTGGAAGGAGCTGTGAATGAAACGATTATGCGCACTGTAGAATAGATTACAATCAAGCCAATTGGATGATGAGCAAACATTATGACTTGCAGATGCGTTATTATTAAGGCGTTAATTTAGCATGATTGAAGAGGCTGCAATAATATGTAACTCGTGTTCCAGTACGATGAAACATAGGTACGCATTGATGAGGTGTTATATAGCCAAGAGATGCACGGCTACAACAAGCCGAGATTAGTGAGGCAAGAGCATGAGTCTTTATTTAACAATATTCCCATCTAATAAAACGGAATCAGTTATGATGAAAGGAGATGAAGCTGGAGAAATATTAATGAAGAGGAACGACGGCGATGTCCACGTGTCGTCAGAAGGCAAATATCCTTGCTAAGAGGCGTGGCTAGATCCGAGTGAGTGGCGTGGGTCGCTGGGTCGCATCACGGGTCGCAAGGTCTCGCCCCTAAGCAATGCGACGTGCCTGGTATTATTCCCGGTGGTGTCTGTTGGTTATAGTTGCCGTATCCACTGGCGTACCCGATGACTACGATGGGACATGAATGTACAGCACTCAGCACCATCAAAACACATAAAGAATACCGTTGCATTAGAAAGCGTTATTTTTCCATTAGATAATGTTTATTTGGTCGACTTGTCGTCACAAGATCTTAACACATCTTAAGATCAGTCAAGAGCACAGGAACACCGTACTCAAATGTTTTAGGAAAATAATATAGTGCTATTCAATATTTTGAGGTTCGCAACCTAATGGGCAACTCTGGATCGTATGCAGTAAGTGGTTATTTCATTTCCTCGGCTCATCTGAGTCACTCGCGTATTCAACACATGTTACCATTGTTACCCATTTCCAAACTATGATGTGAAATAACAGATTGCAGCATAGCGGATCACTAGGGGAATAGCACTCGGGTTCAATATTTCCATACTATATACCACCTTATAGTAAGCCTCCTCCCAACGGTTCTGCCCTATCGTGGATGGTAGGTGTTCCTGGGTGCAGGGTTGCGATGCACAGCGGAGGGATTCGTTCCCTCGGCAGGTTCTCCCAAGCTGAGATAGAGCTCGGCGTTTCTATCAGGAAGCAACCAATACCACGTTCCACCACCGTCTTGGTATCAAAATTGCTTGGTGGCAAATCTCCCTCTGATCTAAAAGGGCTGTGACAGCCTGTGGTTATGACGACCTGAGACAGTTTGGACAGGCTAACCTCGTAATTCCGAAAGCATTGGAAACAATGAGTGCTATCAGACTAGTGTGAAAAGAAGGCATTAAAAGATCTATGCTTTAGAATTCCGTGATTCAATTTGTATTTACTCTTGCATGAACTAAATAGGGGCGCGTGTGGCGCAGTGGTTGGAGGCGCCACTGCGGCGCGCATGTGAAATGCGCCGATGGCTCACCAAGCCTTCCATCCCTCCGGGGTCGGCGAATTGGTACCAGACTTGTCTGGGAGGATAGCAGCACTGGCTCGATAAATCGGCCGGCCACCGCGCGTCATTGTAAAGGCCAGATATGCATCCAATCTCCTTCAACGATACTTATTGAAGTCGAATGCATGGCGCATCCCTCACTGATTGATCAACGCCGAGAGCTTTTATCCTTTATGAACTAAATATTGTTATTGGGTATTTCAGAAGATTGTTACACTAGTTTTCAAAATCCGTTCGTTTATTTCTTGGATATTTGATACTAGAACGGCCCGTCATCACTAGTTGTGTGGTCCCCAGCATAATCATCACTTTTCGGAGATTTGCTTGTTAAGCCATTGTGTTTTCCTGGAATCCCGAGGTCAGCCTGGTCATAGTCTGCCCCAGGTCTTCTCCACCACAGGCACTCGCAACTCTTGTGAATCAGAGAGAGATTTGCCACCATGCGACTTTGATACCAGGACGGTGATGGATCCCGATATTGATTTACTCTTAACTAGGCTTCCTGATGGAAACACCGGACTCCTTTTCAGCTTGGAAGACCCTGCCAGGAGATGAGTGCCCCGCTGTACATCGCAGTTCGGCACCCAGGTGCGCCTCCCAGCCACGATGAGGCGGTGAACCGTTGGGAGGCACTAACTAAATGGCGAATAGCAAATGTGAACGGTGTCGTCAGCTTTTTTCCATTCCTTCATATCGGTTCCACTGACATCAGAATACATCTACAGATGAGAATCACCGTACTACTCGTCGTCATAGCCGTAGGGACCAACTGTAAGGGCAGTGATCGAATTAAGAGACAGGTACTGAAGGACAATTTTGGTCTGAACACGACATGGCGTGGGGCAATTCCTTATGCGTTCAACACAACAGGTTAGTTTTGAGAGAATTACACCATTTACAACTCTACAAGTGTAATACATAGGTTTGCTTTCAGTTAGCTGAGCATTTCACATTATAGTCTTTTGGCAGATAATCCTCAAACAATGTCGAAAAATAATTGTTTAGCACACACACACACACACACACACACACACACACACACACACACACACACACACACACACACACACACACACACACACACACACACACACACACACACACATGGAACCGATCTCCGCGCCCATGGCCCACCTAGCTTTCCGTCTCTCCAGGGTCGTGCAAATTGGTACCAGACTTGTATGGGAGGGTAGAAGCGCTGGCTCGATGCATAGGTAGGCCACGGGGAATCTTTGTAAAGGCCAGATATACAGGGATTGATCAACGCCGAGAGCTGAATCCTTTTATACTAGATTGAAATGCCATGAACAGTTTAGAATTGCAATACTGAGATGCATCTACAAATAGCAGTAGTAATGCTGACAACGGAGACCATAACTTTAGCGGTTTGCTTAAAAGACAAGGAGAAATCAAATCGCAAGAAAAGCAAGCAAGAAACCGCTTATTAATGCCCATAAATTAAAAACATTGATTTCAGACCCCATTGTGCTAAAAATGTTCAAAATGGGTGTAGAGGTTTGGACCGAAGTCACCTGTATCGACTTTGTAGAGAACAAAGCTGGTTGGTCTCATGTTTCGCACCAAACCTATCAATTACTTGTTCACATCAACTGTTTGCAGCTAAGGACAAGGTGGTCGTGGTCAAGGAAGACGACTGCTCGTCGAGTGTAGGTCGTGTCGGCGGAGACCAGCCCCTTTCGCTTAATGAACGCTCGACGGTGAGCTGCACTATAACAACTAATTTTTGAAATGTTAGATGTTCTTTGTTCTCACCGAATTCCTTCTAACCACACATTTTTGCTATTTCACGTTTTAGGAAGGAGCAGCTGTACATGAAATTGGTCATGCCCTTGGACTATTCCACACAATGCAAAGATTTGATCGTGACAACTACATTAAACTTCTCGTGCAAAATATCGACGTGGGCCTTTGTGAAAACCCTAGCGATTGAAGTATTTGGGAATGTTATAGCACAGGTTTAGCCCGCTGAAATGGAGGAGTTCAGGAAGCTTGGCTTGGGTATAGCTGATGTTCATAATCTTACGTACGATTATGGCAGTGTTATGCACTATGATCAAACAGGGTTTGCTCTATAGGCCTATCTATAAATGTTTAGGAGTTTTTGACGAAGTTGTGGGTATTATCGCATTTTTCAGTTGTTCTATTAATCAACAACCCACAATAATGGCGACAGATTCCCGTTATCAAAAGACGATGGGATCTGGAATAATTTCCTACTCTGATATTTTCATGATCAACGAACACTACCAATGCAATGGTTGGACATCTAACAAAGTTGCATTAAAACTCAATCGCACCAGAGAAAGTCTAGTTTTTCAGCAAGATGCAACAAGTCAACATCTGCCAAGTGCTCGAACGATGGATATCCTCACCCTCGGAACTGTTCCATTTGTATTTGTCCGGGTGGCTACGGTGGTGTCCTGTGTGATCGACGGGTAAGCAATAAATCCGCTATCGAATGTAGGATGAACAGGAAATACAATTTCTTTTAGCCACCTGGATGTGGAGATGACCTTGTGGCAACCAAAGTAGAGAAATTGATCGCCATCAGCTTTGGTCTTGGAATCGGTCTCAGGGATCAGTTCATGTTTTGCCATTACATGATTACGGTATGGTTATAGCAAACACTATTATCGTTATAGCGGATACATAAGAGTATTCAGGCGCCTCAAGGAAAAAAAGTCGAAGTTCATGTCCAGTCGATTTCTGGTGGTTACGACGAACCTGGATGTTATAAGGGAGGAGTGGAGATCAAGTCACAAAAGGATCAAAGACTGACCGGTGTTCGGTAAGAATCAGTATTGGAAAATTACATATCTCATTTCAAAAGTCTGCAATTTTTTTCTAGTTTTTGCTCGAAGAGGGGGACTGGGGTTCCCGTTGTCGCAAGTTCGAATCGGTTGCCGGTGATCTTCTTCAACAGATTAGGCACAATGGAGGCAACCTTGAAATATCGTTACATTGAATAAGTGCGAAATGTCCTTGCTCCAAGCAATAAATTTTATGCACAGAAATGTTTTGTTTCTGAGGGAGAGTGCAAAAAATTCAAGTGAGAAGAGATCATTTGGAAAGGTGCTTAGACTGAAATGTCTGATCTTCAGTGATGACTCTCCTTCAAGCTAAAAGGGTAAAGCTCGGCGTTGATAAATCCCTTAGGGATGCGCGATGTATTCGACTTCATTAAGCATTGTTGGAGGTGATGACTGAATATCTGGCCATTACGATGAGTTGCCGTCGCCTTCCAGTGTGCAGGGTCAGTACTGCTATCCTCCCAGAAAAGTCTGGTACCAATTTTTCTACCCACCCCGAAAGGGTGGAAGGGTTCGCAAGCCTCGGGGCTATGATCGGTAAAATGTGTATTGCAGGGTATCACAGACCACTGCGCTACACGCGCTCAATGACCTACATTACTTTCGGACTACCATTTTCTTTAATGATAGAAGTTTGCAGTGCCAAAATAAATGCTCAGTAACTGTGGTAGCAGTCATTGTGCTGCGAATAGAAAAATCACGGTTTCTTCACAGAATGAACTAGTTAGGTGTACTCACTCTAGAATTCGTTGCAAAATATTACACTTGACACTTGATTGGCCCGTCCTCACTGGTTGTACGAGCCCCAGCTCAATCTCCATTTTTTCGAAGATTTGCTGGTCAAGTCCTGGAATCCCAAAGTCAGCCCATAGTCTGCCCCAGATCTTCATCATAGTCTGCCCCAGATCTTCATCACCACAGGCAGTCGCAGCCCTTGTGAATCAGAGGGAGGTTAGCCACCACGCGGCTTTGATACCAGGATGCTGATGGATCCTGGTATTGATTTGCTCTTAGCTACGCTTCCTGATGGAAACGCCAAACTCCTTCTCAGCATGGAGACCCTGCCAGGAGATGAATGCCCCGCTATACATCGCAGTTCGACACCCAGGTGCACCTCCCAGCCACGATGAGGCGGTAAACCGTTACGAGGGCAGAATATGTAGCCGCTCAAAAACAGAAACACAAATTATATTCGTATAAAAAATAGTGGTTTTTTTCAGTAATTTCGGCTGACGTTTCGTCTATCACATAGACCAATATTCTGCACTTAAAAATGTGTAAAAGCTTTTTTCGAAAAAGTTCATTTGATCGATAATTTGAATGACAATTGACTGTTACTTCACTTCTATTCGTTGTAATGAATATGATTATCGCACGGGAAGGACCGATATGAAAAGTGAAGAACGGACTCGGCTTGAGCTGCACTGTCTAATTCTGAAAGAATTGTGAATGTATGGTGGAATATAGTATGGTGTAGTAAGTAGAAACACCTACCTTGTTAAACCTAAGGGAATAGAGCAAATTTCCTTTCATAATTCTATAATTTTCTTAACTTCTTGACTCCTCTAGTTATCGAAAACATTAACGTGTGTTGTCTTAAAACCAACAAGTGCATAAAAAAAGGATAGAGCTCTCGGCGCATTCGACTTCATTAAATATCGTTGGAGGTGATTGAATGCATATTTGGCCTTACAATGACTCGCGGTGGCCTGCCGATGTATCGAGGCAGTGCTGCTATCTTCCCAGACAGGTCTGGTACCAATTTGTCGACCCCGGAGGGATGGAAGGCTTGGTGGGCCATGGGCGCAAGGATCGATTCCACGTGCGTGTCGCAGTGGCGCCTCCAACCACTGCGCCACACGTGACCTGATCAACAAGTGTATAATAATATGAAGTTGGGCAGTAATCGCTTTACCGAAATATAAACCTAGAAAAAGGCACAAACAGGATGAGGAAAAGTTGGTAGAATGTAGAACTAAAACGAGGCGACGTCACCAACTTCAAGTGGAATATCGTACTTATGGTAGTAGTGTAACGAACACTCTCTATTCCGCCCACTCGGCGAGCAATGTGAGTAGGTCGCTTCCATTCTTAGCACATAAAGTACGTGCTGTGCTTAGCGGTCGTCCTAGCCGGGAGGATGCCTTTTTGTAGCCTTCATGAACTTGCTGCCTTTTTAAAGTGGACGACAATTCCTAAAACACTGGAGGAGAGAGTGAAGGGTAGGAGGAGGTTTGTGAACATGCCAAGACTAGTGGGAGTGACTTTGCACTATTGTTCAATATGTACGGATTGTGTTGAGGCGAAGATGGGTTCAGCTAATGAATTTTATAAGGCTATAGTGCTCGCATATATTCGGACTGTGTTATGGGCTCTGTTTTTTTTTTCGATTCTGACCTAACATCAGTCTCCTTTCAGTGACGAGCAATGCGTGGATAGGTGGCTAGGAATGTGCTGAAGTGAATAAATTCCATGCATGCTCTTGAAAAATCCTGTATATGTTGTAACGAAATTTCAAAACCAGCTTTCGCTTAACCTTGGTACGTCTAATTAGTATGTGTTAACTTTTTCAAGTTATATTTTTTTGGTGAGTCCCACGCGCATCAGTGTAGTGCTGAAGAGGGAGAAATCGCCGAGATGTCAGACAACGAACCCCCTCGCTTCAGCTTAGCAAGCGCAGTTCTTAAGAACATATATGTAGATACATTGAATATTTGTATTATAAAAAGTTACGCTTTTGTGTTGAAATTGTTGATATTACGCGACGGTTAACAACCTTTTATTGAGCCCAACTTTTATTCGGCTAATGTTTCGACGTCTGCGACTTCATCAGAGCCGACAAATCGAGTCGGTGATCTACATTTGATCGCTTTCCCGATGTGTCGTTATCACCGGGCAATCAATTTTATCAACATTCACCTAGAGGAAGGCTCCACCAAAAAATATAACCAGGGGCTATAACTCTCGCACTACCATCACTTGTAAGGCGCTGGATTCTTATGAAGCAAATATCCTAACAATAATAATAATGGGCTCTGTTTTTTTTTTCGATTCTGACCTAACATCAGTCTCCTTTCAGTGACGAGCAATGCGTGGATAGGTGGCTAGGAATGTGCTGAAGTGAATAAATTCCATGCATGCTCTTGAAAAATCCTGTATATGTTGTAACGAAATTTCAAAACCAGCTTTCGCTTAACCTTGGTACGTCTAATTAGTATGTGTTAACTTTTTCAAGTTATATTTTTTTGGTGAGTCCCACGCGCATCAGTGTAGTGCTGAAGAGGGAGAAATCGCCGAGATGTCAGACAACGAACCCCCTCGCTTCAGCTTAGCAAGCGCAGTTCTTAAGAACATATATGTAGATACATTGAATATTTGTATTATAAAAAGTTACGCTTTTGTGTTGAAATTGTTGATATTACGCGACGGTTAACAACCTTTTATTGAGCCCAACTTTTATTCGGCTAATGTTTCGACGTCTGCGACTTCATCAGAGCCGACAAATCGAGTCGGTGATCTACATTTGATCGCTTTCCCGATGTGTCGTTATCACCGGGCAATCAATTTTATCAACATTCACCTAGAGGAAGGCTCCACCAAAAAATATAACCAGGGGCTATAACTCTCGCACTACCATCACTTGTAAGGCGCTGGATTCTTATGAAGCAAATATCCTAACAATAATAATAATAATAGTTTCGAAACCGACTTTCCTTGAACCTCGGTGTGCTTAATCAATACGTATTTTTTCCTTGATGAGCTTACACGAGGTTAATAATAATATTTATTATCGGCTAACGTTTCCACGTCTTCGTCTTCATCAGAGCCGATGATCCGAGTCGATGGTCCAAGCTTTTCTTTCGTCTCGATGTGGCGGCTTCGCCTTCGTGTCGAGGCAGGTCTTCTTCAGCTGTCCGTCTCCTCGAATGAGGCACAAAAGGGCACCACTGAATGAGTGTGCCTCATTCGAGGAGACGTCGAAACGTTAGCCGGTAATAAATATTATTATTAACCTCGTGTAAGCTCATCAAGGAAAAAATACGTATTGATTAAGCACACCGAGGTTCAAGGAAAGTCGGTTTCGAAGCATTAATACGCTTTGTGCTAGCTAATGATAACACCGACTTCTGCACGATGTGCGCGATGATATATGTCCGGAAGAAAAAGAGTTATCAACGGACATTGACATTATATCCACCATCAGCATCGTGTATAAAAGGGCACCACTGAATGAGTGTGCCTCATTCGAGGAGACGGACAGCTGAAGAAGACCTGCCTCGGCACGAAGGCGAAGCCGCCACATCGAGACGAAAAAAAAGCTTGGACCATCGACTCGGATCATCGGCTCTGATGAAGACGAAGACGTCGAAACGTTAGCCGATAATAAATATTATTATTAACCTCGTGTAAGCTCATCAAGGAAAAAATACGTAATAATAATAGTGTTTGAGGAGTGGCCAAGAGGAATGGAAGACGAAGTGACGGGAAAAATTTGTAGGTGCAGAGGAGGCTCCAGTGATTACTATTAGTTCAGCGAAGTAGACGTTTCGTATTTCGATATTGGAGTTTGTTCACATTGCTGCATGGATTTGCTGGATTGACATGCTCTTCTTCTCTAGCATCTATTCAAGCAATGTGTCCTTCAAATTGGTGAAAACCTTTTTGTTGACTTTTTATTTACTGCCTTTTACTAGATTTTGCGGCAGCTATTATTTGTGAAAAAACCGGGATGATGCTGAGATATTTGCAAAACTCAGGACCACAGGTGTCTACGGTGAGGAACGAACGCGCTACCATCATTTCCGGGGTGTAACGCGTTCGCCACCACACTATGCGGTTGGTTCCCTGCCGGAGACACCTGCGGTCCCAAGACTTCTTGTTTTCTCCCTGCTGAAGTTGCACTCAGAGCTGTGAATCGTTTGAGAATTGAATCATTAATGTATTGTCCTTCACCAAGTCGTGGCTTTTTCCTTCGTATTATCGAGAAAAAGTAGCTCGCTTCTGACCTTGAAGCTCCTATAATGAAGCAACTCATCGGAAATCGATCATATCCTTTACTAACAAAATTTTGTGTCGGATTGACATCTTCCAAAGTGATTTGTCGCTCTTGATTTATGTAAACTCATAATTATATCAAAATAATTTCACACTTAAAACTAATTGCTGTTAATCTATGTGACGATAAGTGAACATTGTGTCCATTTTGCCGAACCTATTGAATAGAATAACTGGCAGTCTATTGGAACTCGAGGTAATGGGAATTTCGCTGCCGTTCCTCGAGCAGAAACTGAAAAAAAGCTACGTGAACTTGTGGTAAAAAGTGTGAAATTTTCGAGTACTTACTCTTACCGGTAGCCTGTTAGTTTCTGATCCTTTTGTGCTTTGACTTCGACTCCTCCCTTAGTGCATCCAGGCTCGTCGTAACCACTAGAAATTAACTGAACATGAATTACGATTCTTTTGCCTCCACGTGCCTGAAAGAAGTTATACCCCAGCCATAACGAAAATACTGATCGATACATTCCTACCGTAATCATGTAATGGCAAAAGGTGAACTGATCCCTGAGACCGATTCCAATACCAAGGCTGCCGATGAGCACTTTTTCTACACTGGTTGCCACGAGGTCGCCTCCACATCCAGGTGGCTAGAACGGATTCGATTTCTTTGTTGGTCTCGCATTCATCAGCAACGCTATTGCTCACCCGTCGATCACACAGGGGACCACCGTAGCCACTTGGACAAATACAAATGGAGCAGTTTCGAGGGTGAGGATACCCTTCGTTTACACACTTGGCAGATGTGGATTTGTTACATTTTACTAAAGAATTAGGCTTGTTTTAGCGTTATCGATTTTTACTGAAGAACGATTTCATGTCCGACCATTGCATCCATAATGTTCGTTGATCATGAAGATATCAGAAAAGGAAATCAAATCAGAACCCATCGTCTTTTGATAAAGTGGATCTTTTGCAATCATAGTAGGCTGTTCGTTAGCGGAAAAACTAGGAGATATGATAGTATTCGTAAATGTGAAAAGAATAGCAAGTATATGATCAAACCTTAGCTCCCCATAATGCATAACACTGCCGTAATCGTAAGTGAGGCCATAGACATCGGTAAAGTTTTTCCTCATTATGTCGAACTCCTCGATGTAAGCTAGCTAAAGAAATAGTGCGGGACTTTTAAAACACCCCAGTTACTTACGTTTTCGCAATGACCCACGTCAACATTTTGCATAATGATCATTGTGAAATTGTCACGATCATAGCGTTGCATTGTGTGGTAAAGTCCAAGAACGTGGCCAATCTCGTGCACAGCCGTACCTTCCTAAGAAGTGTCTATTTCGCTTGACAAAAAAAGAAATTCAAACTAAAGAAAAAACATTTTGAACGTGTGTTATTTTCTTAAAAGATCCTGATTTGAACGGGCCATACCGACGCTGAGTCCTCGAGAGAAAAAAGCTGCTCTCCGCCCATTCGTCCAACGCTCGACCAACTCCCGTTTCCTTTAATCACAAC
Source organism: Angiostrongylus cantonensis (assembly GCA_009735665.1). NCBI lineage: Eukaryota > Metazoa > Nematoda > Chromadorea > Rhabditida > Metastrongylidae > Angiostrongylus > Angiostrongylus cantonensis. The sequence goes on along the minus strand of MQTX01000276.1, from coordinate 153,423 downwards.
CACCTTGTCATGGGCTGCAAGTTCTTATTAAACAATAATGCAGCGGTTCTGAGATATTCGCAAAACTTGGACCCCTGGCCGAATTGAATCACGATTTCTGTTTCCAGGGAAACCCGCATTAAACACTGCGCCATGAGGCCCTTGCTCTGCGTTTCTCCCAGCTAGTTTTCTTCCTAACGCTGCTATCAGTAACCTCACATCATTGGGATTGATCTGGTGAGCACGAGTCGGCATTGAAGCAAGTTAAGCTGAGGTTGTAATGGAAATGGTCGAACCAGGATTCCCCCTTCCAAGGACCCGCCGTTGTGGTCGTAATTCACACCATACCCTGGTGTGAAAAGTTTTAGTAGGCCGAAAATAAAAGTTAACATACAATAAACTAATCTATGGCTTTGGTAAGGGAAGAGCGAACCATTCTTGTCTTCCACAAAGTTGATACATGTAACATCACTCCATACCTTTACACCCATCTTGAAAGCTTTTTGAATTATGCGATCTGGAACGTTAACAATTAAATTACACGCATGATTGAATCTAAAGCATCATGATCATGACGAAATTTCCAACGGTGTGTTTACAGTGATGAAATAAATATAACGTTAATAACTGGTTCATCTTCGTTTTTCACCCTTTCTTTTTGTTCTAGGTTAATTTTGAAGCCTTTTTAGTTTTTTTCTGATCATTATCACTGGTGTGGTATCCGAAAGACTATTTTTTCTATTTTATATAACTGTTCTTCACGTTACGGTGCGGATCCCAGCGGCTCTCACATTCGATTCGTTTCCTCGCATCGATTTCCACGAAGACCTTCCAACTTTTTGCATCTGGCTTCGGTTGAGGATTTTCGTTTCATCTTGAATGTCGTAGAGTGTTGGTCAAGCAATTTTTCCTGGAGTTCTGGATAGCCGTGCTAGAGCGTTCCCAATTAGATTCCAGAGAGCGATTTTTTTTCCAGACAAGTCCGGTACCAATTTCCTGACTCCGAGAGATGAGAGGCTTGGTTGGTCCGGAGCGGAATCGAACTAGCACCATTCTCATGGTAACAGACATCACTATCGCTACTGTTACTACTATCGCTACTCACTAATGTGCTATCCAAAACACATGGCACATTGAAAATATCTGAAAGAGACCTGCGAAAATAACATTTGTCGTGATTCTTTGTGGGAGAGAAAACAAGAGCAGTTTTACACCTCGTCCAGTGAGAGTTTTCTCAAATTAACCTGATGTGTTAAACGTGTAGAAAACGCCGTTCTGCCATGTCGTATTCGGATAGCGATTGTCTTTCAGCACCTGTCTCTTCACACGACCCCCCGTCACGACTTTGTCAAAAGTCTGCTCGACTTGTCTCCTGAATACAATCCATAACGTAGTTTCGGAATAATTTCACCGGAGGCATTTTCTATTCAGTATTAAATTACCTCATGAAGAGCGTTTTATTTTGGTATAGATTTCTTTTAATGTATGCCATAGAACAGATCTTAGATATCGATTTGTCCAAAATTTGTTCATCATCCTTCGATATCACTGCGATCTCCTACAATGTGAATAAAATAATTTTTGGAATCACAAAATTAACATGGGTAGTACTGGGACTGCACCTCTAATCTTTGGTTGGTTCCTTGTTTCCTCACTTGGGACGACCAACGATCTCTCGTTAGTGTTTTAGCCGTACCAGAAAAGTGGTGACGGCGACGTGAGACCCCGAAGATCTTAAAATTTTCGTATTTCGGCATTAAAAAATCTTAATTAACTTATCACCTTAAGCTTCGTTCCTTTCTGTGATTTACCTTGTGAGCATCTTGATGACCAGAAATGGAGGGTTTTGTAATAGAATCGCTTTCGATCTTGTAGCAGTTTGTCACCACGCCAACGATGGAAACTAATAGAATGGGTCTCATCTCTAAATATCCTATTTTGAATGAAACGGACTTGAAGCTAGCAATTAGCAAAAGTCACTGCCGCAGCAAGGTTTTGCCAAAAGGCTTTCTCATTTAATTTCAAAATTGTCTAGTTATCACTTTCGAAACAAAAGCACAACTGATTATTACACTCATTATGATGCTGAGACATTTGCAAAACTTGAGCCTCAGGTTAGGTTCGAACCCATGATGGCAGCGTTATGATAAAAAAAATCGGCTGAGAGAAAGGCAAAGTGAGTGGGTCTGTGGTGTAGTGGATAGAACATGATCAAACGAGGAAAGGTAATGTTTTTCACATAATACCGTGAGGTGAAAAAACAATAGCCAGTGAATAGGAAGTTACATAATATTTTCATAATTCTCATGAGTCTTATTCCTTCATAATTCTCATAACTCTTTCAGATGTCACACAAAAACCTTCAACTGCTATAACTGTGAAAATCACGGGGGTACCAAAAGTCTTAGTATACCAATCATTCTATGCATCTCTCTGCCGCAAAAGCAATCTTATAAGGTTACAGTAAATCTTTAAAAGTATTTCACGTTATTCGAATCCATTATCGAATTGTTACAAATGAAAATTATCATTCTAGTAATTTTTCACTACGGATCTTAGGGCAGGTTCGAATTTAACCGCACTTGTCTCTGAGCGGACGGGTGGTGTTTTGTAAGTAATTAATTATATAAGAGCAATAAAAAAATTTTAAGAGAGCAGCTGCTGGTGGAATAGACGGTGAGCGTGGTGTAGATGGTGTGCATGTTGTTTCCATAGTTCGCTGTTTTATACGACCTTCCGAACATGACGACGATTTTGCTCAACTGCCATGCAAACAGTGTTTCAATGATCACGGATTTCCAAGACCTGACGAATCGCTCAATGTTTACTCATCTGACCTTAGTTTGACGATAACCTTTTGTATTAATGGTGAGTTGTACGAAAAGAAATCCTTTAAAAAGTTACTTGTAAGACTACTTGTAAGACATCGCGACATGTTTAGCACATTTTTTTATGAGTAGATTGAGAAGCGTATTGCAAGCTGTAACATTTACTAGGCACAGTGCATTATTTCCTTACCTCCCCTAGCCAAACGAGTCTCCACCCTCTCTAGATTTGTCGAGATCGGTGTCAGACCTGTCTGTGACCAACTAATCCATAAAAGTTGTAGACTGCTTATGATATAAACGTGGAAGAGTTCTAGCAAGGTAATTACAGGATTTGGAAGAAAGTCGACTCAAGCATCGTTCAACGATATTCATAATTTTTTATTTTTATTCCATAAAGATAGTAACTTTCTCATTTTTATTTCATAAAAACAAAAAAAATTATTTTGCTTTGTTTTATTTTATGCAGCTCGTCTTTACATCTACTGCGCGGATCACAACATTTCTCACATTCGACTCATTTCATTTCATTATGTATCATCCAGAAATTTTTTCCAGCCTTAGCGTGTGGCTTCAGCTGCTGCTCGATGATTTTCATTTCATCTTGAGTGTTGTAGAATGCTGTTCAGGTTGATTCTTCCTGGAGTCTTGGGAAAACCAGATCGGATCTTTACCAATTGGCAAGAACTTTTTTTCGGACAAGTTCGCAGTTATTAAATAAGTTGAGGAGTCATCGAGTTCTGTTGTTCTCCTCAAATTTGCTTTGCCATCACTTTTAACTATAATCTTTCGTCTTGAATCTTTACAACGCACTAGCAATTACCCACATGGGAGAGCTACTGAATTCATATCTAAGCAGATATTCCTTAGAATCCTACCTTTAATTCCTGCATGATTTGGGTTTCCTTCCTTTCCTCTTCTCCTGTGCACACATTTTTAGCCATACAGTACATGTTTTTGGTAAGTGCTTTTTCATGCGTAAAGGATGAGAGAAGAGCTAGCGAACTAGTATGTTTTTACTACTTGGTTAACGATACCATTTTGTTATATAGCCACTTTCTGAGAGCTTTATTCGTATGTTTAAGGATGGCAGCCAGTTTTCGGTTGGTTTTCCACGTGTGAATTTTATATACACTGACAGTCAGTTTAACAATTCAAAGCACTCATCCATCTGTTCTTATGTTGAACAGACGATAAAGCAGTCGTCTATGTATCGACAGTAGAGTACGGGTCGGTGATCGAGAACTGGAGCTTCCACCTTAGACATGAAAGCGATGGCAAGGCTTGGTGCTAAACGCTGTCCCATGGCCAACCCTCTAATTTATATATAAAATATTTGTATATAAAATATAATCTTTCACTCAGCTTCCTCGATAAATTAGTGATTTTTCAATTGTTGAAAATTGCTTGGCAATAAGACCACTGTTGTAAGCATAGTATCTCTCAACCAAGACTTTCTTAGCTTATGAAAAATCACATAGCAAAAAAAAGGAAAAAAAATCCTTGTTGAAATAGCGGCTTGTTAGTAATAAGGTAAGGTAGCTATCGACTCTGTTTTTGCAAATGGATAATTTTTTTACATTGAAAACTCGAAGCTATCGAGAATGACTTTTCTTTTCTTAAATAACGCAATTTGAAAGGAAAAACACATTGCGAAGACCGAAAATTTTTATTCAGCTAATTAACGTAACGGTACGTGAAGTTAGCCTTCATGTTACCAAGTCTGTTGAACAGGATCACAGGCAAGTGATTATAATAGGAGACAATAGGACCTCCGCTGCCCGTTGGCGAGCAGAAGCTGAAAGAAAACTGGTGAAATTGTGCCACGGACTCTGCGAATTACCATAATTCACTCTCACCGGTAACCCGTTAACTTCTGATCCTTTTGAGCCTTCACCTCGATTCCACCTTTTCGACATCCACTGACGTCATAACGTCTAGAAATGGAATGGACTTCCACTTCGATTTTCTTTCTAACAGGTGCCTGAAGGCTGTTCTATCTCTGCCTTAACGCAAATGTTAGTGGAGGAAACCGTACCGTAATCATGTAATTGCAAAATTTGAAATGATCGCTGAGACCAGATCCTGAAACAAGTATGTAGGTGGTCCTTTGTTTCTCACTTTTTGCCACGAGAATCTTTCCACATCCTGGTGGCTGGAACGATTCAGGTTTTTGCTTCGTACTTTGTCCCTGCAGTGCTCCTGTTCTTACCCGCTGGTTACACAGAGCGCCGCCGTATCCACTAGGGCAAATACATATAGAACAGTTTCGAGGGTGAGGATATCCTTCGTACTCGCATTTGGCGGATGTAGTCTTATTGCATCTATCTAAATAATTAGGCACATCCCTGAAGCTCTACTGGAAAACGATTTCTGTCCTACCATTGCACCCGTAGTGCTCATTGATCATGTAGATATCGGAAAATGAAATTATTTCAGATCCCATTGTCTTTTGATAGTAAGGGTTTAACGCAATCATAGTTGGCTGATTGTTTGCAGAACCGCTGAATATTTTAATAATACTCAAGAGCATGACAGGAAAATTTCATTCACATCTTACAAACCTCATTTCCTGGTAGTGCATGATACTTCCGTAATCATAAGTGAGGCCAAAAACATTGGTTTCGCTCATATCCACTTTTCCGAACTCTTCGATCACATGTGGCTAAACAAATAGCGTGAGACTGCTCTTACAAACAAATTACTAATGATTTCTTCACAACCGACGTGAACGTTTTGCACTACGATTTGTACGTAGACGTCGCGGTCAAATCTTTGCATTGTGTGAATTAATCCAAGCACATGGCCAATTTCATGCACAGCTATTCCAACCTAAAGCAGCTTCTTAGATAATTGCGAAAAATGTATGACTGAGAGGAAAACGTTGATACAACGTGTTACTTTATGGGTTTCTATCTTTATTGCGTCGTACCGTCAAGTTTCTGAATTCCCCAAAGGAGATTAGCTGATCCCCGCCACGTCTGCATCTTATTCACAGCTGTTTACAGCTCCTATATATTCGTAGCTAGCAATTCTGTGAAAAGAATAAGCGAAACAAAGATGGAACGAAAATGACTGATGGTGTCGGCTGTGATGAAGCCATGTCTTCTGCATTCGCAGAATTTTATACGATTGAATAACATGTAACATTTGTTCACCTGGCATTCAAACGTTCTTTTATTTGCAGCAACAAATCCGTGACTTCCTGTATATCCGTTGACAGAGTATTACACGTTTATCTAAAAGTTTCCTGATAACGAAGTGGTTGGTTCGATTTGCGCAGGAAATATGAGAGTTGTTTCATACGATGCTCGTTGAAGGCCACATAGGTCTTCGCTTGCTCTAAGCACTCTGTCGTCTTTACTTTCAAAAATCCATCCTCCAACTTCAAGGGATTTTCCTGATCCTCGTTTGCCACGTGGCCAAATTGGTACTTATAACAACCTGCGATACAACCACTACGTTACTGAGATATTTGCAAAACTCTGGACCGCAGGCGTCATTGGTGGGGAACGAACGCGCTATTGTCCTTTCCGGGCGTAACGCGTTCACCACCACACCATGCGGGTCCTTCGTTTTGCCTGTCTATAGGTAGTTCTATAGATCTCTTGCCTTCAGCAATCACCCGTCAATGGGATTGATCTAGGGAGCCCGGGCTAAAAGCAGTGGGTGCAAAAATCATTCCATCTGTTTGTCATAGGTTGACAAACTAGACAAACCGTGTTTGTCTTCTATAAAGTCGACACAGGTGGCGTCGCTCCACACCATCGCGGCCGTTTTGAACAGTCCTTGCATTGCAGTGTCTGAAGTTTTCATCTTTAGGTTTTAGGAATAGACAGATTTCGAGTTAGGTGGAAATTTGTAGTTTCTGCAGAGTAGTCGACAGAAATGGCTGCCAAGATTGCTGAATCCACCAAAATCGAATTGACTTCCATTTTGCCCTTCAATTTGTCGTTCGTTTCTGCAGTAATTGTCATAAAAGTGATTATGATTATTGTGGTCATTGTTTATTAATAATGTGTTGTTCTTAATAGAGTCCTTAATATAATAAACTCAGGCCCAAGCCAGCATGGAACAGGCGATTCTCTTTCCGGGAACTCTCGTGCTACTCACTGCACAGCTGAGGCCCTTGTTTGGTTTTATCTCGGCAAATTGTTTACCCCATTGGTGCTGTAGGCGGTAACCCTACAATCAGAGTGATCTTCCTGGACTTCGAGGGCGCAGTGGGGAGCACGTGAGCTCTGAGAAAGGGTGACTACGGGTTCTAATGTGGCTTGAGGTCTGAATTTTGCAATTATCTCAGCATCATTGCGGTTACCACCACATAGTACCCTGGCAGGAAAGAATATCGGGCAGAAGACAAAAATTTATACATAATTGTTGTTGTTTTTAATATTTATTGTACTATTTATATTTACTATTTACTGTACTAGTAATATTATTAGCTGTTTTACTCTTATTGTTGTTATTGCAATTCGCTCTTCTGTTTTTCTCTTTTGAGACGATCGAAAGTAACCAGGAATATTTTCCAGTTAGATGACAAGATGAAGTCGCTAAAAAGTGACCTGATGTGTTAAACACATAGAAAACGCTGTCCTTCCACTTCCGGTTCGGGTCCCTTAATACCTGTCTCTTCGCTCGAACACTACCCGTTATGTTCTCGAAGAATTGCTCAGTTTTTACCCTGGAAACAAGTTTTCATGATGTTTTATAATTGCCGAAATTCAGCAGTTTTCTAAGCAGTAAAATACTTCGCTGGGTTTGTCATTATTGTGACTAATGTCATTTTGTAGTCGTTATATTGACCAGTAGCGCAAAATGGTTGCAATGTGCACGTGCCATCAGAAAGCTACGTGTTCTTGAAAAACCGAAATCTTCACAATCAACGAACGCTACGGATGCAATCGTCGGACTTTTAATCATTTTACAAAAAAGCTTCACAGAACACATAAGTTAAACCAGACACAGAAGTCTGAGAGAAAGGCAAAACGAAGGATGGTGTGGTGGTGAACGCGTTACTCCCCGGAAAGGACAATAGCGCGTTCGTTCCCCACCATAGACACATGCGCTCCAGAGTTTTGCAAATATCTCAGCAACGTTGTAGTTCATGACAATGTTAATCTGCAAGGAAATTATGCGGAGAAGACATAGTAGGTATTCTTCCGCGATGTTCAACAAGTGCTGCTGCGAGTGTCACAGTGTCTCTTAGCTGGCCAGTGGATTAGGGAGTCGGTCATATTCTCTTCTGTCCGCTAACTGTACGTGGAATGCTCGACTTTGTATGAACTCGCCACCCAAGACTTTTTTCCGCAACCTCGCAAGACCGTGAACAACCTCGAGCTTGGGTCATAACAGTTTGTAGCGATAACAAGAGTACAATAATAATATGTGATATGTGACGACATGTGGTTAGCTGGATACATCCGAGCCAGATTGAAATGAGGACGAGTGATACAACTGGGGAACATAGTTGAAAAAAAAAGTCTCAGCATCGTTCAAGTTATGTTTCACAATATATACCCTGCCATTAAAAAGAAATGGCAGTATAACTACAGCTTCAGCTACTCCGTCAACGTGTAATTGTTGATGGCGAAAGATCGATAGAACTGGCTGAGAGACAGGAGAAATGAAGGACCCGCGTGGTGCGGTGGTGATCGCGTTACTGCCCTGAAAGCATAATAGCGCGTTCGCTCCCCACCGTAGACACTTGCGGTCCGGAGTTTTGCAAATATCTCAGCATCTTAATATTTCGAAACCGACTTTCCTTTAACCTCGGTGTGGCTAATCAATAAGTATTCTTTCTTTGATGAGCTTGCACGAGGTTGATAAGCATGTTCATTTTCGGCTAGTGTTTCGACGTCTTAATCATCTTCCATCATCCTTAATCAATTTTCGTCATTTTCGTTTTCGTCTATTAATCACACGAAAGCGAAGCCACCACATCGAGACGAATAACAAGTGTGGACCATCGACTCGGATCATCGGCTCTGATGAAGACGAAGACGTCGAAAGGTTAGCCGAAAATGAATACGCTTATCAACCTCGTGCAAGCTCATCAAAGAAGGAATATTTATTGATTAGTCACACCGAGGTTAAATAAAGTCGATTTCGAAATATTAATAAGCTTCGTACTGCCTAATAATAACACCGACTTCTACACGATATGCGCGATGATATTTGTCCGGAATGAGTGCCCTTCATTCGAGGAGATGGACCCCTGAGGAAGACCTGACTCGACACGAAGGCGCTACGAAGGACGCAAACTTGATAGAACGAAATAGTTGAATTTAGAAGGGTACATTCACCCGGTATAAATATTAGTGTATCCAATACGCAAAGAAGAACCAAAGAGGGAAGAGGAACACATGGAAAACTGATTACTGCAATGGTGTGCTCAAGTATTACGGGGAAGAGCAACCATACATCATAAGATCGTCTCAAATTTTGCAATTACATGATTGTGGTACGGTTCCCATCAACATTATTTGCGTTAAGAAGGAAGTTGACAATCTTCAGGCACCTGCAGGAAGAAAGTCGAAGGGGAAGTGCAGTTCATTTCTAGTCGTCATGATGACGGTGGATGTCCAAGAGGAAAAATCGAGGTGAAAGCTCAGAAAGATCAGAAGTTGACGGGTTGCCAGTGAGAGTGAATTCTTGAAAATCCCAGAGTCTCTTGCACCACTCTATGTGTTGTTTTTCGACTTTTGTTCGACAATGGGTTCGACATCTACTTTTCGCTATCGATGTATATTCCCCAGAATTTTGAAGACGTGATAGACGATTCGATGAGTGTGGGATTGCCAAAAAAGACGAATGGTATTTGATAGAGAGTGGCTTTGCAAATAGACGAGTTACCTTTTCGTGGAAATCTTAAGAACTGGCAATAAGGAATACGGCCAGTTTCTTAACATACTCGCCTTGACCGAGCCGAAGACCGTCGTTCGCAATGTATGATATTACAGAGAGTATACTCTATGATTTCATGTGACTCTGTGACTACTGTGTTTGTAATGCAATGTTCTTAACTATATTGTAAATCAATAGCTATACAATTAGCTAGCTATATAACTATAACATTCTAACTGTGTTAGTTGGCCAGTGGATTGGGGAGTTGGTCGGATTTGTCTTTTGTCCGCCAACTGTACGTGGAATGGTCGACTTTGCATAAATTTGCAACGCGGGACTTTTTTCCGTAACTGCCGTGGACAACCTCGAGTTTGGATTATAACAGTTTATAGCAAGAACAACAGTAGAACAATAATATTTTATGTGTAACGATATTTGGTTAACTGGATGTATACGAACGAGATTGAGATGAGAACAAGTGATGCAACTGAAGGAAGCTTGTTGGACACTCAGGCTGTGGCACTGATGAACTCAGGGCCTGGATGAAGAGCCAACGAACGCTACGAGCACTTGAAGACGAAAGTTATGAGCTGTATCACTTCTGTAGTGGGTGGAGCTTTGTCAATGGGAACTAACGACCTCGCTGACCCAGGGCATGGCACGGTACACGCCTGATAAGTGCAACAATTGAGGCGGCATGCCAGAGGACTTAATCAGACAATAAAGGAAATAGCTCGTGTATAAAGGTTATTTGAAAGGCTACGCAAAGTCTTATCAAAAGGTCATGTGAATGAAATAGATTTAAGACAGCTATAAGCGAACAGTTAATGTAGGGTACATGTGATATTGTAGGGAATAGTTACTATACTTCCTCGCCGCAGTTAGGATTATGGCACAATGTGTCGCTTTGAGTTTAACAACGGAATTCGACAACCTGGAATAACTGGGAGAAGTGTACATAGAGTATTCTATAAGAGAAAGGAAAGCTCATTTGGAAGTAAAGAAGATGCGTGCGACGGGAATGAAAGTGAAGACTAAGTTGTCGATGAGCGGTTTTTTGAGAGCCTTTTCATGGTTTTGGGTTTTCTGTAGGTGGTGAGACGTGTACTATTTTGGTAGCAATTGCCATTGTTTCAGACCGTGTTCTTGGTCGGAGGTTGTAGTGATGCGTAGAGTTTTGCTCTGCTTCGTTTGAGTCTTCATTTGGAGTATTTGTTGCATTTCCTTCTGTATCCGGCGCTTGTCGTTCTCCTATTTCCAGCGGGATTAAAAGGTTAACAGGTCTTCGAATGATTCTTTGGTTGGGCAATCTGATCTTTGCTTCTCTGATCGCTCCACGTTCTGATTGTTGCAATTCGATTATGCGGCCCATTTTCCATGTATTCTGGGGGTTGAACTGGCTCATGAATTAAGACCACTGTATCCACGGTCGGGATGCGTGGCGTGCCTCCTTTGTTATTGATGTTGACTTTGTGTGATTCTCGAAGACTCTTGAGATACTGCTGGCTCCAGATGGCCCAGTACTGTTCTATCAACGCGGCACTAAAGAGTAGGGCCAGTTTGGCTTTTTGCATTGTGCGGAGTTTAGCGTCTTCTTCTGGTGGTATGTAGTCTTTATCACTGTGATGTTTTCTAAGAGACTCGAAGGGGTATGTGATTATCATGTCACGAACAAAGTCGTTCGGTCGCAGTATTACTGGGTCCTTTGCAACGGATGATTCCATCGTTGTCTTTAAAAACATCTAAATTCGTAATAGTTCTTTCTGGGAGGGATGTAAAGTGAATCTGCTGTTGATTGCAGACTAATACTTTAAGTGCAGTTTTATACTCTGGTGCTGTAACGTACGGTTCTGATTATGTTGCATTGTGTTCTGGAACAGTCTGACAAGTTCGATCTCTCAACTCAGATCGTAGCTTTGATGTTATTTTGCTTATGTACCTAAGTACATAAGCTATTGTTCGCTGCGGTGATAAAAGTTGGTTATGCTGTGCCCAATCCAATGGCTCGCCTTCGAATGCTCCGAGAGTGAGTATGGTGGTATAATTCTCCGGTTCGCTGATGTTGGGCGTTAGAGTGAAGAGACTCGCGTTGCGGTGGCTTAATGTTTGCCTCATGAATATAGGTCGTTTCAGAGACATGTGGTTCTCTAGCTCGTCTTTGTTGAATCCTCTAGTTGCGCAGTTTGCCGGATTGTGGCCAGTGTCTATGTAACCAAATTGAATTGGTGTGGGTAGCTTTTCCACTATTTGTCGTATTTCCTTTATCTTGTATTTTTATTAGTGTTCCATAAGAGTTTGTGGGTTTTCGGGATCTTATCCAGTTAAGAGCAATCTCGGAATTTAAGATTATTATGTTCGTGATGATGGTGTGGCTTTTTACAGCTCCGTGGATAGATTCAGCTGATCGCGTTGCCATTGTTAAGGCATTTAATTCGAATTTTGGTATAGTAGGGTTATCCTTGCGTGAAGGTAGCCTGGATTTTCCCATAAGTAGCTGTGATTCACTGTTTGAGACAATGTATGGGCAAGTGGCCATACACTGCTTATTTGCGTCTGAGAAAAGAACTAGTTTAGTTGGAACGCCGATTTGGATAATTTCTCGTGAGATATTGGCTTCAAATCCATTGGTATCTTCTACTATTTTGCTACATTGTTGTTGGTGTTCGTTTGAAAGTACTGAATCCCATGTGTACTCGTAGTTCCGTAGGTATTGGAGGAACAATTTTCCTCTCAGCGTAAGTGGGATGATCCATCCCATGAGATCGTAAATGGTGGCTATTTGCTCGGCTATAGTTCGTCTTGTCAGTTTCGGTTTTTCGGGATATTGACATGAGACAAAAAGTATGCCTTCCTGAGAATTCCACATTATTCCCAAAATTTTTTTAGTGGTGTCCCTTGACAATTGATCTTGAGGAATCAGTTCCGTGAGTTGTTGGTTGTTGGTAACAAATTCGCGGAGATTCATGCTCAAATCGCAGAATATTTGTTTCGATTAGTGTGGGATTGCCAAAAAAGACGAATAGTATTTGATAGAGAGTGGTTTTGCAAATAGACGAGTTACCTTTCTCCGAACATGGGGTAGGATTAAATAATCTGAGCTGCACATTTCGGCTAGATGCTGTGAGTGGCAGATAAATTTCAGAGGAAACTGCTTAGACAATCTGTGGGTGATTTGCATACTTCTTGACGTAGACGAAGTATCAACTCATGTTCTTACTGCATAATGGACCGCTACGAAAACTAGAGAAAGGTGAGCGAATAGTTTTGGGTCTGTTAGTTGGCCGCTGACTTTTTAAGAGATCCTAATGCGGCATATGCTTCTACTTGTTTTTGCCTAATCTCCTCATCGTCTTGTTCTCCATGTTCGTTGGACGACGAAAGTACACGCAAGGAGTTGTTTCTGCGGCTTTGCGCCAGCGAAAGTTTTGAGGGTCGAGACAAGGACTGCAGAGTGCAAAAGAATAGTATGGAACTTTTCTATAATCAATTCCTTATCATTTCAGGACTAAGTTATAGTCCCATCTTTGCCTGCCAGGATGGATAGCGGAACATTATAGTCGCAAAAATCTCGACGCTGCATCTTCAGATTGGACCGTTTTTGAGAACCATACAATAAACTTTTTGCCGATATTGGTGTTAATTTGCATGCCAGAACCTTCAACAACTGGCACTTACTATTAGCTCGGTTAGATGTGTTCCACAAGAACCATGCTTCATTTTGCCTCTCATTTTAAGCAACCTCTTGACGGTGATGGAGATGCGCCCTTAACCTTTCGGTTGAAAAACTGATACGAGTTAGGAACAAGTTTTAAGTTTTTCCAGACTTCTTTAATTTGCCAGTCATATAAGGAAAAGGTTTTATAGAAAATGTCCTTCACGACTTTCTTCAATTTTCTTGTAGTATGAAAAAGCTCTATTTCAGTTTTTACTAAAACGAATATTCATACGGAGAAAGCAGCAACCAGATCGAGGACAGAATCCAAGCAACACTGGGATGTTAAGGAGGCATCTTTTTTTCTTCGTTAGAATGTGACCGATTGCATCAAGAAACTGCTGAGTCAAGAAGAGTCATGCCGTCAAGAAACTCCCGCACCGATCGGCGATTTTTTCTGTTTGCGAAAAATGAATTCCCGTGTAGGAGACATACTGCGGACAAAACATCTTCAAAGCAATTTCAACTCTGATTTCGGTCTCCTATTCCGAATTTCCTCTCCTGGATTCACTTTGTTGGCCGTCTCTAATTTGGCGCTGAACTCTCCAACGTTGAGGTTGTAGAAGGAAATTTGTTTGCGGATCATTCTTTCATCTAATTGTAAAACGTCCCTCTCATTAGCACTACAAGTTGATAGGTGACAGCTGACGATACTGACTTTCTTTGAAGGCAGAAGTTGCAAAAAAGGAATTGTCAACCGCTGTGATAGGATTCCGTGTGAGGTAGGTAGAGAGGAAATGCATTGGTGTACGATGAAGCCAACGCATTCGACATTTCGTAATGAAAATTTGTTTCTACGAATGACGAGGCTCCGCCGCATAGTTGGCAAGTCTCGGTCTTCTTGCTTTTCGTCTCTTGTAGAGCCATCACATAGAATTTGATGCCATCAATAGCCTCAAGGCCGACGTCTCAAGAGAGTGTCATGATGAAGGGCAAAAAGTATCCTCTATGACGTTGTCGTGAGCATCGTTTGCTTTGTTTGCTTTTAGATGAAGTCCTGTGCAAGCCGAGATTTTATTGCCTCTCACCGTTTGTCTTACTGCCCGACGTCGTACATAGGAAGGAAAAATGTTGATTACTTGTGGATCAAAGGTAAATATTCCACCTTCCAACTAGTTCAGCAACGAGACGATAGTGACTCCTGGCATTGGTTTATTCTTACCATGACTTTTTGATAAATACTCCGGTCTTCTTCTCAGCCTGGATACGCTGTTGTATGAATGAATCTTCTGATTTACAGAGCATCCCGACTCCCTGGAACGTCTCCCACTTGCGATGAGGTGGCAAACCCTTGGCAGTATACCAGATATTAACTCGAATAATGCGAAATTTTTACAAAAAGAAGTACAGCCGTTTTAGATTAATGCTAAAAAACGTACAAAAAACACCTATCTAGGAATTACGCAGGTTGAATAGTATTCGCTATGATGTCAACTGAGTGACTTTTCTTGATATTTCAAGAAATTGCGCCAATTTTGAAAACCTATTTTTACTTTACCTCGACGTCAATAATCAAGTGCATTTTTTTCAATCTATGGGCTTACACAGTGATCACTAAACATCTGCCCTACAGAGAAGAGCAGTGGTTGCTTCATTCGAGCGGTGCTGCACTGGTTTCGATGCGATGCGATCAAGTAAAACCATATCGGAAAAAGGAAGAATAATGGACAATCGAATCTGATCAGTTTGGCACTGGAAAAGACCAAGGCGGCGGAACGCTAGTTGAGCAGCTTTAACAGCTTTATTTTAAGGCTGGCTTTAGTTTATCAAAGAACGAATGACGTGCTAATGATTTTCAATAATCCCCTTTCCATTTGCCCAGCAACGAGCGAGACAAGTCAACTTTTTTTATTTCTCTTCTTTACGCTGGTTTTATTGATACGAGAATATTAAGAGATGAAAATCGATGTACTAATTGCTGCTATTCTCGCAGCCGTGGTTGGCGGTTCAACCGATGTCGGCAGTGATATTCATGACAATTCTCGTCGCCAAAATGCTTTGAAGACCAGGCGCAGTAAATTCGTGAAGGTTAGGATGATAATCAGTTGGGTTCTGCACTTGCAAAAAAACACCATTCACTGAATAGGATATGGCGGCGAAATCGAGGAGTCAGGTCCCAGATTTTGAGAAGCCGATCCTCAAAGTCAACTCTCTGCAAGGCTTCGGAAGAATCCTTTCACGAAATAACATCTTCTCATGTAAGACACGCAAGGAGTTGTTTCTGCACAGAAGGCTGCAGCTTTGCGCCAGCGGAAGTTTTGAGGGTCGAGACAAGGACTGCAGAGTGCAAAAGAATAGCATGGAACTTTTCTATAATCAATTCCTTATCATTTCAGGACTAAGTTATAGTCCCATCTTGGCTTGCCAGGATGGATAGCGTAACATTATAGTCGCAAAGATCTCGACGCTACACCTTCAGAATGCACAGTTTTTGAGAACCATACAATAATTTTTTTTGCCGATATTGGTGTTAGTTTGCATGCCAGAACCTTCGACATCCGGCACTTACTATTAGCTCGGTTAGATGTGCTCCACAAGAACCATGCTTCATATTGCCTCTCATTTTGAGCAACCCCTTGACGGTGATGGAGATGCGCTCTTAACCTTTCGGTTTAAAAACTGATACGAGTTAGGAACAAGTTTTAAGTTTTTTCTGACTTCTTTAATTTGCCAGTCATATGAGAAAAAGATTTTATAGAAAATACCCTTGCCATATACGACTTGCTTCGTTTTTCTTGTGGCATGACAAGAGCTCTATTTCAGTTTTTGGCTAAAACGAATATTCACGCGGAGAAAGCAGTAACCAGATCGAGGACAAAATCCAAGCAACACTGAGGTGTTAAGGAGGCATCTTTTTTTGTTCGTTAGAATTTGCTCGATTGCATGAAGAAACTACCGGGTTAAGAAGAGTCATGCCGACAGGAAACTCCCGCACCAATCGGCGATTTTTTCTCTTCACGAAAAATGAATTCCCGAGGAGTAGACATTCTGCGGACAAAACATCTTCAAAGCAATTTCAACTCTGATTTCGGTCTCCTATTCCGAATTTCCTCTCCTGGATTCACTTTGTTGGCCGTCTCTAATTTGGCGCTGAACTCTCCAACGTTGAGGTTGTAGAAGGAAATTTGTTTGCGGATCATTCTTTCATCTAATTGTAAAACGTCCCTCTCATTAGCACTACAAGTTGATAGGTGACAGCTGACGATACTGACTTTCTTTGAAGGCAGAAGTTGCAAAAAAGGAATTGTCAACCGCTGTGATAGGATTCCGTGTGAGGTAGGTAGAGAGGAAATGCATTGGTGTACGATGAAGCCAACGCATTCGACATTTCGTAATGAAAATTTGTTTCTACGAATGACGAGGCTCCGCCGCATAGTTGGCAAGTCTCGGTCTTCTTGCTTTTCGTCTCTTGTAGAGCCATCACATAGAATTTGATGCCATCAATAGCCTCAAGGCCGACGTCTCAAGAGAGTGTCATGATGAAGGGCAAAAAGTATCCTCTATGACGTTGTCGTGAGCATCGTTTGCTTTGTTTGCTTTTAGATGAAGTCCTGTGCAAGCCGAGATTTTATTGCCTCTCACCGTTTGTCTTACTGCCCGACGTCGTACATAGGAAGGAAAAATGTTGATTACTTGTGGATCAAAGGTAAATATTCCACCTTCCAACTAGTTCAGCAACGAGACGATAGTGACTCCTGGCATTGGTTTATTCTTACCATGACTTTTTGATAAATACTCCGGTCTTCTTCTCAGCCTGGATACGCTGTTGTATGAATGAATCTTCTGATTTACAGAGCATCCCGACTCCCTGGAACGTCTCCCACTTGCGATGAGGTGGCAAACCCTTGGCAGTATACCAGATATTAACTCGAATAATGCGAAATTTTTACAAAAAGAAGTACAGCCGTTTTAGATTAATGCTAAAAAACGTACAAAAAACACCTATCTAGGAATTACGCAGGTTGAATAGTATTCGCTATGATGTCAACTGAGTGACTTTTCTTGATATTTCAAGAAATTGCGCCAATTTTGAAAACCTATTTTTACTTTACCTCGACGTCAATAATCAAGTGCATTTTTTTCAATCTATGGGCTTACACAGTGATCACTAAACATCTGCCCTACAGAGAAGAGCAGTGGTTGCTTCATTCGAGCGGTGCTGCACTGGTTTCGATGCGATGCGATCAAGTAAAACCATATCGGAAAAAGGAAGAATAATGGACAATCGAATCTGATCAGTTTGGCACTGGAAAAGACCAAGGCGGCGGAACGCTAGTTGAGCAGCTTTAACAGCTTTATTTTAAGGCTGGCTTTAGTTTATCAAAGAACGAATGACGTGCTAATGATTTTCAATAATCCCCTTTCCATTTGCCCAGCAACGAGCGAGACAAGTCAACTTTTTTTATTTCTCTTCTTTACGCTGGTTTTATTGATACGAGAATATTAAGAGATGAAAATCGATGTACTAATTGCTGCTATTCTCGCAGCCGTGGTTGGCGGAACAACCGATGCCGGCATGACTCCAATTCTGGTCGCCAAAATGCTTTGAAGACCAGGCGCAGTAAATTCGTGAAGGTTAGGATGATAATCAGTTGGGTTCTACACTTGCAAAATAACACCATTCACCGAACAGGATATGGCAGCGAAATCGCGGAGTCACGTCCCAGATTTTGAGAAACCGATCCTCAAAATCAATTCTGTGCAAGGCTTCGAAAGAATCCTTTCACGAAATAACGTCTTCTCATCAAAGTAACTTACGACACAAAATACGATTTAGATGTCAGTTTTTCATGTGACAAAACGGGTTGTATTCATCAGGCGACGAGCTAAGAAAAGCACTGACGTCGTAGGTGGCATTCGTACAGAAACAGGTGTTGAGAGAGTAATTGGGTCTAAACATGAGATGGCGTGATGGCGTCCTTTACACGTTCAACACATTAGGCTAGTTATAGGATAATTGCGTACTCTAAACTCGAGAAACTGATAAATTTGCTTTTAGTCACCTCAAATCACGGTATACGGTAGTCTTCCCAGTTTCGCATTAATCTTTCGGCCAGTTTGAATGAGCTGTCATTCGCTGCAATAAAGCTAAATGTTATTAAAAGGTTTGTCTGAGTTGCATAGAGTTAATTATAAGAAACCTGCAACAGTGAACTGTAACGGTAATAATGGGAATAAAGGATAAAGGATAAAGCTCTCGGCGTTGATCAATCCCTGAGCGATGTGCCATGCATTCGTCTTCATTAAGCATCGTTGGAGGTGATTGAATGCATATCTGGCCTTTACAATGACTCGCGGTGGCCGGCCGATGTATCGAGCCAGTGCTGCTATCCTCCTAGACAAGTCTGGTACCAATTTGCCGACCCCGGAGGGGTGGAGGACTTGCTGAGCCATGGGAGCATTTCACGTGCGCGCCGCAGTGGCGCCTCCAACCACTGCGCCACAGGCGCCCTAATCGGTGGGAAAGGCAGTGGAAATGGTTATGGAAGAGAACTTAAAAATATGGAAGAAACTACAACGGAAAGACGAAAAATTGGGAAATTCCTCGTTCGTATGTGTAAATTAAGAAATAAAGTCTCAGATCCCACCACACGAAAAATTTTCGAACTTGGCGCAAAGGTTTGGAATAGAAATGCCTACATTGATTTTAATGAAAACAAAACTTGTTTGTTCATGTTTCGTACGAAAGAGTTGGACAGCTTTTTGGACCAACTATTTGCAGCACACGATTAGTTACTCCTGGTTAAAGGAAACACGTGCTGATCCACCAATGGACGATGCGGCGGAGAACAATCACTTTGTCTATCCCATTAACCGTTCAACGTTTGAGAAGCTGTGATTGGAGAAGGGTAAAATCCTGAATTGTGATAATGCAATTTATCTGCAGGCTGTAGTTGGCACATGAACCCACGACACCCGGGTTCTCGATGAGAATGCTGGAGACTGACTTCAAGATGCTGAAATATTTGCAAAACTCTGGACAGGAGGTGTTTATGGTGGGGAACGAACGCGCTATTGTCCTTTCCGGGAAGTAACGCATTCACCACCACACCGTGAGGGTCCTTCGTTTCACCTGTCGTAGAGTAGGCAGTAAATAATAAGTTAAAATTGTGATTATAGCTGGAGACTGATTTGCTTCGTTGAGAGAAGCATCATAAAATGTTGTCCTGATTCAGTGTATTCACAAAGTTAACTTTTTTTACTTACTGCCTGCTACTATTCATGGCAAAGTACTTTCCGAAATGCAACCAGAACTATGCTGAAATTTTTTTCAAAACTCGAAACCACGTTAATTTTTTTGATTTTTGAGCCCGTGTATACTCTATCCATGGGCTCTCCTGTTACACGCAGCACAACCGAGAACCTTGCTTTTCCTCCTCTGAGCAAGTTTTTCTTTACTCTAGCAGTGCCATCAGAAATCACTCGTTAACAGGAATGATCTGGAGCCCACAACTCGGCATTGAACCCCGTCAAAGTAAAAATCATAATGTTTAACCTTTTATTTACTGCCTGTTGTTTTTCATGGAAGGGTATTCTAATGAAATGTAACCACAATGGCGCTGATATATTTGCAAAACTCGGAACAGAAGTGAGCTTCGCCCTTGCGATTACCCTGCCTGAGGTCTCACGTGAACATGTTCATTTGTGTAAACTCGTTGTGCGTCAAATGGGCCACTGAGCTGTTCTCGTACCTCATATGAAATTTAGGCAATTAACCCGTTACTTATACAAGGGGTCTCAATGCTGTTCACGCAGCTCTGCACGCTCATGTGCTTGAACAAAGAAAGAAATTTCCGTGATCTAAATATTAACCTTTTTGTGAAGGGTTAGACTTATGTTTTACCTTTTACTTTCTGCCTCCTACAATTTTCAAGGCAGGTTACTAAGCGAAATACAGCCACAATGTTGCTGAAATATTTGCAAAACTCTGGAGCGCAGGTGTCTATGGTGGGAAACGAACGCGCTATTGTCCTTTACGGGGAGTAACGCGTTCACCACCACACCATCCTTCGTTTTGCCTGTCTCTCAGACTTATGTGTCTGGTTTGACTTATGTGTGCTGTGAAGCTTTTCTGTAAAATGATTAAAAGTCCGACGATTGAATTCGTAGCGTTCGTTGATTGTGAAGATTTCGGTTTTTCAAGAACACGTAGCTTTCTGATGGCACGTGCACATTGCAACCATTTTGCGCTACTGGTCAATATAACGACTACAAAATGACATTAGTCACAATAATGACAAAAAAGGAAAACATGCTGTGGAAACATCAGTTACACATATTGTATAACATTGCCTCAAAAGTACGGAAGTCCTTGGATATCAACGCAGCTGCTGCCCTACTGTTACGAAACTTGTGGTGTAACGTGGACGAAAGGTAGTACAAAGCTTCTCAACGACACTATTAGCCATACCATATGCATTGGTGTTAATGAGTTGGAGGAATAAGAACTGCCAGGAACTTTTATAGCGCTGAAGTCTACGAACCTGCTAGCTACTGGTGAAAGAGTGCATGAAATTCAACGTTTATCGGAGCTCTTCATGTTTGACGTCGATTGCACCAAATTCCACCATGTTGCGGGACTTTTTTGCACAAAAAGGTCAACGTGCTGTCGGATCGTGAGCAAACATGCATTCAATCCTCAGATAACGGACTCTAGCGTGACAGGTGTGGCGCGTGTGGCGTAGTGGTTGGAGGCGCCACTGCGACGCGCACGTGGAATGCGCCCATGGCCCACCAAGCCTTCCATCCCTCAGGGGTCGGCAAATTGGGACCAGACTTGTCTGGGAGAATAGCAGCACTGGCTCGATACATCGGAGAGCCACTGCGAGTCATTGTAAAAGCCAGATATGCATCCAATCACCTCCAACAATATTTAATGAAGTCCAATGCATGGCGCATCCCTCAGGGATTGATCAACGCCAAGAGCTTTCGTCGTTTTCTCTCCTAGCAATCGCGAGGTTGTTAAACAGCATACGTTTACTTCCATACAATAACACACATACAACACAATCGTAGCTGACGTTTCGGCAGAATCGCCTTCTTCTGAGCCTGGAAGGGTACACCAATACGCAGCTTACTAGGTCAAACACCTCAACAGCACAAACAGAAAGATGAAAAACTGAGCGATAATTACAAGATCTACGGCTTTGCGAAAAAACCCACCGCTTTTTTCACCTGTCTTACACCGAAGAAGAACAGCCGCTCAGAGTCGCATATGGCTGACGACTGCAGCACCCCCAACCAACGATCGATGCGATGGTAAGGGGCGAGATCCCGCGTAATCTCGGGGCATTCCTCCATGCTATTCATTGTACGATTTATGGCATTTATCCAAAAAGATAAGATAAACGGGACCTTGTTTTGGCCAAACCGTTCCTTTTGGAGCGTCGCTCTCCCTCGAAACTTATCTCGTGGGGTTACAATTTCGTAGCCATTGGAGATGGCTATTTGCCGAGCCAAGTCGCGCGATTCTCCCCTTAGTTCCCTATTTGTGCACACAGAGGTGGCTGTTTGAAACATGTTTCTCACAAGCGCCCTCTTTGTGTGCGAAGGGTGACAAGAAAGGGAGTGAACCAGGATGTTTTTGTTACTTGGTTTTCGGTACAACTTTGTCATGTAACCGCTACCTGACAAGTTAATTTGAGTGTTTAAAAACGGGAGCCAGTCGTCCTTCGGTTTCTCCCGGGTGAACTTGATGTACTCTGACTGCTCGTTCAATAATTCAAAGCATTTGTCCATCTCCTCCTGTATAGAGAAGACGACAAAACAATCGTCTATATATCTGCAATAGAGTTATCTTGCCCCTCATTAGCGATGAAATAGGTGCAGCGATAAAACGATGCTTAAGAAGAGCAGATCTAGAGGGATCGGTAACGATAATTGAAATACCACCGAATACTCTTCGTCGCCAGTTAGTTCGTAACCGCTTGTATGACCGTCTATGTGGAACACAAAATTGCGTAATTTGCCCTTATGGCAGGGACGATGACTGCATGAGTTCAGGCACGATATACCTGATCTCTTGTGGTGCTTGCGGAGACGAATATATTGGCGAAACGGGCAGACCGCGGGATCTCGCCTCTTACCTTCGTATCGATCGTTGATTGGGGGTACTGCAGTTGTCAGCCATATGCGTCTCTGAGCGGCTGTTCTTCTTCGGTGTAAGACAGGTGAAAAAAGCGGTGGATTTTTTTCGAGAAGCCGTAGATCTTGTAATTATCGCTCAGATTCTCATCTTTCTGTTTGTGCTGTTGAAGTGTTTGACATAGTAAGTTGCGTATTAGTGTACGCTTCCAGGCTCTGAAGAAGGCGATTCTGCCGAAACGTCAGCAACGATTGTATTGTATGTGTGTTATTGTATGGAAGTAAACGTATGCTGTTTAACAACCTCGCGATTGCTGAGAGAGGAAACGACGAATTCATAAGTCAATGCCGAGGTTAATAGAAAGTCGATCCTGGGTACTATTACAAGATGTACCAGCCGAGAGTTTTATCCTTCATCCTTTAGCGAGACAGGTGCATTGATATTCAGCAGCATATAAGAATCACTCGAAGGCGGAGATGTTATTCATACAAGCAACATCAACACCGTGATCTGCAGCATTAGCTCTTTTTTAACTTTTATTCTTCTTACCGGTTTCTTCAGAATGAGAGACTTACAAAGCGGTAGAAACACTTATGAGTCGCATATCATTTATGGCTGAACTTGATAAGTCCGAAAAGACGGCTCCAGTAGTACTCTCACATAATTTAGCTCTTGTTCACTGCCTCATCTTTTTCCATGGCATAGTTCATGTGAAATCTAACAACAAGGTTGCAGAGATATGAGCAAAACTCGGAGCTTCGGCTGGGCTACGGATCCACGATTACCCATTTCGAATTCTCATGTGCTATTCATCACAGCAACCGCGGCCCTGACTTTGCATCACCTGTTGCCATTTTTTAAACTCTGTCAGTGTTCACAGCAATCATCCGTCAACGGGAATGCTCTGAATAGTATAATTCGGCAATGAACCCGGTTGAGTAGTTGTGACACAACCAAAGCCTCGAAAACGACTTGAACAGTGATCGAAAAAAGAGACATATGTTGAAGGACTATTTTGGTCTGAACACAGCATGGCGTGGTGTCGTTTTCTATAGCTCAAGCACATCAGGTGAACATACTGCTAGCTTTGCTTCGCCTTGGACTGAACGCCATTCTAGAAGAGAATAGAAGACGGAACAATGAATTGCGTTAACAAGTCAGATTTTTAAAAAATTAGGGGCAAGAAATTAAAAGAGATGAAGACCGGAAAGAGTGAAAGAATAATAAAGCTTCCATTAGCTTTAAGTTAATGTGTTTTGACGAGTGGACACCAGGTATTTGATGCAAAGTTTAGTTGTTATCAGCAGGAGCTGCTCTTAATTTTGGCTTTTAAATAGTCGGCCGTGAAGAATTTCTGCAAATTCGTACTGCTTAACCTAGTCCTTACATCTTTAAAGTTGAAATTTCAGAGCAGATCGTGCGAAAAGTGTTTACACAAGGAATAGAAGTATGGAGGGACTTCACATGCACTGACTTTGTCGAAAACAAAATTGGTGTACTCCATGTCTCATGCCAAATAACTAGGCATAGTTTTACTCTAACTGTTTCCAGCGCAGGACAGGGTGTTAATGGTCAAAGAAGATGGACGCTATTCAGGTATGGGACGACGGGACGGGGATCAGCTTCTTTCCACTGGTGGAAACATGACGGTAACACGTATAAACATGCCGAACAAAGTGCAGTTCTCACTATTACTTGGGATAGATGTTCTATGTAGGATCAGCAGTGCATGAGATTTGTCATGTTCTTGGACTTTTCCATACAATGCAACGTTGCGATCGTGACAAATTCGTCGAAATCTCTAGGCAAAATGTTGCTGTGCGTTGTTGTAGAAAAATTGAGATAAAAGCCGATCGACTACGACAGAGAAGGCGTCCGAAAAATCGACGAAATGCACTAGAACCCTCGACGTATAGGCTCCTCACTGGTCAACGGAAGGGACCAATCCTTCTCCACGATTACGCGCAGTCACTCATCACACTATTGTTGGTGGAAAGCTTAAACTGAAAGCGAAACCCTGCCTCTTCTACTATACTCACCTAACCTATTTCCTGGCAACTATTATTTTTCAAGCATTTCGACAACATCCTGTTAGGGAATCGTTTCTAGAACCAATCCAAAGGCGGAACTACCCTAAACGATTCATCATTTCTTAATAAAGCTCACAGTTTTTATTTACTTATATTTATATTGCACCATCTATCTTCACATCTATTGTGAGGATCCCAACGCCTTTTGAATTCCACTCGTCTCCTCTCACCAGTCGCCCACAAATGTCTTCGAACTTTTGTGTGTGGATTTGGCTGCTACTTGAGGACTGTCATCTTCGTCATGAATGCCGTTGAATTCAGGTTGGATCGATCCTCCATGGTTTCCTAAAATAAACAGTTTAGAGCGTTCATCTTTGTATAGTAGAGAGAGACTGTTCCCAGAAAAGCCTGGCAAGAATTTCTCGAACCCTAAAGGATGAAAGGCTTTTTTAACTGGAATTTCACAGTTTCCACAGTTTATATTTTTTTTTCACGCGCACATGTTATCAGCATGGTCTTTTGTGACGTTTCAGTATTTTTCTGCCAGCTTGTAAAATTTCGGTAGTTGCAAGATGCGAACTACAACCACAATGATGCTGAGTTATGAGTAAAACTCGTATTTTCATGTGGGCTTCGGACTAGGTGATTGCTGGTAGCACCGAAAGAGCGAAAAGTTGGCAAAGAGAAAAGCAAAGTAATCGACTCGATTGATGTACTGGGAAGTACATGAGACTCCGGGAAAGGTAACTGCGGTTTCAAAGCCTTATTCATAGTTCCCGTTTTGCTCATATCTTAGCATCTTTGTGGTTGTAGTCCACATCACGCCTTACCGTTCAGGAAGAATATTCAGTAGGTAAAAGTGAAGAGATTGTTGAAGAATGAATTGTCCTGAGAAAAAAATTATCAACAGACAACAATTCCATCAATAAAAATTTTGTGCAGCGGGAAACTGTCGAGTCCGGTTATTTCATTGAAGGGAATCAAAAAGATTCGAATAGGTGGTAGTAGGAACACAAAGAGGCTGTGGTAAATCATTCGAATCACCGCGGCTTTGAAGAGAGCAAGGGCGCCAAAACGTTAGCCGAATGACCTGTGCAAAAACATTTTGTAAGAGACTTCTGTGGACCGAGCAGTATAAATAAATGCACTAATTATTACCATCGAAGTTAACTGAGAGTCGGCTTAGAGATGTATCACTTCGCTGTTTGCTGGCTAATCTAGTATTCAGCATGACAGTTCCACGGCCTCTAATAGTTCCTTCTCCTTCCAAGCGACAAAAGGATTGTTGGTTGTATAGGAAGTGTACCTCCTCTTTAAAATGAAAAGCTTATGCAGTCAATGTTACCAAGGTGAAGAGCATGCGGAGAAATGTTCTTTCCATAACAAACAGTCGAAGAAACACACGTTACCTCAAGGGCCGTGGTGAGTAGAGAGAACTTTTTCAGCATCTCTGACTTGAGGGGTAGCAATGATTACACAGACCTTCTTTGTGCCATGAGGAATGCTCTGTCTCGTAAAAATGCTTTTTATCTTATCGTGCTATAATATTGTTTACATCGCTTTTTACTTGACGAACACTACTTGAGGCTTACTCCTAACAACAATGTCACTTTGCTCGGCTTCATCCTACGGACGCGGGTCAAATAATGAGAAAGTCTTAAGTTACCGATGAGAAGAAGAACCACTAAATATTTTTCTGCTGGAAAAAACAATACATAGATGATAGGATGAAGGATAAAGGATGAAAGCTCTCGGGAGTTGATCATTCCCTGAGGGTGCGCCATGCATTTGATTTCACTAAACATCGTTTGGAGGTGGCTGAATCTATATCTGGCCATTACAATGACTCCCAGTGGCTTACTGATGTATCGAGCTAGTGCTGCTATCCTCCCACACAAATCTGGTTCCTATTTACCGACCCCAGAGGGATGGAAGCTTGAAGGGCCATAGGCGTGAGGACCGATTTCACGTGTGTGTTGCAGGGAGCCTCCGACCACTGCGCCACACGCGCGCTTTGTCAACACATAATCTTTACAAAAATAAAAGATCAACAAGAAAATTCTGTCTTTTATGGCTTTTGTGATGCTTACGGTGCCACTAAATACGCCATCGAATCGAATCGTAGCTCGTATCATATCGAATTTGCTTACCTTTCGAGCCGACGATATTTCAACAGCATAGGTTTGCTTTCTCTGTTGAGTCACTGTGTTTGTTGATGATACTATCAAGTAGTCCTTACTTTGCAGAAAATTTCTTCGAGGCAGAGTGGTTTGGCTCAGTTGATGTAAGACATATGAATGTGCTACGAATTTTGTTGCTCTTCAGGTTGACTGCATATTCATAACCTTTCGCAAAGGAAATATCGCCATCTTTTTTCGACATTTTCAAGTTAACTGTGTTACATGAAAAGGAAAAAGAAGGTTTTCCGGAAAGATTTTTTACACCCAGAAGGGATGGTGGTTTCGGTGAGGCTGGGGCACGTGATCAAATTAAAGACGACTTATGTAATGCCTAGAACACCTAAACCACTCCGCAAAGCCCCAACAAAGGCATCCCTTTTTTATTCCATTTGAAACACGTGAAACTTTGAAATGTGGGCTATAATTAAGCGATTAGAGTATTCAATTCATCTTTAGCAACATTCACTGGGCACTAATCAAGGATTTCTCATCATTTTGTTAAATCACAAATGAAAAGACATTACGAGATCAAGTAAAACTTGAGGGCAAAAGAATAAAAACGGCTGCTGAACCACGCCTCACATTTCAGATGTGCCTGTTTATGCACATGCAACCTGACAATTCACATGCTGCACAAGCGTAGAAGCGTAGAGGATTGAACGGTGACTAAAAGCAACCTCCGCATCTCTGAAGGCACTTGATGATTCGGGGGACCCTCAACACTACGAAATTGAAATGTTTGATATCCTTATAGTCGTACATGAAGTGATTGGAAAGCGCAATGGATTTAAGTCTCATCCAATCAATAAGCTCATGTCTACTCACGGAAAGCACACAGAGCGAAACATGGATATTTATCGCTGAAACTGTGATGGCGAAGAATATTATGTTCTATGAGGAATGTGAAGTACAGTAATGAAATGTGTTTGCAATGAGCATAAACTAGCCTATGAAACGATTCATCATTTCTTAATAAAGCTCACAGTTTTTATTTACTTATATTTATATTGCACCATCTATCTTCACATCTATTGTGAGGATCCCAACGCCTTTTGAATTCCACTCGTCTCCTCTCACCAGTCGCCCACAAATGTCTTCGAACTTTTGTGTGTGGATTTGGCTGCTACTTGAGGACTGTCATCTTCGTCATGAATGCCGTTGAATTCAGGTTGGATCGATCCTCCATGGTTTCCTAAAATAAACAGTTTAGAGCGTTCATCTTTGTATAGTAGAGAGAGACTGTTCCCAGAAAAGCCTGGCAAGAATTTCTCGAACCCTAAAGGATGAAAGGCTTTTTTAACTGGAATTTCACAGTTTCCACAGTTTATATTTTTTTTTCACGCGCACATGTTATCAGCATGGTCTTTTGTGACGTTTCAGTATTTTTCTGCCAGCTTGTAAAATTTCGGTAGTTGCAAGATGCGAACTACAACCACAATGATGCTGAGTTATGAGTAAAACTCGTATTTTCATGTGGGCTTCGGACTAGGTGATTGCTGGTAGCACCGAAAGAGCGAAAAGTTGGCAAAGAGAAAAGCAAAGTAATCGACTCGATTGATGTACTGGGAAGTACATGAGACTCCGGGAAAGGTAACTGCGGTTTCAAAGCCTTATTCATAGTTCCCGTTTTGCTCATATCTTAGCATCTTTGTGGTTGTAGTCCACATCACGCCTTACCGTTCAGGAAGAATATTCAGTAGGTAAAAGTGAAGAGATTGTTGAAGAATGAATTGTCCTGAGAAAAAAATTATCAACAGACAACAATTCCATCAATAAAAATTTTGTGCAGCGGGAAACTGTCGAGTCCGGTTATTTCATTGAAGGGAATCAAAAAGATTCGAATAGGTGGTAGTAGGAACACAAAGAGGCTGTGGCGTGAAACTTTGAAATGTGGGCTATAATTAAGCGATTAGAGTATTCAATTCATCTTTAGCAACATTCACTGGGCACTAATCAAGGATTTCTCATCATTTTGTTAAATCACAAATGAAAAGACATTACGAGATCAAGTAAAACTTGAGGGCAAAAGAATAAAAACGGCTGCTGAACCACGCCTCACATTTCAGATGTGCCTGTTTATGCACATGCAACCTGACAATTCACATGCTGCACAAGCGTAGAAGCGTAGAGGATTGAACGGTGACTAAAAGCAACCTCCGCATCTCTGAAGGCACTTGATGATTCGGGGGACCCTCAACACTACGAAATTGAAATGTTTGATATCCTTATAGTCGTACATGAAGTGATTGGAAAGCGCAATGGATTTAAGTCTCATCCAATCAATAAGCTCATGTCTACTCACGGAAAGCACACAGAGCGAAACATGGATATTTATCGCTGAAACTGTGATGGCGAAGAATATTATGTTCTATGAGGAATGTGAAGTACAGTAATGAAATGTGTTTGCAATGAGCATAAACTAGCCTATGAATCACTCATTCAGAACCTGAGCCAAAGATTACGAAGGGCGTTGTCATTGCGATAAATGTGAGAAGACATACTTCAGTAAATTCTGCTTATGATATCAAAAAAAAGTTTCTTAGGAGTAGAAGAGTATATCGCGTTGGTGTCTTTGCACAACTGAAGACCGGTTTCGAAAGCCAGCGGCTGGAAGGATGAATCAATATGCATATGATAACCTTCATCATCTACACTTCAACCTCAAGTAATGACAAGTAAGAAATCGAAGTGTTTTTCTTTAGAACATAGGGGTAATAATATTAAAGCTTTTTGTTGACGATATCAGTAGCACGTTTGCTCCTAGTGGAACTTCTGAGCACTTGCTTTCTCAATCCTTCTAAATTCACATCAACGTTTTCGTAGTGACAAAGATAGTAGAGATTTCATGTCTGTTATAGGCAAAAAACATTCCTTTTTTTGGAGCCTTAATTTTTTTCAATGTCTTAATTTTCTTAACATTGCCTTAGTTGTGAGCTTATTTGTCTTCAGTCTTGCTACGACCTCGACGGCCAGAAACAAGA
This sequence comes from Angiostrongylus cantonensis, assembly GCA_009735665.1. Classification (NCBI taxonomy): domain Eukaryota; kingdom Metazoa; phylum Nematoda; class Chromadorea; order Rhabditida; family Metastrongylidae; genus Angiostrongylus; species Angiostrongylus cantonensis. The sequence continues at coordinate 123,785 of MQTX01000276.1, read as the reverse complement.
ACTTTTACGTTATAATACATCGCTGTATTATAACACAACAGTGGATGCCGGTAGTAGAACGATTTTATTTTCTAAACATTTCAGTGTCCACAAATGTCACGCTTTGGTAGCATCAAATCCTGTTTTCGTAGCACAATAGTTGAAGGCTCCACTGATCCCCGCGCCCATGGCCCACCAAGCCTTCCATCCCTCCGGGGTCAGCAAATCGGTACCGTACTTGTCTAGCAAAATAGCAGCACTGGCTAGAGGTATTGGTAGGCCACCGCGAGTTATTGTAAGGGCCACCAGATATGCATTCAATGACCTGCAGCGATACTTTATGAAGTTGAATGCATGGCACATCCCTCAGAGATTGGTCAACGCCGAGAGCTTAGAGCTTTTAATTTTGCCCTCTAGTTTAACACCATGGATGGAACTCCAAGAACATCGTCATCCTCAGTCAGGATAATGCTCATTAAATAACAAAGAGCTCGATAAACATTTATCAAGTTTTACAAGCGTGGTTTCTTTATTTGGTTTTTTCCAACGACTGAGTTTAATCATTTCTGTATTTATAACACTTTTTCTTTATAACATAAGTGGACTGCTAATTGACGATTTTGGTATTCCACTTGAATGTAATTGAGTCCTGGTCAAGTTTGCTCTCCTTGGAATTCTAGGATATCATTGCTATGCCGTTTCTACGTATTCAGAAAGGACGATCGACACGATTCCTAGAGGAAAGAGCATGCCAGGAAACAAAAATCTGTGTCTCTACATCGGTTCCAACTAAAGGCTTAGGCAGATTAATGAGCTGCAACTTTAGCACAACACTTCCTGCTCCGTCGTTAGTAAACTCAGCACCATATTTTTCCATTTGTTACCTAGTTTTTAGATAATTAATTAAAACAAAAAGGCAACAAAGCTTTCTGGATCCATGAGTTCTTCAACGAAGGGCAATCCGACTCTGTTAAGCAACTTTGAATGATTGCATATTTGGCCTTTATGGTGACCCGCGGCGTTTCATCGTTGTATCAAGTGAACATTTTCTCTGTGCGGATCAGTCAGGCACCGACTTGCAGATTCTCGAAGAATATAAAATTTAGTTTTTATTCAGAGGTGGTATGAATTCGAACCTGCTACCCAATGAGTATTGCACCCCATCTCTATAACCACTGCGCTAAATTCATGCTTAGTGAACGGCTGAAAAATGCCATCACGAGACTTTTTGAGATATTTTATAAAAGTGTAAAAGTGATGTGATTGCAGATACATCAGTCAGTTTAGCTTTTTAAAATTCTTTTAAGTCTATAGGAAATGTGTAGACGCCTGTATTTGGATGTTGTAGTTCATCAGCGCTTGATTTTATAAAAGCAACAATCTAAGCACTAATTTAACCAAGAGGTTTCGCTGCTGCTGATAATGATATCGGCTGACCTGTAAATTTCCACTTTCATTGCTTCTCAAATTTGGGCGAACATCGCGAATTATTTGCTCATATGCCAGGCTAACACTATTTTAACAGTAATGTTAAAAATTATATTTTAACAGCATTCTATCAGACGATAACCACAGCACATGGTCTTTTTTGCATAGAAAATCCTTGTGGTGCAATGTGGTTTGCAGCTAATAACATCAAACAGATATTTCTTCACACGAACTTTTGCCATGTGTGTACGAGTTTTCGTGAGGATTGTCGTGTTCTCCACGAATTTCGTTTAGTGCTACTTGAGTTGATGTTCACTGAAGTCCTAGGGAGGGCTCTCACTTGGATTGCAAACAGCCAAGTCTTCCCGGACAAGTTTGGTGCCAACTGGCTGGTCTTGGAGAGATGAGAGGTTTGGTGAACCCACAGCAGGGTCGGATCAGCACTGTGTCCGCTATGAATGGCATAACTACCATTGCGCTAAGGGTTTTGTGGGAATTTCGTGAAGTATTGTGCAACATGCTGCTTATGCAGATCCACTACAGGATAGGACGATGCGAACTCTCGCAACTAATCAGTACGTTGCGAATGATTTCATTAAACATTGGGAAAGTCCTTGAACGGTTTCCTGCTAAGGTTCGAGGAAGCTGGCTACTCTATTTTCCTTGTTGCGCAAACCTTTTCATATTTTCTTATCACTGATTTAAATTATCCTAGAAAAGCGTGTGAAAATTTAAAAAGGCTGTGTTCGAAATCTATCCACGTCAACTATCTTTTTTTCTGAAAAACCTAAAGTGAAAAATACGAAAGTCGTGATTCAAGTATGAGAGACGGTTTATTTATATGATCTTATAAACTGATCTTTAGCTGATGCGAGGTTGGTATAGGTCTTCGTTGTCGTCGTCGTCGTTGTTTTTGTTGGTGTTGTTGGTTGATAGTTGACGTTTCGGCGATTTCGCCTTCTTCAGAGCCTGGATGTATATTACATTAGAATGCTTTAATTATTCGGTGGGAAAAAGGCTAAAGTATTAATGAAGACCAAACTTTTGAACAGATGCCATATTGAGCAGAAAGGCTACTCACCATGATGTTACGAGTGGGACTGGCCCACGCGTTGTTCTCTCATCATTCGTCGCCTATTGCTGAAGATCACTTGTTTGTTCCGATGTAACACTCGCCCTTTCCTGCTTGAGATGTCCACCGATAGAAGCGTTGCCACCTCGTCTGCTATCTAGGACTGCGATTCTGAGTTCTAGTTTCTAACCTAATTGCAAGTATTTTATTACCAAAGAATTTTGGAATTTCACTATCATCGCCAGCAGACGAATCGCATTAAGAACAACTAATTAAGCAGCAGAATTAATTTATCACGTTCGATTCAGTGTATTCAACTTGTGTAGTCAGTGCATAGTGTTATAAAAGCGATATTATCAGCAAAGTGGAATTAGTTTAGTTGCCCACCGAAGGTTTTCACTTTCATGGTATTTCATTTCGTTTTTAGCATAAAGTTCTTGGAGTTGGTTGTAAATAATTTGCGTGAGATTGTATCGCCTTGTTGAAGCACTTACTTTATATTATTGATACTATGGAATGGTGAAACGGGCGCCTCCAACCACTGCAGCACACGCGCCCGAACGCGGAATCGATTCATGCGCCCATGGTCCACCAAGCCTTCCATCCCTCCGGGGTCGGCAAATTGGTACCAGACTTGTCTGGGAGGATAGCAGCACTGGCTCGATACATCGGCAGGCCACCGCGAGTCATTGTAAAGTCCAGATATGCATTCAATCACCTCCAACGATACTTAATGAAGTCGAATGCATGGCGCATCCCTCAGGGATTGATCAGCGCCAAGAGTTTTATCCTTTTTATCCTTTTTATCCTTTATGGAATAGTGAAATAGTATCTGTGATGTTGTACTGCTCACAGAAGACCATTTTGATTTGAGCACAGAAGTCTTGGAGTCCGGAGATCCCGCGAAAGCTTTAGCTGTGTTAAGGATCTTTTGCAAGTAAGCATTACGTAGTAGCCTAATGAATTTTCTTTCATCATCGTGTGGAAATAATCTATCGTTCAGAACTGTTTTCGACATTCTGCCCGTTCTCTTGGATGTTCTTTTTTCGCGTTCTGTCAATCAAACGTGGAATTGTTCGTAGTGTTTAAAGGGAATGGAATGAATGAAAACTTGCGTGGCGTGGAGTACAATAAAACTACAAGTCGTGTTGAAAACTCTTGAAACAAAAATTATTTATGTCTCACGTCGGCTGCAAACAACATCCTGCTAAGGGGTTTCCTGCAAAGTAGATCGAGGTGTGTTCCTGGATTGCAAACAAACATACCGTAAAACACGAGACAGGAAATTCTTGCTAGTAAAGCTTTGTATATCTTGGTGGCAGGTGAGCAAATGTTTCGAGACATTCAATCGAAAAAAGTGAATATCGGAAGTAGCGTTCACTTAGTCTGCATCACAACAGTTAGCCGTAACATCAGTCATTTTAATACCTGCTTTCTTTCAATCGTATTCATAGAATAAGCATTTGCAAATTATTAAAAACATCTGGGAATAGCAATAGCAGATTCTTTAAATTATTTAATCGACCAATGCCGTTATTTTTAAACGCATGTCACTAAATAAGAGTGTAGTAGATCCTTTATATCCGACAGTGAATGCTGGTTCAGCCCTTTCATAGCGGTCGTAGGTCTTAGAAACCAAAGGAAGCTTCTATAACAGATGTGATAACAGTTCTTAAATTCCGAAAGAATAGTGCGCTTGGTTTCGCTAGTGCGGGATCGAACTAAGGAACTGTGCCTATTGAGCCACACTCTCATTGTACTATCTGCCCGCCACATTTATCTCAGTTAACATGTAGTAGGATATTTCAAAAGCTCTACAATGGGATTTAATTGTCATTTATCAGGCGGCTAGAAATTCTACGGCAAATGTTGCATTGAACGGATTATTAGTGGAGTTTTTTTTTCGCAGTTTGAGCTTGCAGTTCAACGAGTTTTCAGTGCCTAGAAATTTTGCCATGATTGTTCTTCACATCGGAGCCGTTGGAATTATGACATTCAGGCATGAGAATTACTCTGCTACTCTTCACCATAACTGTAATAACTCAGTGTGCCATTAATGATGTTGGAAACCAAATGAAGGACTTCCTTTCTGGTCGTCAAGAATGCCAGAAGACCAAAAACAGTAAACTGCTTAAGTTGGAGGTAAAAAGTTAACTGGCATCATATACTTCAAAAATGCGAATGTTTCCAGGAACAAAATAACCATGCAGTCTCAGGACCTCGAGTCATCTCTTCCGACTCATCTGAAACATTGACGAAACTGAGATCGCATATGGAAGAAGACATGGAGATCAAGCGAGGACTGAAGGTATTGTTCACCCTCTTATTTATACCCATGTTTCCGTCAATTATGGCTTGCCAAATAACTTTTTCCATTAATAGGAGATGGCGGTGGAATCGATGTTTTGCGGCTCAAAGCTCAATCACCCCATTTTCAAAGTGTTTTCTCAAAGAGAATATAGTGGCACTATGCTCCAGAGTGACATCGCGTTGAGTTTTCCATTACAGAGAAAATGATTCAATGGTCCAAGACGCCATGGTAGATTTTGTTTAGGAAACAAGCCAACCAATTCTTAAATGACGTCGCTCGTACAACGAGGCAGGTGTTGAGGGATAATATCAAGCTGAATTCGACATGGAAGGATGGTGTTTTCTATATGTTTAACACCTCAGGTTCGCTTTGACCAACTATCATTTAGCACTATGCTATCAACCACATCTCACCTAAGAACGACAGCCCTTGCCGGAAAAAACAAGGCTGAATAACGAGTGATATTATTGCACTGACTACGACATGACTCGCCTATGACTTGCTTAGATGGCTTATCTTCATGGGTAGTTCAGGCCCCAATATATCGTCCTTTCGTTTCGCTCCAGCACTAACTTAGACTATGTGGTGGTTCGCTTCGAACATGGTGACGTCACCGAAGCATATTCCGTGGCTATGAAATCATTTCTGTCTTCGAATACAGATGGTTGTGCGGAGCACTTAAACGACCGCACATCGTTTGGGTGGTTTCCTAAGATGACTCCTGCATCCTCTTCATGTCCATTCCACTGTTCGTTTCGTTCTTCTTTCGTTTGTTTATCCTATTATGTAATAAGCCTATCTGGACTTCACCACTAGTGTGTCTAATCCTGAAACTCGAAGATAGGATAATTTGCGATATTCTCAGCTACACATGCCGACAAAACGTAATGTGTTTCGGAAAAGATGTTTGAACGCTCTTTGAGAGTTCGCAGGATTTTTCACGCGGCTGGTGTATTAGCACATCTCTCTGTTGGACAAAAGAGCGATAAGAAAAGATTTGAAACAAAGGTGAACACAGAGTTTTGGATCAATAATTGGTCAGTGGCTTTTTGGAGAGGTCCGATTGCGTTTCCTGCTGCTTCCATTCTTCGTTCTCATTTTAACCCATGTTGTCCTCAATCATGTAGATGTTGATTAAGCGTTCAAGGTACATGCCTTTGTAATCAAATCCATCCAGTTCGATTATTTATCCTTCTCAATATAGTTTTTTCTTGAATTAGGTCGCCGCTCTCTCCCTGCGCAGTTCAATCCCTTCTTTCATTTAGATTTACTCACCGCACATCGTCTCTTCTTCGTTGATATTCCTAAAAAAACTGACGATATCAACAGCAAAATGAAGGTTTGACAGTAGTTTACCATTAATGCTTGTTTCCTTCTCGTTCCAGTCGAGTGACTTCATTAATCACTGCGATGCGATTGTAAACAGCTTTGGCCAGATAGTGTCGACTCTTTTTTCGTACAGGAATGATTAAGGGTCGCTGGAAAAGCTGCGCTTTTGTGCTGTAACTGCGGTAGCAGTCAGCTTGAGTTTTTATATAAAACGGGTATGCGACAACCGATAGGATTGTATTCGCTTCGGTGCTGCGGCACGCTTTTTGTGGTTGATAAAGGTTTTTTTCCATTAGACTTCTATGAACCCAGGAAGCAACATAGATGTAATCTCTGCAGTAGAATTCCTGTCGTAATCCTTGTTGCTCAAATGATTGTGCTTCACTTAAAGTTTTCGATATGAGCAGTACGGTAATGTTTGTGAACAACCTGTAGAGTACACTCAGCAAGCACGTCGGACGATGATCACGAAGAACCTTTGGGTCGTCCTTTTTGGGTAGGGTTATTGTTCACGACGTCCTCTACTGGTCTTCGATTTTATCCCTTTTAAAGATAAGATGTCATACGGACTTGGAGAAGTACATGCAATCTGTGGCATCCAGCCCAATGGAGGTCGACGACGATATTATCTCATCCTAGGGATATACCTCTCTTCGTGCTTTCTACTGCAACTCGAGTCTTAGAAGAAAGACCATGAGGTTTTCTCAAGCAGAAATATCGGGTCAGGCTCCGAGGCAGTAAATGTTGAGCGAAAAATACTGTAGAACTGTTCTGTTACATAACGGCATCGAAGTCTCCAACAAAGAATTTATAAGAGTTTTCGTTGCGGATTACTTCCTCCAATGGATTGTATAGAACGCCCCCAGTCCATTGTTTCCTTAATGAGCATACGCAAACCTGTTAGTACAGTATTTATTTACGATATCTGATATGTCGAAGGTTTCGCTTTCCTCAGAGCCCTGAAAGATCAAAATGATATGCAATATACGCAACTAAACACTTTGATAAACTCACAGATCACAGGTAATGCAGAAATATCCACTCGCATTGCAAAAAGCCTTTTTAGACAGTCTCTGTATTCTTTTTTTGATGAGCTTACACGAGGTTCATAAAGATATTTATTTTCGGTCAACGTTTCACCGTTTTTGTCTTCATCAGAGCCAGTATTCCGAGATGATGGTCCACGCTTTTTCTTCGTCTCGATATGGCGGCTTCGCTTTAGTGTCGAGTCACATCTTCCTTAACGGGCCATTTACTTGAATGAGGCATACTCACTCACCTAGTCTCTATTTTGTTCTTCATACGGTTTCCAGTTATCTGACGAAGACCAGTGGCACAGAGTGTTACATGGGTGAGAAACGTGCCTGGTTTATTTCAAAAAACCAGCCTGGGGCACGAAACGTGGTCAAGCGTCGTCACAAGGCACTCTTCCTAACGGTTTATTTTTGGATCGTTGAAAATTATCAAAAATGATGCAAAAATTGTACATGTTCATGTTTTGCATTTCTGCATGAGTATACCAGCTTTTGCTTTAAAATGTTTCACGTTGTGACGCTAAGTACTGTTTGTTTCCAGTAGTGTTCTGCTTCACTTGAGATTTCCGAATTGGCAGAGCGGTTTACTCGTTCCATCTGATGCATTAGTCTCCACAAATTATTCCAGAGATTAGTTACATCGCATGCAAACTCATGCAATCACCATTTCCATAGTTCATGCAAATTATGCAATGTTACGTTTTGCACAGGCGGTCATACCGAACTAGGTAGCGTCTTGAAATGCTCGATTGTACTTCAGCCACTGCTACTGATTACAAGGCTAGCCTTTTTGAGCAACGCTTTGAAGCAGTATTTATTTTGTGGAAAATGAAGAGCTGTACAAACGGAAGCTTATTATCACTAGAGCTACCATTTGGAGGCTTCGATTTTCCTCTACACCCATTCCGAGGAGCTACAGTTTCGTGACCAATGAAAATATTTGTTTGCCGCTCTAATTTCAAGGATTTTTTGCTCTCTTCCTATGTTCATGATGATAGTTGTTGGAAACATGTATTTGACAAGCGTCGTTTATGTATGTGAGAGCTGAAAGGGGAGGTAATGAACCAGTATATTTTTGTTGCTGCCTTTCGGTACCAAAATGTAACGTGGCCATTTTCGGATAGGTCAATTTGAACACTAAAAAACGGAAGCCAGCCTTCAGGGCTAAAGTTTATAATGGAAAGTTTAAATTTTATTTAAGTTTATTATTTAAAACTTAAAATTCTAGACAGAGTTGTGCAAAAATTCTTCAAAATGGGCGCAAAGGTGTGGAGTGATGCCACATGTATCGATTTTGTCGAAGACAAAAATGGTTCGTCGTACATTCCACAACGAAAAGACGCAATTCTTTTAACATCAAATCTTTGCAGCTCGAGACAAGGTTGTCGTGGTTAAGGAACTTGCAGCTTACTCGGACATTGGTCGAATGGGTGGCGATCAACCTCTTTCTTTAGGGATAGATTCGACGGTGCGATGCACTTGAGCAGCAGCTTTAGAAATAACGCGTCTTGTCGAAGTTTTTCGTATATTTTCTCATATTTTATTTTTGGAACAAACCCGAACGATGATTTAGAAGGGCTCGGCTGTGCATGAGATTGGCCATGTGCTCGGATTTTACCACACGATGGAACGATATGATAGAGACAGTTACATTGTAATTGCCATGCGTAACGTTGACGTGGGTTGTTGTGAAAACAACAACGATCGAAACTTTTGAGAAAAGTATTTGTTCAGCCACAGCACAACATAGAGTTTGGAAAACTGAAGAAAAAAATGGCGAATGTTTACGGACTCACGTACGATTACGGTAGTATCATGCACTATGATGAGCTAAGGTGGACACCACGAAATTAATACTTTCTGCAATGCTTCTGAGTAGCGTCTCATTTCTCAGTTGCTCTATTAACGGACAACTCACGATGATTGCAACAAACCCGTATCACCAAAAAACGATGGGTTCTGAAATGATTTCCTTCTCCGATATTTTCATGATCAACGAACACTACGGGTGCAATGGTAGGACTTACAATCACTTCATACTACAATTCGACAACAATGGAATAAGGCTGAATCTTCAGCAATATGTAACAAATCCACATCTGCTAAATGTGCTAACGAAGGATATCCTCACCCTCGAAACTGCTCCACATGCATTTGCCCAAGCGGATACGGTGACATTCTGTGTGATCGGCGGGTAAATAGCAGTATTACAGTTAAACATGGACCCCGCACCAAGATCAAACCTTTTTTAGCCACCAGGATGTGGTGAAGATCTCATTGCGACAAGTCGAGAAAAGTCGTTGGTCTACAGACTTGGTTTCGGATCCAATCTCAGGGACGAATTCAATTTTTGCAACTATATGATCACGGTAACCATCGCCTTCGTTTCAAATATTGTCAAAGCTTAGATATGGTAATGTTCAGGCTCCTCAAGGAAAAAGAATTGTGGTGGACGTGAAGTCGATTTCGCACGGTTACGACGAAGGTGGATGTCGAAAAGGGGGAGTCGAGATCAAAGCCCAAGCAGATCAGAAACTAACGGGTTATCGGTGAATCCTGAAAATTCAGCCGTTTCTCGCACGTACAGTTTCCCATGTTTTCATTTCAGTTTCTGTTCGATGAAGGGAACCGAAGGTGCCGTTGTTTCCAGCTCTAATGTCCTGCCTGTGATCCTATTTAACAGACTCGGCATCATGCAGACAGTCTTTGCATACCGCTATATTGATTAACTACGAAAACATTTTCTCTTTTCACAAAAACTTGTGTGCATCTCGACTATTTGATTCTTGGGGAATACTTTGAGATGAATATCATGAATAATGTAGAGGTGGTCCATTTTCGCACGAGTTACACCAGCACGCAATCTTTACGTAAAACAGCAATCTTCCCTTTTTTTCAGAAAAATGAATTTTCATGAAAAAGGCATGCTATGAATAAGACAAAT
>MQTX01000276.1:52103-113633 GCA_009735665.1 Angiostrongylus cantonensis | reverse complement strand
TATATATATATATATATATACATGCATATCCTTCTAAGGGTTTGCCGCCTCATCGTGACTGGGACGTGTTTCTGGGTGTCGGACTGCGATGTACAGCAGGGAGATTCGTCCCCACGGCAGGGTCTCACAAGCTGAGGAGTCCGGCGTTTCCATCAGGAAGCCTAGTTAAGACTAAACCAATACCAGGAGCCACCACCGTCTTGGTATGAAAGTCGCATGGTGGCAAGTCTCCCTCTGATGCACAGGGCCTGCGACTGCTCGTGGTGGTGAACACGTGGGGCAGACTTTAGCCAAGGTGGCGTCGGGATTCCAGAGAACCACAGTGGTTAATCCAGCAAATCTCCTAAAAATACTGATTGTGCTGGGGCTTTCACAACCAGTGAGGACAAGCCGTTTAGGTATCAAGTAGTATATATATTTTATATATATGTTATTTGTAATACATATTATATATTTTATATTTTATATTATAGTATATATAATATATTTGCTCTCCTTTAATAGTACCTCCACTAGAATCGACTAGTGAGTTCAGTTTTGAACACATTTACTACTTTGCCTACAGAGCCGAATTTGTAAGGTACAGGTACAAGGCAGTGATTTCGTTTGGCATTTGAGTTACAAAATGGAAGAAAAACAGTGGAACGTTAGCGACGGCATTCCGAACCTTTTCCTATTGCAGCACATTCTCACAGATTTATCAGGGAATCAGCACTTTTTAGTGCTAGCAACAGCTCAATTCTTGAACTTTTGTGTAAACACTAAGGAAGCAGCATCAAGGCGGTGTCGATAACTCAGTGAGAATCCACCAGAGATCAGATCTGAAGGAAAAAACCAACGAATGATGTGGATGCATTTCACTGCAGTCCAATTTAAACATAGCCAACTACAGCTGAAATTGAAGGTAAATATGTTAAACAGCTTTCCACCCTTCGGGAAAACCACTTGATAAACTTAAATAGACTTAATAAAAACTGGTTCTGTCTGGTGACGTCCACAGTCATAATACAACTACGTACGTAGCTGTGAATAATAGTCTGACTGACTGCCCACCTTTTGGATTCGCCACCCTGGACTTGAGTGCATTTATTATTGAGCCAAACACTTTAAGACACTCAGTTATCGCCGTTTATGGTAATAATAACAGCAATAACAGTACAATGATAAAGATAAAAACAAGATTTGCGAATTGAAAAAAACGCTGGTCGAACGAAGTGAATGAACTAAACTAAGAGCTGACGGAGAAGCTTATAATGTCTTACGATAGGCGGAGTTTAGCTTGCGTAGTTGAAAATACAGTATGAAGAGACATATTGGTTTGAAGAGGTAGTTTGAAGCCATAATTTGAAGAGATGGCTCGAGGAGCAGGTAGCAAAACTTTTTCTTAAGTAGTGCCATATAATGGGGCCGATCCAGCGAACAGTATGGCAGCTGCGAACGCATTCATCAAAAAAGCGGCGCATTGGAAGCTCTAAGGTTTCTACAGAGGACTTTGGTATTTGGAGATGACTAAGCAGTGCGAGTCAAATCGATGTTCAATGAAGAGTAATCAACAGAAAAATAATGTAAACATGGAAAATATTGGATAATCATACAGAAATTTCTCTATACTCTGCTAAACGCTTCACTGAGCAGAAGCGTTCACATTTGATTGGCCTTATGCTCAGTAGTGTCCTTAACACCTCTTAGCATTTTGTATTCTCCCGCACCTTTAAATCTCTTTTTACTTGGATATTAATATTAAGGGCCACTCTTCACGAGTTGTGCGGAACAGCACATTTTCCATTCGTTGCCTCGCAATCGTCGTCCGTGGTACTAGCTTGTGATTCCAGTACAGTTGTGGATTCTCGTTTTGTTATCTGTGAAACGACTACAACTGCGAACGCAACTATTTGACCTTAGTTGAGAACACGTCTGTCTAACGTGTAGGTCGGCGTCGTATGGAGGGTCTGCACCCTCATGGAGTCTACTCTACAGTTCTTTTCATCCATCTGTCGTCTGTATTGCTAGTCATATTACCAGAGAGACAACACACATCGGAGACCAGAGCTTCACATTCCAGCTAGATGTGTGCGCCAGTTGTATTTCGTGGAAAATCGTACAAGCGCTCTGTGAATAAGAGCAAAGTCCTCTTTACATAAGTAAGCAAAATCGAATATATGCACAGCAAATGTTTCTTTGACTTTCCACATTTTGTTCAGGCTTCTATTGCTGCCATTTCTGCTAGGAACTATTCTCTTAAGAGGAAGGTCGTCTGAAGACAAAATGCAACAAGCAGTAGGAATTTGAATTTTACGTGAAATAGATTTGCTAAGACAACATTGCAACAACTCTCACTGTATTTAAATCGCACCCTCTACTTAACCCTTCCGCAGTGAGTGACCTTCTTGGGTACCCATGGTAGGAGTTTTGCGAAAATCCTCGGGAGAAGTCCTACAAAACCAGAAAATTACTGGTCAAATTGAGATTAGACTACCTCTCGTATCATTCTCCCTGAATACAATCGATTCAAGCATTCAATGCAACGCGACCATGCTTGCTTTTCAGCAACTAACGACAATTTTTTAATAAAAATTTGGCAACTTCACAAGGTCACAAGAAACGTTTCTTTCCCTCCCGTCGGTAAAGTTTTTACCGAGACGTTGTGGACGACGACATCAACAGCCACCCCGAACCAACACTATGTCAAACTGAACGAAAATCCTCTTGTGCAATCGCTTCAACATTCAAACCTCGACGAAGGATCAAGTGAAAAAAGACCTCTTGTTGAAAATTCTTTAAACACAGAAAGTTCATATTATGTAAACCTCATATCATTGAATGGAGCACATTCACCTGCATCACCTCTATCACCTGTAGTCCCATTGATCGCCGAGTAACTCGAACGGGCCCCAGTAAATCATCCATTTTTCCCTATCATGTGCAAGAGTAGCCCAGTGGGTTCTGCTCGCTCTAGGGACTCGTCGAGCATCATATCTTTCTTCTAGGCTCTTCGTGAGGAACTCTGACCATGGGGTCGGTGGTCTTCCTACAATACGTTTGACATCTCGAGGAATCAAGTCACTAATGGCTCCTGTCTATCGGTTATCATTTATACGAATTACGTGTCCGGCCCACCTTATTTTTGACTGTTTGGCGTACGGAACGGCATCTTTGATTTTTGATCGTTGAGGCAGGTCGGAGCTTCGGATCCCATCCCTTAATTGTGTGAAACGGGATACTCCTAGCATCCTGCTCTCGACTGCGCATTCGATAACGCTGAGTGATCATTCATCCTGCTTGCGCAACCACCAGGTTTCTGACGCATACGTTAGGGCAGGAAGAACCGTTGAGTCGAAAAGGTGGGAACGGAGTTGGGTGTTCTTTGTTCTCTTCACTACATCCTCGATGCTCTTGAAAGCTCCCCAAGCCGCCCGTTTCCTTCTGCTCAGCTCTGGAGCTAAGCCGTTCATGATATTGATTTCCCGACCAAGATAGACATAACTGGAGCATTCGGAGATTTTCGTTCCGTTGAGCGAGAATGGGGCATGCGAAACCAATCCGTTCCTCATGAACATCGTTTTCCTGAGATTTAGTCGAATACCAATTTTTCCACACGTTTTATCAAAGTCCGCAAGCATACGTTCCGCTTAGCTAATGTTTGGCGTTATAAGGACGATATCATCAGCGAAACGAAGGTGATGTATCTACCGACCACCGATTTCCACCCCCATATTATCCCATTCCAATGTTCGCACGACGTTTTGGAAGGTGGCGGTGAATAGTTTTGGCGAGATTGTATCGCCTTGCCTAACTCATCTTTTGACGTCTACGTTAATATCGTTGTAGAATGTTGACATCTTGGTTGTGAAATTTTTGTACAACTCACGAAGAATCTTCACGTACTGAGTAGGGACTCCTTGACCACCAAGGGCTTCCATGACTGCTTCTATCTCAATTGAATCAAAGGCCTTCTGTAAGTCGATGAAAGTGAATCAGAGCGGTCTTTTGTTCTCTCGCGATACTTCAATGAGCCTTGTTAACGTGTGAATATGGTCCATCGTACTAAATCCTTTTCGAAACCCTGCTTGCTCTCATGGCTGTCCTTCGTCCAGTGTTCTGTCAATCCTGTTTAGGATGACTCGAGTGAAAAGTTTGTAGACTGCAGGCAGCAAGCAGATTGGGCGATAGCTGCCGATATCGCGTAGGTCACCTTTCTTGAACAATAACACGGTTTCGCTGGTCTTCCACGTAGTGGGGATCTTGCATTCAGACAGGTAGCGTGTAAAGAGCCGAAACAGTGTGTCCACGAGGACTGGCGGAAGGTTCTTCAGATGTTGTGGTTTCATCCTCTCCGGACCTGGTGTTGTTCGATTTTTCACCGACAAAATGGCATGTCGGATTTCGGAAGGGAGAACCGGTGGCACAACATATCCATTATCTTTTATTTCATATGACGGAAAGTGGACGTGGCTATCTAAGAGATCTGAGTAGTATTCGTGAATGATTTTCTCCATCGCCTTTCTGGACGCTGTTATTGTTCCGTTTGGGCGTCGGAGTGGAATCATCTTGGTCTTGTAATTGGCGAAGCTTCGGCGGGCTTTGCGAATGCTTTTCCCAGCCTCTGCAGCTTCGACCATTACTGCTGCTTTTCTCACTTTAAGATCTTCTTTTATCGCCTGTCTGCATTTTTTCGCAAGCTCGGACGTTAGTTCGCGGTTGCCTGCAGCTCGTGCGAGTCCACGCTGGCGTATTAGCTCGAGAGTTTCTGGAGACAGACGTCTCTTGGTGACCTTCGAACTCTCAGCTATCATAACGCTAACGTGAAGATGTTCAATGAGCCGGTCGTTTTCCTCGTCGATGTTATCGACAACGGCATCTTCCCAACACCCGACTAATGAATTGAACAAGTCCCAGTTTGTAGTGGTTCTGGGACTCCTGTTTTTTAATTTAGCAACTTCTTCTCCTTGCACGAGAAATGGAATTTGGCACGAGGGAGACGGTGGTCTTATCCCGTGTAGAATTTAGGGACAATAGCGGCATCGGTTAGGCAAAACTTTCTATTTACTATGACGTGCCCTAGTTCGTTATGGTACTCTCCATTGAGTGACTCTCAGGTCCAGCGTTGAGGGTGGGGCTTCTGGAATTGCGAGTTACCATGGATGGTCTTGATCGCCATGATAAACTCAGAGAGCCGCTCATCCTTTTCGCTCCATTCTAACCCGTGAGTCCCAATGTGACGTTCCTCAGACGATCTTCTTGGTCCGATCTTGGCATTGAAATCTCCAATGATGACTTTGAAGAATGTTTGGCTTTTTCAGTAGAACTTCTCTAAGTTCATGTAGAACGTTTCGACTTCTTCTTCGTCATAGTTTGATGTTGGTGCGTAAATGACGAATATTGTCAGACCCGGTATTGATCTACACATTTTTAATCGTAAACGTCCGATTCGGGTTGTAAGCTGTTTGAATGAATCGATGTTCATGGACAAACTCGTGTTGACGAGAACGCCGACACCGCCTACTCCTCTACTGTCGCATGTTCCGAGGAACAGTTTCTCACCGGGGTCATAGACGGCGTTAAGTTGCTGGCATCGTCTCGTTTCGGCCAGGCCGATGATGTCGCACCTTATCATTCTTGCATGAGTGAGCAAGTCTTCTTTCGAGGACTCGGATGCAAGTGTACGTGCATTGTAGGTACAGATTTTCACCATAGTTTTTGATCCAGGCAGCTTCCATTGGCCCTGAGATTTTAGCAGCCTCTCCGTAATCGTCCTACCCAACGCTGCGAAATTGGGTGCTCTTTCGTGGTCAGGAAAATGAGGCCCGTTTTTTTCTTTACTGTGCTTAGCATTTTTATACCCACGTATAGATTGCTGGGCTCTGAACGTGGGGCTGGGTATACTCACGGGCTGCTTGCCAGGCTCTTCCAGAGTAGACATGGAGCTCATTTGTTGGAGGCGACTCCTAACCGCCTCCCATTTACTTCCCTGTTACCTGATTGCAGGCTTTTGGCCGAATTGACTCGTAGAATACAATCCGCATAAGCGAGAACGCACCAACACACATGCATGAATATGCCTAGGAAATACAGAACCTATGTGCCAAATCGGCACAGCAGAAACAGGGAGTCCGTCCCCTCGATGCACCTGCGTTTCAGGGAAGCAAAGGTCGCTTTTGGTCCGCGATCAACCCCCTGTCCGCCACCTGATGACGCGCCACGTAAGAGAGCGGCTCTGAAGAAGGCGAAGTCCGCCGAAACGTCAGCTTATTTGTGAATAAAGAATAATAATAACACCTCGCGTTTGCTCAACAAGAATACAAAGAATTACTTGATCAATGCCGAGGTTAATAGAAAGTCGGTCGGGTCGTGGAAGTTATCTGGCTTAATTTTAAGCAATGTTGCTTTTCTTTATAAAACAGATCTTCACTGGCATGTCCAGGCTCTGATGAAGAGGAAGTCGTCGAAACGTCAGCCATGCCACAACAGCAATAACGACAACAACAACAACAACAACAACCACTACAACAACAAGTGATATCAACCTCGCGTTAGCTTAACGAGGGTACTTTGTAAGAATTACATATACTGATTATTAGTGCTTTTTTAAAGGCTCATAGAACGACCATTTATTGAGTCATTGCTTTTTGAATATTTTAGCTCAAAAATAAAGAACACATCGCTTTCGCAGTGCTAGAATTAGAGGGAAACATCTCTTATGGAATGAAGGAACCATCTAGTTGTCGTAGAAATCACTTTGGAACCGGTATTCATGTAAGAATATAAATAAGACTTTTCCCAAAATTCCACTATGACGATTTACTCTCTTCTATTTGCAGGTGTGCTTTGAGATCAACAGTGATTTGAGCCTCTTTGCCAGAAATTTTGGCTAATTCATTGAGGAACAAGCGAATTTGTAGTAATACCTTTATGGCAGGTAAAGATGAAATCACATATTTTGGAGTGTTATTGTTATGCCTGAAACCAGTGAATGACTCAAGCGTTTTTCGCACCACTCCCCTCATCGTCAGTGTAAATGAAGTGTAGAACTAGAACGATAAAGTGACGAAAGCTATGTAATCTGTGATATGTGCACTTTGTTGGACGAACTGATCCAAACAAGTGTCAAACGGAACAGTTTATTTTG
This sequence comes from Angiostrongylus cantonensis, assembly GCA_009735665.1. Classification (NCBI taxonomy): domain Eukaryota; kingdom Metazoa; phylum Nematoda; class Chromadorea; order Rhabditida; family Metastrongylidae; genus Angiostrongylus; species Angiostrongylus cantonensis. The sequence goes on along the minus strand of MQTX01000276.1, from coordinate 106,507 downwards.
ATACATCCTGATAGACATCGGAAGTATTAACAGAATGAGCAGTGGTACAAACATTAAGCGTGTGGAAAATAGATTCTATTTAAGTTTACAAAGAATCCCATATTTCTCAAGATGCTGTGCATAACCTCTATGTCGTAATCTAAAACGCTCAATAGTTCCTTTTCCTCGGCTTCATCTAACTCTTCGCTCTCTTTTTCGCCATATTCATCCTTCCCATTCTTTTCTGTAATTTGCGCTAACTTCTCTGATTTCTGCCTGAATTGTCCCTCATGTTCGTAGACGGGCTCAGTTTCTACGCTTACATTCTCACGGTCCTCTTTAGCACCATTGCAGCGCTCATTTTGAGTCTTTACTTTATAAGTGAATTCATGTCGCTGGCATTTTACCTTTGGACTACGAGCGTCTTTGAATCCATCGTTCTTGCGAGTTCGAGAAAGCAGCGTCTCTTTATCTGTCACTTCTTTCAGTTTGATGCAGGAGTCAAAAGTTGATAGCTGCTCTTTCTGGAAGATGTATTTCTCGAATCGAACGTAATAATAGGCTAGTGTTAATGAATAAAGATTTTGGGGCCAACACCATTTGTTAGGACAGATGATAAAGGATAAAGGATAAAGCTCTCGGCGTTGATCAATCCCTGAAGGATGCGCCATGCATTCGACTTCATTAAGTATCGCTAGAGTTGACTGAATGGATATCCGCTCTTTACAATGACTCGAGGTGGCCCATCGATGTATCGAGCCAATGCTGCTATCTTCGCAGACAAGTCTGGTACCGATTTGCCGACCCCGGAGGGATGGAGGGCTTGGTGTGCCATGGGCGCATTTTACGTGTCGCAGTGGCGCCTCCAACCACTGCGCCACACTCGCCCACTAGGACAGATGATAATCATAATTATTCTATTCACACATTATTGTCTGTTACTAAGCAGCTTTAGATAGAAACTATCCTACAACGGGGTAGTTGAAACCGTCTGAAACCTAGCTGTAAATTCTGGAATTGTCGTTATCAATAGTCTACAAAACCTTCTACTAAAAACGATTGAGAAGGCCTAAGAAAACATCACTTACCTTTACGGACATTTTTCCAGAAATTGTTTGGATGGAGTTTCGGGTTTGTTTTAACGAATTTCTATAAACCGACATTTTAGGGATCACTTTTTTTAGTTATTTAAAAAGAATGTAAAAGCAAGTAAACTTAAAAGCATCTATGGACACCAACAAAACCTTAGCTGAGATGAAAACACTGGAAGGAAGCCGCTCATGTTAGTGAAACAGTCTGCATAACTAACAAAAATAGAATGTTGAGTTCGAGTGACAGTAGCCAAAGGAAGCTACGGTATACTATTTCACAGAGCGATAACTAATTTGAAAACTAAACAAAGCTATCAATAAGGATCACCGTACCAAAGCGATCTTTATTTTGTGCTACATTCACCCCAATAGGTCTTCAACACTCATTTTGATGGTTAAATGAAAACAACTGGGATACGAGGCAGTACCTACTTTGGAACAATCTCAAGGAAGGTTGCAGAACGCGTGGAAAGTTAGAACGGATAAACCTCGACAGCTATTTGAGACTGCTTCATTTTTTTCCCTAACAACCAAACTGTGGTGAAAATCTCTAATTGGTGGACTATTACCGTCATATTATTCCGTAGATCAAAACATGACGAACCATCTCGTGCACAACGCCGATGCCAGACATCTTCTCCACCCCTGGCTGAAGAGCTCTATAGTTCCCTTATAAGGTCACAGCTTAGCTAAACCAAAAAAAAAGAACAAAACAAAACCAAACTGAAATAATTGGAAAACTCTGAACCGCAGGTGCCTGTGGTGGAGATCAAACACACTAATACGTCTTCCGGGGGCTAACGCGTTCACCACCAACACCATGCGGGTCCTTCGTTTCACCTTTCTCTCAGCTAGTTTTTGATCTTACAGAGTCATCAGCGTTCAACTTAACGGGATTGATCTGAGAGGCACAAATCGGCATAGAACGCAGTTAAGCCGAGGTGGTAGTCGAAATCGCGGTGAACGCGTGAGCCCATGGAAAGAGTAGTAGCGTGTACGATCCCCACCGCAGACACCTGCGGTCCTGAGTTTTGCAAATATCTCAGCATCATTGTGATTGTAGTGGGCAGCAAATAAAAACTTTAAAAGCAAAATTCTTGTAAAAGGAACAGGTACCTAGCCAAAATACCTCTGTTGGACCAATAAAATGGTTTTGGCAATAAAGAAAAGAACTACAGCACTACAACTACCGTAATTTTACAACTGTGATGTACTTCTCATGGAAACTTGAGGCTACTGTTTTTGTTGTCCTATCACGGCCGCAGTTCTTCAATGCTACGGAATTAACGTTGGAATACTGGAAATGGTAATTGTAATTAATCACCATGAAATTGCACGGATAACACATAGGTGGTGGTTTTCTTCAATACGTTCAGGGCACTGTTCGAACCCACCTTGGAGCATCCAAGCTTTCCATTCCCTCGAGAAGGAGGATTTGTTAACACACTTGTCCGCGCAGCTCTTCTCGCTTCGCACGGCATGAGATCGCTTCAGTCAGTGAATCGACGCTAGGATGGTGAGAATTGACTAGACCAGCATTCTACGGCACTCTTAATAACACCGAAAATTCCCAAGCACGAGCCGAATGCACACGTTCTTTCGAAAATTTTCGTTGCTGGTAAAAGGATAAAAAGGACAAAGTTTTCCGCATTGATCAATCCTTGAAGGATGCACCACCATACATTCGACATCACTAAGCATCGGTGGAGGTGACTGAATGCATATCTGACCTTTATAATGACTCGCAGTGTCCTACCGGTGTATGGAACCAGTGCTGCTATCATCTCCGAGAAGTCTGGTGCCAATTTGCTAGCCCAGAGGTATAGCGGGGTTTATGGAGCTGGAATCGATCCCATGTGTATTCCTGAACTCCTCCGACCACAGCGCTACAGGCGCCCTCTTTGAATGAGCAGATCCCGATTTTCGTTGCTAGTAGATAATAGTAAACTACATAAATAAAAAAACCATAGCGATTCGCACAGTACATGTCAGGATATGTAAAATTTGCAAAAATCACCTTATAAAGCGGATACAACATGCAATTGCTTTTGATTTCTTTAGCAAAAACAGTGAATATAGAATGGAAAGTTTTTTCGGGTTACACAAGGAACGAATTAAAGGATGGATGAAGTGCGAACTATCAACTGAACTTAGTAGTGGCAGACCAATTGGATGACTGAACTCGAGTCAAAGAAGACTTAGAAAAGCGCCAAGGGCTGACGCCCACATCACAACTATCGTAACACGTCTTAACACCATACGATATCTGTTAAGTGGGCGGCGCAATCGCCGGATTTGCCATGTTTCACGAGTTTCATCGAAATCGATCGGTGTACAGAAGTTCCATCTCTTGCCGTCAAGCGATCGCTAGCCATGACATCCAGCGAAACTACAAGCTTAGGAGTGTACTACTCTAACTCGTTTTTCCCATCCGAAGAGAGAGATAGCAGTGTAAGAGTTTCGTACGCTACACAATAAAATCAGTGTGACAAAACCAAACCTAGCCGCAAATGATAAAGGATAAAGCTTTCGGCGTTGATCAATCGCTGAGCGATGCGCCATGAATTCCACTTCATTAAGCATAGTTAAGAGGTGATTGAATGAATATCTGCTCTTTACAATGACTCGAGGTGGCCTATCGATGTATCGAGCTAGTGCTGCTATCTTCCCAGACAAGTCTGGTACCTATTTGCCAACCCTGGAGGGATGGAGGGCTTGGTGGGCTATGGGCGTGAGGATCGTTTCCACGTGTGTATTGCAGGGCGTGTCCGACCACTGGGCCACACGCGTTCTAATCAAGTCTTACAATCTTGCGAACCTAGCTTTTCTTGTCGTAGTTCGAATTGATGTATATATTTTGAAATGAGTTGTATTGTTTATTAATGAAATGAGCTGTGAAGCATTTCTTACTAAAATTTCTATAGAACCATGAGCGCGACTAGTAGTAATTTTACAAAAATACTCCCTTACACCAATAAGAAGTTCTGCTGTCCATGCTATTTTTCTCTAAAAATCACTACTTACCCTTCTAGTTGGCAAAGTTCGAATATCAGGTATGACGCCGTTCATATGGTTAAAACACGCCGAACAAGTAGAGTGTTGACATGTAACCGTACTTGTTCAATCGGAGCCTCGGTACTTAATCAATTTTCCGATTCGAAACATTGTCACGTTATGTGCAGCACTCACCATAACAGCTAAGGATTCCTTCTAATAGATTCCTTCAACTATTTACCTAAGGAATAGAAGTTAATAACCCTGCAACAAGGTTTCTTCCAAGCAGAAGGCGTTCCGAGCCCTTTCAGGTTCACTTGAGTTGTTGCTTTCAAAAAGAGGTGATCCACTGAAACTAATTAGATAGCTGAAGCTTTAGCATTCAAAAAAGAAAAAAGATCTGCTTCGTTTTTCTTTACAAGTCGGTTATTACGGAATGCTTTGTCTTTTCTATGAACCGGAATCACACACTGTGGCAATATCGACAGTTCTTTCACACTGCCTGCTGTCTAGCATCCATCATTCAGGAATCTGATCGTATTTCGTCAGGATTCATCAGATGCTTGACGATATTGGTCTTCTTGACGTGTGGATCAGAAGTCATAGTGGATAAGGAAGCCATATAATAATAAGCGTAATGTTCTCACTTGGCTTTTGTAAGGGTCCATCCCTCCGGGTTCAACAAATCGGTGCCAGACTGTTTGGGAAAACTTCCCATGCACAAATGCTGGCGATCGCGTACAGTCTTACACATTAGAGAATTAGGAATACCATAGTGGGACAATTTTAAAAATTCAGAGAGAGCCTACTCGACCAGCAAAAAATCCCAGTTACAAAGAGAACTAAATCAACAAGCAACGGCCTGACGACTAGCCTTTAAAAAAGTGAATATGTTCATTTGTTCATAGCAACTGTTCTGGTTGTGCTGACATGGATTGCTGTGTATTCTTGAAATCCGAGGGTTGACGATCCGGGTGTTTTTCAGGTCTTGAACGTATTTCATGTAACTGTATTCATGCAAATCTATATCTATATAATCAATCAATTCTCTATACCATTAGTATACAGGTCTAACCTATATATGAGTACTAATTTGTTAAAAACTAATCACCGTCCCCGTTATGCATGTAGATTTGCATGAATACAGTTACATGAAATACGTTCAAGACTTGAAGAACACGACATCCCCGAATCGTTAAGCCTCCGGGGATGTCGTGTTCTTTAGGTCACGGGGTCAGACTGGCCTTTAGTGCCCACGTAGATGACGCGCAAAATAAGCGCAGATCAAAAAATTTAATTCAAGAAAGGAGGCCAAGAAACGCGTCTCAGTGAGCTACTCGTCCTTTTGACCCGTTTTGGGCCAATGTTTATTCATTGCGCAGAAATCCTAAACAACTTCCCCTAACCGCTGTTCTGTAACGGGTTATCATATGTGAATAGCCGTGCTCGTCAATCGCCAGACAACGTAGATTGCAAAGAAGATTTTGATCAAATCACATATGCTGCATAGAGTTGAGAGTCCGCTTTAATGAACTAGCGCTGCGATTCGGTTATAAAGAAGTAGAAGACTCCGAAGACAGTGTGTCCTTATACTGTCAATAAAAATGGTGACTATTTGACACTAGCCTTTCCCTTCCACGGTTTACGTACACGCCTCTTTTTAAACTGCGTGTAAAAGCGCTCAATAGATTCAATTTATTATCTCACGTCCATCATCCACTAAGGTATACCAACTTTTACGTGTGGGTTCGGCTGCTGCTTGAAGTTTTCTACTCCATCTTGCATGTCGCAGAATACGGGTCGAGTCGATTTTCCTTATAGCTGAGTTGGAGCGTTTCCAATTGGATTGCAGAAAGTGTTTCTTCCCGGAGGAGTCCAGTATCAATTTCACAACCCTGGAACAATAACAGATTTGGTGAGACCGGAGCGGGATCGAGGCGATACCTTGCTCATTCTGACCGGCATCACTACTACTGTGCTATCTGCCCAATGGACACACTTTTTTAGTACCATTAACTAAATTTTTGTCGGAAACTATTAACCGTTCTGTTTTGTACGGTGTCAAGCCAGCCGCGTACTGCCCAGGTGGGTGGCGCGCTAAATAAGCGCAGATCACCTGTATCACCTGTAGTCCCGTTGATCATCGAGTGACTCGAGCGGGCACCAGTAAATCCTCTATTTTCCCCTGTCACGTGCAAAAGTAGCCGAGTGGGCTCTGCTCGCTCTAGGGACTCGTCAAGCGTAGATCAAAAAATCAATTTGAGAAAGCGCTCCAGGTCACGTGTCATTATGAGGTATTCGTCTTCTCGATTCATTTTTGGTGCACTGTACACTGTTCTACTAGTCAAATTTTTGTACTTTCCACTTCAATATAGTGAGTGCTATATGTTTATCAAATAGTGATTTGCGAAACGGTAGAGCTAAATTTGACAAGCACGGATTCGCCTTTGCTTATCGTTGCCTTATTTTGTAAAACCATTAAACTCCATTGCTGAAAACGGAGCCACATTCGAAATCAACTTTACCCTTTTTCCATTCATCAAGTCTTCACCAAAAGAGCTTTAGTACAAGCGAAAACATTTTTAACCGGAAGAAATGTCTGGATTTAGTACAATGAGAATCAAGGATCAGTTCCAAAAAATTGTACAGAAATCTTTTCCCAGGGCAAAATAATCATCGTGTTGAAGTCCCTTCTTTTGCAGCACTAGTCCTTTCGTTTAACTTTTTAGACAGATCGCCTTTTCGACAGTGCTAGCAGTCTTTTTGATTTAGTAGATCGAACGAGGTTTTGATCACCACCGTCTTCACATCAATGACTGCCTGACCGCTTCATCTCATCTGACGCGTGAAATCAATAAGGGATATGAATTTGAGTAATTTTGAACTTATGTTGCTTTAGTACACGAAGTATTTTTATGAAATTAGCAACGACAAAGACGTGACGACGATGAGAACGAGAGGGCAATACACCGGTCCTTAAAAACGCTTTTGAAAAAGTGAAAAAATCTATAAAAATGACCCAAATAGTGTGGTGGTGAATGCATTAGCCCTCGGAATGGATAATAGCGCGTTCGTTCCCCACCGCAGACACTTGTGGTACTGAGTTTTGCAAATATCTCAGCATCATTGCGGTTGTTTCACAAAAAGCATACCTATCTATAGTGTCTATCTATCTGTATAGTCTATCTGATCTCTTGTAAAGTGTGCCGAGACGAATACGTTGGCGAAACGGGTAGACCACTCTGCATCCCTATAAAAGGACACCTAGTTGGCAAACGTAAACCAAATACCCCACTAGGCACACATAGGATGCAAAGACATAACGGAGAAGATTTTTAAGTAGAAGTTACGATCCTCGCAAGAATCGAGAACACAAGCGCGTAAAACTCTCGAAGCATTCTGGATTAATTCCAAGAATCCGAAAATGAACCGCAGGGAGGAATGCCTCATTATCACGCGTGATATTGGGCAGTATATAAGACTGCTATTCTGATGGGACAAGCACATTACGTTTCCATGTGAACACTGCGCGGTTGGTCTCCACATAACATATTAAGTGGAAGGCTCATAGAAAGCGGTGAGTGTGCAAAGACTCTGTGTTCAGTGTGATTGAAATTTTGGTTTAGCGTCTTCTCTGTTTGGTTATGGAGGTGTTTGGCCATGTAGATTGCAGTCAACGTGACCTTTCCGGGCTCATTATATTTCGTCAGTGAATAAGACTTTAACACTTTGACGCATTCAGCAACGTCTGAAGTGTTTGCCCTCGATCGAACAACAAATGTGATGAAATCTTTAAAGCGCTCCAGGTCACGTGTCATTATGAGGTATTCGTCTTCTCGATTCATTTTTGGTGCACTGTACACTGTTCTACTAGTCAAATTTTTGTACTTTCCACTTCAATATAGTGAGTGCTATATGTTTATCAAATAGTGATTTGCGAAACGGTAGAGCTAAATTTGACAAGCACGGATTCGCCTTTGCTTATCGTTGCCTTATTTTGTAAAACCATTAAACTCCATTGCTGAAAACGGAGCCACATTCGAAATCAACTTTACCCTTTTTCCATTCATCAAGTCTTCACCAAAAGAGCTTTAGTACAAGCGAAAACATTTTTAACCGGAAGAAATGTCTGGATTTAGTACAATGAGAATCAAGGATCAGTTCCAAAAAATTGTACAGAAATCTTTTCCCAGGGCAAAATAATCATCGTGTTGAAGTCCCTTCTTTTGCAGCACTAGTCCTTTCGTTTAACTTTTTAGACAGATCGCCTTTTCGACAGTGCTAGCAGTCTTTTTGATTTAGTAGATCGAACGAGGTTTTGATCACCACCGTCTTCACATCAATGACTGCCTGACCGCTTCATCTCATCTGACGCGTGAAATCAATAAGGGATATGAATTTGAGTAATTTTGAACTTATGTTGCTTTAGTACACGAAGTATTTTTATGAAATTAGCAACGACAAAGACGTGACGACGATGAGAACGAGAGGGCAATACACCGGTCCTTAAAAACGCTTTTGAAAAAGTGAAAAAATCTATAAAAATGACCCAAATAGTGTGGTGGTGAATGCATTAGCCCTCGGAATGGATAATAGCGCGTTCGTTCCCCACCGCAGACACTTGTGGTACTGAGTTTTGCAAATATCTCAGCATCATTGCGGTTGTTTCACAAAAAGCATACCTATCTATAGTGTCTATCTATCTGTATAGTCTATCTGATCTCTTGTAAAGTGTGCCGAGACGAATACGTTGGCGAAACGGGTAGACCACTCTGCATCCCTATAAAAGGACACCTAGTTGGCAAACGTAAACCAAATACCCCACTAGGCACACATAGGATGCAAAGACATAACGGAGAAGATTTTTAAGTAGAAGTTACGATCCTCGCAAGAATCGAGAACACAAGCGCGTAAAACTCTCGAAGCATTCTGGATTAATTCCAAGAATCCGAAAATGAACCGCAGGGAGGAATGCCTCATTATCACGCGTGATATTGGGCAGTATATAAGACTGCTATTCTGATGGGACAAGCACATTACGTTTCCATGTGAACACTGCGCGGTTGGTCTCCACATAACATATTAAGTGGAAGGCTCATAGAAAGCGGTGAGTGTGCAAAGACTCTGTGTTCAGTGTGATTGAAATTTTGGTTTAGCGTCTTCTCTGTTTGGTTATGGAGGTGTTTGGCCATGTAGATTGCAGTCAACGTGACCTTTCCGGGCTCATTATATTTCGTCAGTGAATAAGACTTTAACACTTTGACGCATTCAGCAACGTCTGAAGTGTTTGCCCTCGATCGAACAACAAATGTGATGAAATCTTTATACCATTTCTCATATTGGGTGTACCGTTTTATTTCATAAGTTAGTAGTTTGCGGTATTTATGCCACTTAAGGAAGGCTTGGGATAGTATGACCTTGACATTTCAGGAAGCCAATGGATAAACCAGTAAATGTCCTGCAAAATGGAAATTATACTGGTGCCCCAGATACCATTGCTGTTGGGTGATCTAAGTATCCGCGTAGGTATTGCAAAGACGTCGTCAAAACGACCGCCTTCTTTATTTTAGGTTGAATTATCAAATAAGTAATAAGCAAGCAAGCATATATATAGCGAAATCTGCTCACAACAGCATTACCACAATTGGCTCTACTTTCATCTGATTCATCATTCGATTTGTCGAAACTCAGGACGATAGTCCACGAACATTGTTTCGAACTCAGTATTGATACTTTCGAACACATTACTGATTAAGAACTTTTTCTGTCCATCATAGGCAAATAACTAAAAGGATAAAGCTCCTGGCGCTAATTAATTTTCGAGAGACGTGAAATGCAGTCCAATTTATTAAACATCGGTAAGAGTGATTGACTGCATTTATGACCTATACAATGACTCCAATGATTCGCGGTGGCTTACCGATGTATCGGACCGATGCTGCTATCCTCCGGGGCTGGTCCGCTATCAATTCTCATCACCACAGAGGATGCAAGACTTAGGATCGAACCCATGTGGACTACAGGGCACCGTTAACCACTGCGTCACATGCGGCGTATCCTTAGAACGTAGGCATCATATTCGATGTTTTATTTCAATAAGAGACGAGGTTGTTATTATAGAATTTATTGGAATACAATAGCTGACGTTTCGGCGGTTTCGCCTTCTTCAGATCCTGGAAAGGTCAAACTTAGATGAAGTTTTGAAATTTTATCTGTTAGGGTTATGAAAGCGTTTGGCTGAGTAGATCGCATCTCAATTTGATCTTTCCAGGCTCTGAAGAAGGCGAAACCGCCGAAACGTCAGCTATTGTATCCTAGTAAATTCTTTAATAACAACCTTATGTCTGTTTATTGAAGTAAAACATCGAAATATCAATCAATGCCGAGGTTAACAGAAAGTCGGTCTTGGGAATTAGGCATCATATTGTCAATACAATACTTGTACCGCAATGGAATAAAGCTATACGAATTTCACTATTTCCAAAGATATTTTATTTGCCCAATTCATAAGTAAATTGACAATTACCGCGTCGAATTTGCATGAGGACCGCAAAAGTGGCAATCCCTTGTCGGCTCAAAGCGGACATGTGAACTAAAACATTATTTTTTAGAACAATCGGAATAGAACGGCTTAATGTAATCATAGGACAATATCCGAATTCAGCGATAAAAGGTAATAAGAAGTAATCATCAGAATAATGGCATCCACGGTGAACTGAACGGGTCTACATAAGTCCGGGCCATCCACATAGAAGATGTGTTTACAACGCCGAGCGCTGGATCATTGCCTAACTTCTTCTAAAACTTTCCACGTTAAAGCCTAGTCAAGTACTCAGCATAAAAACAACTTATAGCAAACCAACAAAGATGTGAATAAATGCTGGTTACCACCACGATATAATGTTCTTCTTTTTTTTCTTGCTTAACATCTTTTTTTTTAAAAGGTTCTTCACGCAATTCCACCTTAAAAACTTTCGTGCGGTCCACTAGAAGCTTTTCAGCTTCTTTTACACTGGGAAACGCTTCACTTTCTAACTTCTACCTCTTCCTTCACCTTTTTAGGCTTCACTTCTTTTTCGTAGTTTTCCTTCTTCCGTGTTCCTGAATTATTCCGAAAACTTGCCTTTTAATTCTTGTTTAAAGCGTTTTCTTTTACACCACCTTAAAAATTTGAATCTTTGGCCTGGCTGACCTCGGAACTCCAAGGAAACACAACGGCTAAACCAGAAAAAACTTTTAAACAATGGAAACTAGGCTGGCACCCGCATAACCAGTGTACACGAACCATCCAAGTATCCAAGGAAGTAAGCATCTTCTAAGTTTCCAGCTACCGCCGGTTAAAATTTCACCAAATGACGTACTGATAATAGGAGCAAATGTGTACTTCACCCAATTTAGCGACTTGCCCTATTTGATGAGTTCTTATTCCAAATAGGCTCCTACATGGATTGTGTACTTTCTTCTTCTTAGACATCTATTTTATGGAGTATCGTTCAATTTTTGAGCAGACTCTTTGGAGCACACACCAGGTGACATGCTCAGATCGAGTAGGAAACGACATCCAGGATTCAGCGATAGTTGCTTTACTCGGTAGGGAAAATGATGCTTCGTGCTCTCTGTTTCAAGTGTGATGTGTGCCACGTGTGTCTTATACGTACAGAATTAAAATTTCCATTAGAAATGGTAGCAACGTGCAACGATGTGGAGATGAACTTACGTGGTTCTCAAGTGATAATTAAGAAACACCGTAGAGTTTCATGTTTTCAATTTCACTTATTATCATCAACCATTGCTTCACGAAAAAGAAATCACACGATGCTTTGATGTGTTATTTCTCTATTGTGCACGAATTGACTGAACAACAAATCTACGAAAAAGCAGCAAGAGAGTGATGCTTCGGCACAACAATGAAACCTGTGGAAGATCTTTTAGCTAAAATGCTGTCAACATTTCCTCGAGCAGTGCAATCCTTTTCAGCTTCACTTTGTATGCGATCGCGTTAATTGTCAACATGTAATAGCTGAAACACCCAATCGCATCATCACCATTTTATAAACGTATATTTTTATTCTTTCCTTTTCGATAAGCCCTGGTTTTTTGAGAATTAAGTTATTGATCGCCACTGAGTAGTGGCTCCTCTAGTTGTGCGTCTCATGTGAGTACCCATTAGATCCCAAAAACAAATAATTCTTTATCTCTAAGTGCAATCTCCAATGCTTCACTTGCTCCAAATTTTTTTAACGACTTTTCATTTCGAATCAACTGAACGAGCAGGCAAAACCTATTTCATGAGCTAAGACTTTCTGTTGCCTAATCAATGAAGCTATAGGTGATAACCACATTCATGATTCCTGCTCTATTGAATAGGATCACTGGCAGTCGATTGGAATTGGAGACAATAGGCCCACGGCTGCCCTTCATCGAACAAAAACTAAATGAACAAAATGCGCTATTGTCCATGAAAACGTGGAATTTTGGAAAACAAACGCATACCGGTAGCCCGTCAGCTTCTGATCCTTTTGAGCTTTGACCTCAACTCCTCCTTTTGGACATCCACCTTCGTCATAACCGTGAGAGATCGACCTGACTTCGATCTTGATTTTCTTTCCTTCAGGCGCCTGAACCATGTATATCACGGTCAAAACAATAATTCTTATTTGAAAAGTTGTACCGTAATCATATAATTGCAAAAGTTGAACTGATTTCTGGTACTGGTACCAAAGCCTAGCCCATAAATGAGATTTTGAGTTCGATTTTTTGCAACGAGATCTTCTCCACATCCCGGTGGCTGAAACTGATTCAGTTTTCTTTTTTATTAGATTTGCGGTAGTTCTTAATGTTCTCACTTACCCGCCGATCACATAGAGTGCCACCGTAGCCACTAGGGCAAATACATGTGGAACAATTTCGAGGATGAGGATAGCCTTCGTTCGCACACTTGGCAGAAGTGGCTTTGCTGCATCTTGCTGAACAAGTAAACTTTTTCAGTGTTATGGAATTCTAATAAAAATGGTTGTAAGACGAACCATTGCACCCATAATGTTCGTTGATCATGAAAATATCTGAGAAGGAAATCAGCTCAGATCCCATCGTTTTTTGATGCCAGTGATCTATGGGAACCATGGTGAGCCGACCGTTTGCAGAATAACTGGAAAATGTGGCAGTACAAAAAAGCGCTGCGAAAATTTTCAAGCACATTTTCTACACCTTAGCTCATCGTAGTGCATGATGCTGCCGTAATCGTACGTCAGTCCATAGACACCAGCGTAACTCTCATTCAGTTTGTCGAACTGCGACCGCTGGTTTGGCCAAACCAACATTATGAGCAATCTTCTCTACATCGCAGTCACTAATGCTTCCGTAAATACTCACTTTAATGTTTTGCATGAGGATTATAATGAAGCTGTCCCGATCATATCGTTCCATTGTGTGAAATAATCCAAGCGCATGGCCAATCTCATGAATAGCTGACCCAACCTTAATCATTCTCAATGGTTTTACCGAGTTAAAACTTGTGAGTGGGCCAAAAATATTGATGAAACGTGATAATTTTAGTGTTTTAGTCAGAAGATATCGTACTGTTGGTTCGATATTCCCAATGGAGAGGTGCTGATCTCCCCCACGACGACCAACCTCGGAGAAAGGCTCCGGTTCTTTGATCACGACCACTTTGTCTCGAGCTGTAAATCAGTTAGTGTAAAACCATTCCATTTTTTTCTTATGGGTTTTAATACATGCCATTTTTGTCTTCCATGAAGTTGACGCAGGTGGCGTCGTTCCAAACCTTTGCGCCAATTCTGAACAATTCTTGCACAACACGATCTAAAATTTTAACTTTTAATTGTATACGTTAATGAGATTTAGAAAAATTTAAATTTCTAGCGCTATGGAAAATGTGACTGAAACATCTGAGAAGGGTGTTAATCCTGTAAAAACCGAATTGGTTTATGTTTGCTCCGCAATTTTTCTTCAATTTCGACATCTATTTTTCAAACTTTTTAAAAAATTGCCCGTTTGCACATCACTAGATTGATAGTAACTTCAACTGTATGCTTATCAGTTTACAAGCTTGCGGATATGCTGGTTATCATGAGTACAGTGCTGGCTCGATCTCGCCCAAGACCCACCGAGCCTCTTCCCCTTCCGAGTTCGGTAAATAGGTGCCAAATTTGTCTAGGAGAAGTCTACTATCTGTAGTCTAAATAGGAGTGCTCAAGCCCGGCTATCTTTGGGCAAGAAGAAGGAATCTGTGGAGGATGGATGTGAGGAAACGAATCGAATATGAGAAGTGCTGCGATCAGCAGAGCAGACGTGTAGGCAGGCGGCATTAGAAAAAATAAATGAATATAATTGTTAATGTTAATATTATTTGTTGCTCTTCTACACTGATATTATTATGAAGTTGTTCAGAAATTAGTAAAGGATTTCATCTTGTAATTTTAAAGTGCTCCACGTCTCAGCTCATAAAAAGCTTTCTTAATAAAAATAAAAACCACTTCAACCTACATATTCATGTAAACGAAGGACAAGTCTGTCTTTAATGTAGAAATTACAATAACAGTAATAATAATTGAAAAAAGTGGCTTGCATTTACAGAGGCGACAAAGATCTGGAAATTTGAGGCCGGATCAGCTTGTTTTCTGAAGCATTTCTCGCTTTGTCTGAAAAAATGGCTGGTAGCCGGATAGGTGAGAAGATCTGCGAATGCGATGCTTAACACAAAGCTTTGTAGCTCAGCTCGACTATTCTTTACAGTGACGGTAGCGCAAGTAGCAGTACGCTATTCTGAACACGGATCATTCAACTCGTACAGCATCCGATAGTCGAGGGTCATCAATTGTCAAATCTTCTTTAGTTTGTGCGAAAGATGTGAAATGTTGTCGACGCAGAGTTTTTTGAAAGTTCTTGAACAGGTGTGTGTGTGTGTGTGTGTGTTGCCTCGCGACTAACCGGCTCGAGATCCCTCATATGAGGGAGATCCGTGGATATATATATATATATATACTCAATTCCAAGAAAGCCTTTAATTCCTCGTGGTTTTGGCTTTTCCTTATCTTGTCCTTAAAATTTGTCGAAGACGCAATTCGGCATTCACGATTGTTTATAATGCCATAGCAATCAGAAAAATATTGCTAGGAAACATTTTAAAAAAAACTGCAAATCCTGAATTAATTGCTAAACAACCTAATGGTCAAAAAATCCCTATGGGTCAAAATAAAACTGCTAGCTTTTCCAGCAGCGGATAAGACGGTTTCCTAATAACCAACCTGATGTATCGAACATATAGAAAACACCGTCCTTCCATGTCGAATTTGCATCGGAATCCTTCTTCAACACCTGTCTCTTTGTTCGAGCACCTATTATGTCGCCTTCCCTTTCTATGGAAATCTCCTTCTCTTGCCTCCTGAACACAAATCATTACGAGATTTTGGTACCATTTCATTAAAACATCTACGTAATAAAATACTTTTTTCGGATGATGCGACTTTGAAGCAGTGTTCCCCCAGTTGCTCTTCCAGAAGCGATTTTGAAAACTGGTTCGCTTATAATTGTATCGTAGTTCCTCAATTCTGCCGTCATTTCCTTTTAGGTGAATAAGATTATTTATAAGAATAGGAAAAGCGGAAACTAGAAAGAAGGAAGTGGTTCAACACAATCTTAAACCTTCGGTTTCTTTTCGAGTTTGCAAGGTGTTTTCTGGTGTTTTACCTTAAGCATGGCAAGTGTAGCCCGTTTAGTTCTACTACCGTCTTCGCGGTTGGAAGTGAAACTCTTTGTTTCAATGCGGACATCAGGTATGCCACAGTACGACGATGCTATGGAAATGGCAAGAAGCAGAATGTTGCACATCTCTGAATGTAGGGTTTCAATGAATTTGATATGAGGAAGATTTATGCAAAAAGTTAGCAACGATTTCAAGCTTTCGCGCCACTTCTCATTCAATCAATCACACGTCTTCCACGTGTTCTTCAACAAGTCGATGAATGATTTTTCGGAATTACTGCTGCAAATTTTCGAACATACAACAGAAATAATCAACTGATGGAATCGAAAATAGTACAGCTAGGCGGATTTCCCAGAACTTTGAACCTGGTTGCAAATTAACTAATCCTTCCATTTGTTTGAAGTGGTCACGAGAAGGTCCACTCTACGGAAAACAATGAGGAACGCAAAAAATAAACGAAGCAATTCCTACTGTTTGTGGCTGCAAAGGTGATGTCGACGACACTTGTCGATGCTACTTATATGCAACTTCATCTCAGAAAGAATTTACCCACCTGCCACGGAATCAATGTTTTGATAGGATTAATTTGCTTCATCTATTGAGTCGCCGTCAGTCTGTTGACAATACGATAAGGCAATGGTTATTTTTGTGGAAAATTTCGGCAAAGTGAAGTGGTTTGTGGAGTTTCTGTCAAATCTGTTGAGGTATCGCGAAAATGTTCGATATGCTGTTCTTCAGTGGATTACAAGGTCATCGTTGTCGCACCAATAAATTTCGCTAGCGTTCTTTTTCCAATATTTCGTATGTTAAATGTATTAAGGAAAAGAACAGTAGATGAGTTTTCAGCTTGCTCTTTAGTAATTTCAACTGTTTTCATACCATTTAGAGCACATTTATTTGAAGGCCTCAAATGCTGTACGACGCAAAACTGAATTGGGTAGCAGACTTTTCTCGATTAACTTTCTTCGGACACTGGCTGAAATATTTCCCGTCTTTCTATGAAAGCGCAAATCTATTAATTTTATAAGAGCAAGAGAAACCTGCAAGTAAAAGAAAACTTAGAACGGCCGCTGTACCAGATATGTTGCTCCACACGATAACATTATTGCCATGTGTTTTCGTCCGTTATGGCAACATTCTACGAAGCTCCCTCAAACCTCAACTTCTCACATCGTTGATGAAAAGCGAACCAGGAAATTCTCATGAGCACAAAAAATTAAATAATCTCTGAAGGAAACTTTTTACTTACCTGGAGACCATGGCTGATGTCTTTCTTCAGATCGCTGAACTGACGGCTGCGTTTGTTGTGTTCGTACTCATTCACACATACGCCTGAAGGAAATTGTGCTTAGCATACAGAGTGGAAAAGCTCGCCGTGACTTACATGACTGGGAAACGCAAGGAATTGAGGCCGTCTGTAGCAACTAAGCTCTATGTGTACCATGGGAAAGCACGGAAAGTGAAACATAGGTAAATCTGTTGCCAAAAACGGTGGTCGTAAAGTAAGTCGTTCTGTGAATGGAACCGCAAGCATTAATGTGCAATTCACACCAGAATCTTCACAGAAGGATTCAGTTCGATGTCATCAGGCCGGAGGAGTTGAAAAGACGCAACCTGTTTTCGTATCGACCATCTATTAGCCTAGGCACTGGTCAATAGGAAAATGTTTCCTTTTCAACGAGGATTGTAAGAGAAAGCACTACAGTGGCGGACTTTCCTAAGAGGTTTGCTTCTTTTTTAGAATCAAAAAGGAAGTCTCGGAGACTTAAATTGACACTTTATGCGGATTGTATTCTACGAGTCAATTCGGCCAAAAGCCTGCAATGAACATCAAGTAACAGGGAAATATATGGGAGGCGGTTAGGAGTCGCCTCCAACAAATGAGCTCCATGTCCAATCTGAGAGAGCCTGGCAAGCTACCCGTGAGTACAACCAGCTCCACGCTCAGAGCAGAGCAAGCTGTACGTGGGTATTAAAAATGCTAAACAGTTAAAAAACGGGCACCATTCCCCTGACCCCGAAAAGCCCCCAATTTCGCAGCGTTGGGTAGGACGAGCAGGGAGAGGCTGCTAAAATCTCAGGGCCAATGGAAGCTGCTTGAATCATGAACTATGGTGACCGATGATCCAGAACCACCACAAACTGGGACTTATTCAACTCATTAGTCGGCTGTTGGGAAGATGCCGTTGTAGACAACATCGACGAAGAATACGATCGGCTCATTG
Organism: Angiostrongylus cantonensis; assembly: GCA_009735665.1. Lineage (NCBI taxonomy): Eukaryota > Metazoa > Nematoda > Chromadorea > Rhabditida > Metastrongylidae > Angiostrongylus > Angiostrongylus cantonensis. The sequence goes on along the minus strand of MQTX01000276.1, from coordinate 88,493 downwards.
AACATCTTCACGTTAGCGCCATGAAAGCTGAGAGTTCGAAGGTCACCACTAGACGTCTGTCTCCAGAAACTCTCGGGCTAATAGGCCTGCGTGAAATCGCACTAGCTGTAGGCAACCGCGAACTAACGTTCGAGCTTGCGAAACAATGCCGAGAGGCGATAAAAGAAGATCTTGAAGAGAGAAGAGCAGCAGTAATGGTCGACGCTGCAGAGGCGGGGAAAAGCATTCGCAAAGCCCGCCGAAGCTACGCCAATTACAGGACCAAGATGATTCCACTCCGACGCCTAGACGGAACAATAACAGCGTCCAGAAAGGCAATGGAGAAAATCAACCACGATTACTACTCAGATCTCTTCGATAGCCACGTCCATCTCCCGTTTTATGAAATAAAAGAGGATGGATATGCTGTTCCACCGGTTCTCCCTTCCGAAATCCGACATGCCATTTCGTCGGTGAAAAATCGAACAGCACCAGCTCCGGACAGGATAAGGCCAGAACATCTAAAGAACTTTCCGCCAGTACTCGTAAACACACTGGCTCGGGTGTTCACACTCTACCTGTCTGAATGCAAGGTCCCTACTCAGTGAAAGACCAGCAAGACCGTATTGTTGCTCATGCCGTTCCATACGCCAAACAGTCGAAGATAAAGTAGGCCGGACACGTAATGCGTATGAATGATAACAGATGGACAAGAGCTGTTAGTGACTGGATTCTTCGGGATGTCAAACGTACTGCAGGAAGACCATCGACCCAATGGTCAGAGTTCTTCAGGAAAAGCCTAGAAGAAAATATGATGCTCGACGAGTCCCTAAAGCGAGGAGAACCCACTGGGCTACTCTTGCACGCGATGGGGAAAAATGGAGGATTTACTGGCGCCCGCTAGGGTCACTCGACGACCAACGGGACTACCGGTGATGCTGATGTGGTGATACATAACACTGAAGAACCTCCCAACGGTTTACCTCCTTATCATGGCTGGGAGATGTTCCTGGGTGTCGGACTGCGATGTACAGCAGAAAATTCATTCCGTGGCAAGGTCTTCCAAGCAGAGAAAGGGTCCATCAGGAAGCCTACCTAGGAGTAAACCAGTACTAGGATCCGCCACCGTCTTGGTATGAAAGTCGCATGGTGGTCTCCCTCTGATCCACGACGGCTGCGACTGCCTGTGGTGATGAAGAACTGCGTCAGACTTTGGCTGGACTGGCCTCGGAATTCGAGAGGACCACAATGGCTTTTCCAACAAACCTCCGAAAAATGGAGATTATCCGTGGCGCACACAATCAGTGACGAGGGGCCATCCAAGTATCAAGTATCAGGTATCAAGTAACAGTGAAGAATACACCTTTCTGAAGAGAATGTTCGAGTAGAGCAGTAGAGGGCTCCGGTACCTTAATCAGCGCAAAGTTACGCTATAGTATCGACCTTTTTTAACAACTAAAAACCTGTATCAGCGTTTAGCGGTTGGAAATGTGGTGGTCCAGTGGATTGCTAATCATTTTCGTCTGCGCTCCAATCTAAAGTTCTAGCAAAGGCAAGCTAAAAGGGTACCACATAAACTCGGATATGATCATGCCTTTCCTGAGGTTATCATTGTCGGTTCTTCACCAAGACTGTGCCTAGGACCGTTTTCAAAAAACACCTGGCTTCCAGACCACCTCATTTCTCTCACCGGTGTTTCCATGATTGCAGAATTGCAGACCACTTGTTAATTTTCGGCCTTAAAGCATTTGTATTTCTGGAGTATAAAGGCTTATGATGGAATGCTATACATTTGCTGATGACAGTGATCGATAGAATTAGCTGAGAGACAGGTAAAACGAAGGGCCCGCATGGTGTGGTGGTGAACGCGTTACTCCTCGGAAAGGACAATTGCGGGTTCGTTCCCCACCGCAGACACTCGCGAGCCGGAATTGCGCAAATATCTCAGCTTCATAGAAGTTATAAAGGCTTATTTTGACTTTCATATAAGACCTTGTGAGTCAACTTGTCCTCGTGCAAGGAAAGCGCAGTTATAAAAAGCAACGAAATTTCACCGTAAGTGGGGATTACAGACGTTTTTTATTTCAAAAACATAGGCGCTTTTGTAATTTTTAACCTCAAAAATCTGCATTCTCCACCCATATAACACTTTACCAGTTTGTTCTCCATCAAAAACTAAAATATTTGTAAAGAGGAAAATGGCGAGATCCTAAACAAGGATTTTTCCCATGCGATTAAAATTTTAGGTATTGATTTTCGCTACATGGCTTCTGAAAGTGTTTGACTGAGAAGATCGCGTGTAAACTTGACCTGTTCAGACTCTAAAAGAGGCGAAACCGCCGAGAAGTTGGCCAGTGCTCAATAAATCTCGCTATTGTGTCAGCTGCCAAATAGACCATCAAATATTCAGAAAGTCGCTCCTGGAAAAGGAAATGCGCCATCGCATAGTGAATAAACAAACATACAGAGAATCGTCGAACAACAAGTTCCTGCTACTAAAACACTGTGTGGGTGGCAGATGAGCAAATATTTCTGATGTTCCATTCTGTAAAATGTGCGAGCGAGTACCGGAAGTGGTCGACATCGCACGTAGTCAGCACAACAACTACGAGCAGCGAGAAGGATTCTCCGTCTTATTTCGTTCTGTTTGCTTCGTAGAGCTAACCATTCATGGAGAGCTGAGAACACTTAACAGTGGCAAATTATTTGAGGATAAATTATGAAAACCTTAGTAATCTGAAGGCATTCACATTTAAATTGCCTTACGAATTCACCTCGGTTGATGAACGATATTACCGGTGGTAGATATTTACTTGACACATGGATGGCCCGTCTTCACTGGTTGTGCAGGCCCTAGGAAAATTTCCATTCTCCTGAGCAGAAATGCTTGCCTACACCATTAAGAAATGCTGCCTGCGTTGGTCCCGTCTTTCTCTTAAAATCACTATTTACCGTTATAGTTTGCAAAAGCTCCGATGCGAGGTATGACGCCATTCGGATGGTTAGAACACAACGAACATGTAAGGTGTTGATGAGATGTTACTGTATTTGTTCAGTAATCGCTACACCGCTTGAAAAAAAAAACACTTTTAATGGGTTTACTGGCTAGTAGAAGGTTATGGCACAGTAATTTTCAAAGACCACTACGTCGCTATGTGCCATGTAGTGTATACCTGCCTCTGTCGTGTATCGACTGTGGTCCTAACCAGTGGAAACATGGGAATTCCCTAACGCGGCTATCCCGTGATTTCACCGATAATCTACACAACCAGTAAAAATGTCAATTGCAACAAAAACGAAACCATCAGGCAAAAGCTGAATCCATACCCAAATCTGAAGCGATTTGTGATGACAGGTAAGATAAAACAAATCTAATGAAAGAAGTGGTTGCCTGCGCACAATTTATCATGACCATTCTTATAAATAAAACAAACAGATTCTTGAGAACTACCTGTGTTATGATGACATGGTGTTGTTGTGTTTTCGAAATCCGCCAGCTGATGTTTCGGTGACGTCTCCTTCCTCAGGTCTTCGAGGTATTCCAAGTAACTCTATTCATACAATGCGATGAATTCTCCATACTACTAATGCAGATCTAACGTACGAATCAGTATTAATTTTTCAGAAACTATTCACCTTTATGTTCTGTACGGTGTGAAACCGGCCGCATGCTACCCAGGTGGGTGACGCGCTAAATAAGCGCCGATCGAAAAAATCAATTTGAGAAAGCGCTCCAGGTCACGTGTCATTATGAGGTATTCGTCTTCTCGATTCATTTTTGGTGCACTGTACACTGTTCTACTAGTCAAATTTTTGTACTTTCCACTTCAATATAGTGAGTACTATATGTTTATCAAATAGTGATTTGGGATACGGCAGAGCTAAATTTGACAAGCACGGATTCGCCTTTGCTTATCGTTGCCTTATTTTGTAAAACCATTAAACTCCATTGCTGAAAACGGAGCCACATTCGAAATCAACTTTACCCTTTTTCCATTCATCAAGTCTTCACCAAAAGAGCTTTAGTACAAGCGAAAACATTTTTAACCGGGAGAAATGTCTGGATTTAGTACAATGAGAATCAAGGATCAGTTCCAAAAAATTGTACAGGAATTTTCACCTAGGGCGAGAGAGCCAATGGAGTAAAGTGCTTTTGTTTGAAGGCTTATTTTTAATCCTTTACTGTACTTTTCTAGACGGAGCGCCTTTTCGATGTGGCTAGCAGAGTCTTACTGGAGCAGCAGATCAAATGAAGTTTTGATCGCTAATGCCTTCATATCAATAACTGCCTGATTGCATCATCACCACTGATGCCTGAAGTCAACAAATGCTATGAATTTAAGCATTTTGTAAGTTGTGCTATTTTAGTACATGATGTACTTTTATAAAATGTGCTGCAATGAAGACATGACGACGATAAAACGAGACGACAGTACACCGCTTTCCAACAAATTATTGAAAAAGTGAAAAAAGACATAAACAATCCGTAACTGGATACTTGGACGACCCTTCCATTCTGGTTGCGTGGGGCTCAGCGTAATCTCCATTATTTCGGAGTTTTGTTGGCTTAGCGTCATTGTGGTTCCCTGGAGTCCCTACGCCAGCCTAGCGAAGGTCTGCCTCAGTTCGTCAGCATCAGCAGCTGCCGCCCTTGTGGATCAAAGGGAGATTTCCCACAATGCTACTAATTTGGTACCAGGAAGGTGGTGGATTCTGTTAGTAGTTTACTTATAGCTGGGCTTCTGGATGAAGACGCCAGACTCCTTATCAACTTGGGAGTCCCTACAAAGGGATGAGTACATTCACTGTACATCGCAGCTGGACACCCAGGGACACCTCACAACCACGATGAGGGGTAAACCATTGGGAAGATAAACATTGTTCACAATAACGAAAACAATTCAAATGCCATATGCTATAAGTCATTCACGGACGTTTAGTATGCTTTCCGTCCATGAATTTCAGCAGCTTATTTTTAGTCCGATAAGAACTCTTCGCAACACGGAATCCATACTGGGATCGGTGTTTGTGGTAAATATTAGGATTTCATGCAGTTCAATACTAAAAGTATTAAAGTATAGTGTAATAATAATAATAACAATAATAATAATAATGATAATTTCCTGTATCACCTGTAGTCCCATTGATCGTCGAGTGACTCGAGCGGGCACCAGTAAATCCTCCATTTTTCCCTGTCGCGCGCAAGAGTAGCCCAGTGGGTTCTCCTCGCTTTAGGGACACGTCGAGAATAATATCTTTCTTCTAGGCTTTTCGTGAAGAACTCTGACCATCCGGTCGGTGGTCTTCCTGCAGTACGTTTGACATCCCGAGGAATCCAGTCACTAACAGCTCTTGTCCATCGGTTATCATTCATACGCATTACGTGTCCGGCCCACCTTATCTTCGACTGTTTGGCGTATAGAACGGCGTCTTTGATTTTCGATCGTTGACGTAGGTCGGAGCTTCGGATCCCATCCCCTACTTGTGTGAAACGGGATACTCCTAGCATCGTCCTTTCGACAGGGCGTTCGATACACGGTCTTGCTGGTCTTCCACTGAGTAGGGATCTTGCATTCAGACCGGTAACGTGAGAAGAGCCGAGCCAGTGTGCTAACGAGGACTGGCGCAGGGCTCCTCAGATGTTCTGATTTTATCCTGTCCGGAGGTGGTGCTGTTCGATTTTTCACCGGCGAAATGGCATGTCGGATTTCGGAGGGGAGAACCGGAGGTACAACATACGCCATGATAAACTCAGAGAGCCGCTCATCCTTTTCGTTCCATTCTAATTCGTGAGCCCCAATCTGACGTTCCTCAGATGATCTTCTTGGTCCGATCTTGGCATTGAAATCTCCAATGATGACCTTGAAGAATGCATGGTAAGTGGCAACAGCAGCAGCAGCATTCCAGCCGATCTTCCGAATACCGAGATGCATTACTACCTGTACTAATACCCTCCAAATATCCAAGCAAGTAAGTATTCATGCACGTATCTGTGGGTGCGTTCCAGTTTATGCGGATCGTATTCCACGTCAATTCGACCAAGAGCCTACAATCAATTGACAGGGAATTAATTATATGGATTGTATGGGAGGTGGTTAGGAGTCTCCTCCAACAAATAAGTTCCATGTCCAGACTGGGAGAGACTTACAAGCCACCCGCGAGTACATACATTTCCCAACTTCAAAACTCAACAAGCTACAAGCCTCATTTCCCTGACCCCAAAAGAACCACCAGTTCAGCAGCGTTGGCTAGGACTAATACGGAGGGGCTGCTAAAATCTCTGGGCTAATGGAAACTGCCTGGATCCAAAAGAACTATGCTGACGATCTGTACATACAATGCACATACACTTGCATCCGAGTCCTCGATAGAAGACGTGATAATGCAAGCGAGAAGATACGACGTCATCGGCCTGGTCGAGACGAGACGACGCCAGCCATTTAACGCCGTCTATGACACCGGTGAGAAACGGTTCCTCGGAACATGCGACAGTAGAGGAGTAGGCGGTGTCGGCGTTCTCGTCAACACGAGTTTCTCCATGAACTTCGATTCATCAGAACAGCTTACAACCCGAATCGGACGTTTACGATTAAAAATGTGTAGGTCAATAACGGCTTTGACAATCTGCTGCTCTTCTCTCTTTAAGGTATACTTTTATCGCCTGTCTAAATTGCTTTGCAAGTTCGGACGTTAGTTCGCGGTTGCCTGCAGCTCGTGCGATTCTGCGCTAGCGTATCGGCTCTAGTGTTTCTGGAGACAGACGTCTCTTGGTAACTTTCGAACTCTCAGCTTTCATAGAGCTAACGTGGTGTTGAATGAGCAGATCGTACTCCTCGTCGATGTTATCGATTTTGACAACGGCATCTTCCCAACAACCGACTAATGATAGGTCCCAGTTTGTGGTGGTTCTGGAGCTTCTGTCCTTCAATTTAGCCGCTTTTTCTCCTTTCTGTGAGAAATGGAATTTTGCACGAAGGAGACGGTGGACTGATTCCGTGTAGGATTTTTTGAGAACAGCGACATCGGTTGAGTAAAACCTTTTATTTACTATGATGTGATCTATTTCGTTGTGGTGCTCTCCACTGGAAGACTCCCACTTTCAGCGTTGATGATGGGCTTTTGGAATTGCGAGGCGAGTTACCGCTGATGGTCTTTGTCATGATAAAATCAGAGAGTCGCTCACTCTGTTCGTTCCGTTGTAATCCACAGATCACCATGTGATGTTCTTTTTGGTTAAAATCTCCAATGATGATGTTGAAGAATATATGGTGTTCTCTGTAGAACTTCTCCAATTCCATACAGAACGGTTCGAGTTCTTCTTGGTCATAGTTTGATGTCGGCGCGTAAGCGACGAGGATTGTCAATGTCAAAAAATGTCAATCAGGATTGTCCGGTATTGATTCACAATCTTTAATCGTAAACGTTCTATTCGGGTTGTTAGTTGTCCGAATGATTCAATGTTCGTGGAGAAACTCGCCTTTTCGAGAACGCCGACACCGCCTACTCCTCTACTGTCGCATGTTCCGAGGAACAGTTTCTCACCGGTGTCATAGCCGGCGTTAAATGGCTGGCGTCGTCTCGTCTCGACCAGGCCGATGACGTCGTATCTTCTCCTTCTCGCTTGCATTATCACGTCTTTTATCGCGGACTCGGATGCAAGTGTATGTGTATTGTAGGTACAGATCGTCACCTTAGTTCTTTTAGATCCAAGCAGTATCCATTAGCCCTGAGATTTTAGCAGCCTCTCCGTACTCAGCCGCTGCTGAACTGGTGGTTCTTTTGGGGTCAGGGAAATGAGGCTTGTAGCTTGTTGAGTTTTGAAGTTGGGAAGTGTATGTACTCGCGGGTGGCTTGCCAGTCTCTCCCAGTCTGGACATGGAACTTATTTGCTGGAGGAGACTCCTAACCACCTCCCATATAATCCGTATAATTCCCTGTCAATTGATTATAGGCTTTTGGTCGAATTGACGTGGAATACGATCCGCATAAACTGGAACGCACCCACAGATACGTGCATGAATACTTACCTGCTTGGATACTTGGACGGGTATTAATACAGGTAGTAATACATATCGGTATTCGGAAGATCGGCTGGAATGCTGCTGCTGCTGTTGCTACTTTATAAGGGAGGGTCTAGAGAATTCAGAAACGTAGTTGAATTCCAACGAGTACTCTTAGACGCCAGCTAGTTCGTAACCGCCTCAAAAATGCATAATTTGTCCTAATGGAAGAGACGGTAACTGCATGAGTTCAGGTACAGTTTATCTGATTTCCTGTGAGGCGTGCAGAGACGAAGACATTGGTGAAACGGGCAGACCACTGTGTGTCGCATAAAAGAACACCTAATCTACAAACGTAAGCCAAATACCTCACTAGGCATGCATAGGGCACAGAGACATAACGGGGAGGACTTTGAAGTACGTGTCACGATCCTCGCACAGGAGTCGAAAGCACAAGCGCGCAAAATTCTTGAGTCGTTCTGGATTATTATCAGAAATCCGAAAATGAACCGCAGTTAAGAATGCCTCATTATCACGCGTGATATTCAGCAATATATGAGTCTGCTGTTCTGATGGGAGGGTCACATTTCGCTTCCATGTGAATTCTGCGCGGTTGGTCTCCACGCGACGTACCAGGTGGAAGCCTCAAAAAAGCGGTGAGTGTGCAAAGCGTGTTCATTGTGATTGAAATCTTGGTTTAGCACCTTTTCTGTTTGGATATGGAGGTTTTGGCCGAATAGATGGCTGTCAACGTGAACTTCCCAGGCTCTGAGCAAGACGAAATCCACCGAAACGTGAGCTTATTCATGAATAAAAAAAAATAACACCTCGCCTTTGCTCAACGAGGATACAAAGAATTGCTTGATGCCGAGGTTAATAGGAAGTCGGTCGTGGGATTTAACATTATAGCAGTGGATTCAGTTTGTTCTGTAGATATGGATTACAAATTTAACCACTTTGATTGACATACACTCTCCAACATCTTTCCAAATTAACAAAAAAAAATATCCTGAATGGCCAAATAACATCATTTTATAAGGTACACTTTCCCCTAGAGTTTATACACACACTATATTGGGAACACCGTTTCAAGGATTTGCAGCTGGTAGGCGTTCTTCATGTCAAGCTATGATGTGCAGTAGGGGTTCATCTCGCAGCACGTCTTCCCAGGCTGGGAATGGGTCCTACGTTTCCATCCGTAAGACCATCAAAGAGTAAGCTAGCGACAGGTACCATCATTCCTCTGGTACCGAACTAGTTGCAAAGTGATAGGTCTGCCTCTGATCCACAAGGACGGCAAATGCATGTGGTAGTGGTGATCTGAAGAAGCCTGCTAACTGGGAAAAAAGCTGACTACAGGACTCCAAGGGGCCACAATGGTTAAACCAACAAATGCCCGCCAAACGGAAGTTATGCGATGGCGCGCACGACCAATGAAGATGGGCCATCCAAGTAACCGAGGAACTGTTACGAAGACATCTTCCGAAAACCCGTCTTTATTTCAGATTGACCTAACATATAAGCAATAAGCAAACGATATTTCTTAAGCGATATTTGCAAAAATTCAGACTCTAGGCAATATTCTTGTTTAGGGAAATGCAAAGCAAAGCTTCGCAGTGGGTTACCGCAAGACGTGCACCCCGCCAAAGAGGACTGCGGATTCGGATCTAGCCCGGTGTCTGAGTATCGCAGAAATCTCAGCTTTCGCATGGTTGTATTTCACTTAAGACCTTGCCACGAAAAAAAAAACAGTAAATAAAAAGTAGTACCCGATACTTGTTCTATAACAGTTTAAATTTCGACGGATTTCACATACGCCAAAGATTTTTAGCTGCCGAATTCAGAGGGAAACTGATACTGATCACGTTGAATTTGCACAATGGCAGAAAAATTGACAATCTCTTGTCAGCTCAACATGGATATGAGCATTAAGAGATGATTTTTATAACAATCGGAAGAGAACAATTTAACGGAACCGTACACAACAACTCAATTCGGTGACAAAGTAAGAACGAGTACTCAACAGAACAACGACAGCCAGTATGATAGCTGAACTAATCCACATAAGTTCAGACCATCTTAACCGAACCAATTCACATAAGTCCTGACTATCTACACAGAAAATATATTTACAACGACGAATGCTAGCTCACTGCTTAATATCTTCCAGAACTTCTCAAAGTAAAGAATGATCAAGTATCTCACACTGAAGGAATAAACAGCAAAATCAATAACAATGTACACAAATAGTGTTTATCATTACGACGGATTCTTCCTCTTTTTCTTCTTGCTCAACTTCTTCTTTTTTAAAGGCTCTTCATCCGAGTCCACCTTAAGAAATTTTCTGCAGCCCACGAGAAAAAGTCTATCAGCTAATTTAGGCTAAAAAGCCTTATTTAATGACTGTTACCTCTTCCTTCACGTCTCTCCGTTTGACTCCCTTTTCAATTTTCATCTTCTTTCGCGTATCGTGGTGTTCCTAAATTATATGAAAAAATTTCTTTTTTATCTCTTCTTCAAAAATTTTTCTTGTAATAGTTAGAAGAACTCAATTAATTGATACACAACGAAATCTAAAGCTTAATAGTAAATTCAAACCAATACCAGAATCCACCAGCGTCCTGGTATGAGGTCGCATGGTGGCAAATCTTCCTCTAATCCACAAGAGTGGTGACGGGTGAGGAGTGCCGGTGGTGGTGACGACATGGGGCGGACTTTGGCCAAACTGACCTCGGGATTCCAGGAAATCACAATGGCTTAATCAGCAAATCTCCGAAAAACTGGAGATTATGCTGGGACCCACACAACCAGTGAGGACGGGCCATCCAAGTATAAAGTATCGATTAATAATAAATCTCCTTGATTTCTCACTTCATTTCGATGACAATTTTATAGAGCGAAATCGTCTTTAACAAAACAACAAAATAACAATAATCTTCCCAAGAATATTTTAAAAATACTTCCGCTAATCTCCTACCTGACTGATTCAACTACTCAATATGGTACATACTTCTCCCATTAAGCTTATTAAAACAAAAGGAATAAAGATGATATATCCAAATTCCTAGGGCGCGCGTGGCGCAATGGGAGGCGCCACTGCGACACGCACGTGGAATCGATTCCTGCGCCCATGGCCCACCAAGCCTTTCATCTCTCCGGGGTCGGCAAATTGGTACCAGACTTGTCTGAGAGGATAGTAGCACTGGCTCGATACATCGGCAGGCTAACCACGAGTCATTGTAAAGGCCAGATGTGCATTCAATCACCTCCAAAGATAAATAATGAAGTCGAATGCATGGCGCATTCCTCAAGGATTGATAAACGCCGAGAGCTTTATCCTTTCATCCTTTATCCAAATTCCTATGCAGTATTCCTTGCAATAAAACTATAACGCAGCACTTATGAAGGCAGTACTGATATTGTGGCATTCATTGCCCCATACGCATTGAGAACAGTGCATTTGGTGCGAAAAATATGCTCACTATTAAACTGATGTCCACGTATCCCAGAAAATATTGAACTTTACTAATGTGGGTAGCGCATTAGTAGTAATACCATTTAACCCGAACTCATCAAACCTCTCATCTCTCTGAGGTAGAGAAATTACTTCCAAATTTTGGTAGGAATAGCCAACATTTTCCATTTCAAGTGAGAGTGCTCTAGGTTGGCTATTCCAATATTCTAGTTAGAATCGATCCTATAATTCATTAGAAATAGATAGCTATCGTCAAGAAGCAGATGACAACAAGCACAAACGTTCGAAGATCTTCGTGGATGATGGATGCTACGAAACGAATCGAATGCAAGTGACGGTATCGGCACAAAAGAAGTAGTAGACGGTCCTTGATAAAGAACTGGTGCGACAATCAACACACCACTGTCAATAAGTTATAAGTATTTCTTTATTCCATTCTAAAATTTTGATTTCAAGGAGCATTCTAACCATTAGGATTCTAACAATTCTTCTGCTTGTCATATTTCGAATACCGAAACAATTGAACAAGTGAGATTGCCCAGCAGGCTCCAACAGCACCCTATAAAACCAGTTTCGAGCGTTATCTGTTAATTCGTAACTAGCGTTGTACATACCATACAAGCATATGCACCGCCTGGTCAGTTTGAGCTATGTAGTGGACCAATCACATCCCGACGGCTTATTCTGACGCGCAAAACCCTTTTCCTATACTTTTTCCATACAGTCGACATCTTTTTAAACATATGTTGCAGTGGGCGTCGGTAGCGAAGAGTAGTATTCCGCACTTGGAGATACACCAACACATTTTCTCAATACAGTTCACTGAGTGATTCCGATTCCTTAACACGTAAACCAAATGCTAATAGCAATGTGATTCCATGATGGATCATAATCACATACCGCAAATAATAGCCTACAATTTCTACGAAATTCTGACCTCTCAATCGCTTCGAGAAAGTGAAATATGAACCCCAACGAAAAAAGAAACTTCGTGAGCTCCAAAAAACACGATTTTTTCATGGTGGATAAGCGAATGAATATATAAAGAGAACAATGAACATAGAGACAATAAACTTTGCCAGCGGGATACTTCGCGCCCCTTGGTAAAGGTCTCTGTATTCCTACGGCTTTCATTTCATAATAAACATCACCGTGATGTGGGATATTCTCGCTTAGATTTCAAAGTAGCCATTATTTTTGCACCACACGCATCGAATTGAATGCACATCACCGTGTTTTCAATAAAAACTTGTACAATGAAATGAACAAATTAGCACAATCTTACTATTTCAGAGATCACTCCGTCTTTACGTTTCTTCGCTTGTGAAATTCGCTTCTTTTTCGACGCGGGTTCGTCGTCGGCCCTCTGGAAGAATCACGCTTTGCAAGCAAACAGGTAAAGCAGCCAGCAATAAAAATAATACAGATGCCTACCTCTTCCGCAGTTAATGTTTTCTCCTCTTTTCGCTTTTTATCGGAAATCTGAATGGCCTTTGATTTATCTGAAAAGCTTTCATAGTCACACAATGGTAGCCTCTCCCATGTACACTCGTCAATGGATTCATCATCATCCGAACTGTTGGTCGAGTGGGCATCGCTATCGCAGTTAATCTCCTTCTAAAACAAATTCTTAGCATCCGTTTGCTCAGAATGATATCCGACTGCGATTGCTTAGGAATGATCACCGCAACATTTTCAGAATAACACAGAAGACATATCGCCTTATTTATCAGCGGTTTTTTTTTAATGGATGAACTATAACGCTAAATGGTTACTTGGAATCACCTTGACTGTTAATTTGCTCATTCTTTACTTTCACAGAAATATTATTAAATAAATAATGCCGAGGCCCTATTTAATTAGAAGAGTCCTTCGACCCGTGTTTATATCTTGAGGGTTTCTGCGCCAAATTCGCGCCGCTTTGAAGGCCAAGTTTATGGCACGTATGTGCCATTCTATGAATGTCGTTTCAATGAGGATTCGAAAATAAACACTATGACAATGGTATTCTGTTAATTTTATGAAGTTTCTGTGAAGAAAAAGGAAAGCATTTCCTAAAGAAAACAGTCTATTATTGTCGGAAAGAGTGTGCCGCACAATGAACAAACGATAAAGGATAAAGCTCTCGGCGTTGGTCAATCCATGAGGGATGCGCCATGCATTCGACTTCATTAAGTATCGTTGGAGGTGATTGAATGCATATCTGGCCTTTACCAATGACTCGCCTGCCGATGTGTCGAGCCAGTGCTGCTATCCTCCCAGACGAGTCTGGTACCAATTTGCCGACCCCAGAGGGATGGAAGGCTTGGTGGGCCATGGGCGACGGAATCGATTCCACGTGCGTGTCGCAGTGGCGCCTCCAACCACTGCGCCACACGCGCCCCACAATGAACAAACGATATGAATTGCATTATTGGAAAATTTGATCGAGGATTCCACGTGTCATCACCGGATGACATGTGACCTCGGATGTACACAGCATTCTTGACCACTTAGGTCCAAAACTAACAGAGAAAAAACCATTGTGTGCGTTGAAAATTACCGATAGCAAACGGATTGATTTGAGGAAATACTTGCCACTAATGTTTCTTAGCGATTAGGGATGGTAGGCAATGTATTAGTGTCCTATGGTCATAATACGAAGGATCACGTATCCTTGACGATCCGGCAAATACTGAAAATTGGCTGGGGTTTAGTCCATTCAATTGTTAAAAACTTCCTGATCACCATTTATTCATATTTCTAGATAAAATTCCAAATGGAAAGGATTTCGTTTAGAAAGGTAGTCATGACCATTAATTCTACCAGTAATTTCATTTCTTTTTGTGCAAATGTGAAGCCATTGCTAATACGATACACTATCCAATAAAATGGCGATACAATATTGAATAATGATGGTATGACAAAAACGCGAGAACTTTTAATTGTACATATACGCGATCGCCGTTGATAAATCACTTAGCGATGTACAGTGCATATCTGGCCTCGCGCTGGATTATCGATGTATTGAGTCAGTGCTGCCACAATCCCAGTTGGATTTGATAGCATTTTGTCAACACTGGATGGATGGAAGGCTCACTGAACCGGGGGACCTGGCTTTGAGCCACTGCTCGTGAGTGAACTGTAAAATATCTCTAGGATAGGATTGTGCTACACTCGCTTCCCTCAGCACCATATACATATATATGCATATTTAAAACCCTAAACCAGTAATTACCTGAATTCAACTAATTAACGAGCGTTTTGGAAACAACATATACAACGTAATAAATAATAAACCTTTAATTCTGCCCACTCTTGATCACTTTTACCCTCAATAACAGTTGAAAGACTCGGAAGCTCGGATCGCATCAACACTCTGTTGAGACGAGTTTTACAGTAGACCTATAAAAGCACACTAAAAAGAAGACAAAATAAGAGTAAATATTAGGGAAATGTAAAGAAGGACTGAAATTACAACAATACTATCCTATCATAATTTACCGCACCTTATGAGCAAGCTTTCTTGTGTCAATATCATGAACCCGGACAAACCGATCAATGCCGCAAGAAGCGACGTATGGAGCAGTCGGATGTGCATCAATAGAACGGATGGCTCCAGCCTGACCCTTGTATTTGCAAACAGGATGGACTGAAAATGTCATAGGACCATTCCTCGACAGACAAGCGTTATCAATGAAGTATGACAGAAGGCTAGACCTACCTTTACTACGCAAATCGAACAGTCCCATTTCACCGATTGTGTTGGCTGCTAATACATGATTGTCGCGATAACACCTGCTTACTGCAGTTATTGGCACATCCATGAAAGGAATCAACTTCAACGGGCGGCGCTGTGCTCTCGGATCGTACAGGCGAAGCTACAAAGATGCTAAGTGGTTGGATTGTACAACTGCTTAACTAAAGGAACCTATTTAACAACAAGAAACTATCAATACAAGTATATATGCATATATAATATACATATATACATATGTATATTTACTTAATTACATGATCTTATAAACTGATCTTGAAAAAATCCAAAGATGAACCGGAAAGACGAATGCCTCAGTATTACACGTGCGCGACCCCACGTGAACGACGCGTGGGCCAATCCCACTCGTAACAGCACGGTTTATTTGAAAGTTTTATCTTCATTAATACTATAAATATTTCACCGAATATAAGACCACTGTTACATAAAGTACACCTAGATCCTGAGGAAAGAGAAATCGCCGAAACGTCAGCTATCGACCAACAACACCGACAGCAACGACAACGAACACCTGTACTAATCAGCTCAACAACATCAGTTTATGAAAGGATAAAGGATAAAGCTCTCGGCGTTGATCAATCCCTGAGGGATGCACCATGCATTCGACTTCACTAAGTATCGCTGGAGGTGACTGAATGCATATCTAGCCTTTACAATGACTCGCGGTGGCCTGCCGATGTATCGAACCAGTGCTACTATCCTCCCAGACAAGTCTGGTACCAATTTGTCGACCCCGGAGGAATGGAAGGCTCCGTGGGCCATGGGTGTGGGGTCAGTTCCACGTGTATATCGCAGTGGCGCTTCCAACCAATGGGGCCACAGGCGCCCTCATCAGTTTATAAGATCATATAAATATAAATATGTCAACTCTTTATGCCTGGTTCATAGAAAGTCGGCCTGTTGGGCTATATATATATCACCTGTATCACCAGTAGTCCCGTTGATCGTCGAGTGACTCAAGCGGG
This sequence comes from Angiostrongylus cantonensis, assembly GCA_009735665.1. Taxonomy (NCBI): domain Eukaryota; kingdom Metazoa; phylum Nematoda; class Chromadorea; order Rhabditida; family Metastrongylidae; genus Angiostrongylus; species Angiostrongylus cantonensis. Next base: position 72,317 of record MQTX01000276.1, on the reverse strand, counting down.
CGCCAGTAAATCCTCCATTTTTTCCCATCGCGTGCAAGAGTAGCCCAGTGGGTCCTCCTCGCTTTAGGGACTCGCCGAGCATCATATTTTTCTTTTAGGTTTTTCGTGAAGAACTCTGACCATCGGGTCGGTGGTCTTCCTGCAGTACGTTTAACAACCCAAAGAATCCAGTCACTAACAGCTCTTGTCCATCTGTACCATTCATACGCATTACGTGTTCGGCCCACCTTATATTCGACTGTTTGGCGTATAGAACGGCATTTTTGATTTTCGATCGTTGACGTAGGTGGGAGCTCTCTTTTATTTCATAAGACGAGAGATGGACGTGGCTGTCGAAGAGATCTGAGTAGTAATCGTGGATGATTCTCTCCATTGCCTTTCTGGACGCTGTTATTGTTCCGTCTGGGCGTCGGAGTGCAATCATCTTGGTCTTGTAATTGGCGAAGCTTCGGCGGGCTTTGCGAATGCTTTTCCCTGCCTCTGCATCTTCGACCATTACTGCTGCTCTTCTCTCTTTAAAATATTCTTTTATCTCCTGTCTGCATTGTTTCGCAAGCTCGGACGTTAGTTCGCGGTTGCCTGCAGCTCGTGCGAGTCCACGCTGGCGTATTAGCTCGAGAGTTTCTGGAGTCTCCAGAATATATATATATATATATATATAATGCATTACAACATTATATATATATATATATATATATGCACGATCTGTGCCTATAATGCACACACCCTGGCATCTTAGTCCTTAACGGACGGAAGACTTGTTCATGCAGGCAAGAAGGATAACTTACGACATCATCGGACTAGCTGACACAAGAAGGCGCCACTGTGAATAACTGCACCCAAAGGACCTGCGATAATAGTGTAGTCAGCGCCATCGGCGTTCTCGCCGATACAAGTTCGGCCATGAACATCGATTCATTCGAATTGGAATTTATTGAATTCTTCAGTCGGTAGTGGGGAAGATGCCGTTCTCGATGACGTCGACAAGAAATATGTTCGACTCGTTCAACATCGATACGTTAGCGCTACTGGAGAGGGTGGGCAAAGCATTCGCAAAGCACAACGAAGCTTTGCCAATTACCAAGATGATTGCTGATATATTTGCAAAGCTCCGGATCGCAGGTGTCTGCGGTGAGGAACGAACGCGCTATTACCCTTTCCGGAGGACCTCAGAACATGCGACAGTAGAGGTGTGGGCGGTGTCGGCGTTCTCGTCAAGACGAGTTTGTCCATGAACCATTCGATCCATTCGAACAGCTTACAACCCGAATCGGACGTTTACGATTAAAAAGATGTGGATCAACACCGGCTTTGACAATCTTCGTCGTCTAAGCGCCGACATCAAACTATGAAGAAGAAAGATTTGACCAAGAAAAACGTCTGAAAAACGTCACATTGGGACCAATGAACTAGAATGGAACAAACAGGGTGAGCGGCTTTTTGAGTTTATCATGGCGACCAAAACCATCCATGGTAACTCGCAATTCCAGAAGCCCATCCTCAACGCTGAACGTGGGAGTCTCTCAGTGGAGAGTACCACAACGAAATAGACCACATCACAGCAAATAGGTTTTGTCTCACCGATGCCGCTGTTCTTCAAAAATTCTACTCCGAATCACACCGTCGCTCTTCATGCAAGATTTTATTCCTTGTGGAAAGGACAAAAAGCTGTTCAATTCAAAAACGAAATCCCAGAACCACCATAAATTGGGACTTATCCAGTTCATTAATCGACCGTTGGAAATACACCGTTCTGGATAACATCTACGAGGAACACGATCGGCTCTCATTCAATATCTTCCTGTGAGCGCTGTGAAACGCGCTATTACCCTTTCCGGAGGATAACGCGTTCACCACCACACCATGCGGGTCCTTCGTTTCTCCTGTCTCTCAAAAAATTTTCTATCTACTGGTGCCATTCAACTATCAATGAGATTGGTTGGGGAGCCCAAATCCTCAGTTAACTAGATTCATTGTTGATCTTCAAGTGTTTAAGGATATTCAAGATCAAAGGAATATCTTGAAGCAACAGGCGAAGCGACACGTGAAGGTTGGAATACTACCGTAGATTATGGATGTGAGGAAAGAATCGAATTTGAGAAGTGCTGGTATCCGCACAATAGATGAGAAAGAAGTGTCGTATAGCGGAAAAAATCCTATATAGACAGCAATAAAATAAAAAATGTGTATAGTGAGTAAAAAATTGAAATGGAAAATAAACACGAACATAGGAATCCAAATAAAGAACTATGCGGAGAAGAATACCAGGCAAACACGTTCTTAGAGTAATACTTCATAAACAAGCAAAAATAGAGACAACTGAGCAGCTAGTAATATCGCACCTCATGTAACTTTGTTGCTTCGATAATGCTACCAGAATGATCTACATACCGAGCGTCAGTGCATGCAATGGGTACTTCAATGTCAAGAAAATTTAGTGGAACCTAAAAAATGTAAAAGACGATTTACTGGCATATTAAGGAACCATAACAAAAGCCATTTAACAAACATTTCTTGCCGACCACAGCAGTTTACCAGTTTCTATATCCCATGTCTTCACTAAATGCTTCGTGCCACCAGTGAGAACCTCATTGCGCGTAGCTAATCCTTAAATATTCAGAAAGAATACTTCAACAACGTTGTAACTAGAGTGTCAATCATTGACAAAAAGAACCAACCGTACCTCTCATAACTCTCACACCTGCACCTGCTTCCCATTTGCCACAGCACTCACCATTTCTATTCCATACACTTGTAAGACCTGATTCGACGCATGAAACAATTTTAGCACTAAATTCAGTTTTGATAATGTGGAAAAGACAAAAAAAACCCAGAAAAAAAACAGATGTCACCAAAACCCCTTCAGTGGCTCTAAAATCTACATCAAAAGAAGGTAAGATCCTCTACACGAATACCCTTGAATAGAGTGAAGACCTTGAACAGCTCCTTCACCACCAGTCATATTAAACAGCGGGTTAAACGTATTAGTGTGAGTATCGTAGAGCTTCAGCTGTCGATCCAACAACGCAGCTAAGACATCAGACTGAAGATATAAAAACTCATCTAGGACCACTCCAATGTGAATACTGGTAATACAAACCCGTCTTTCACAAGACCAAATCATGCTCGTTATTTCATGTTGTTTTGGAGCTAAGGTTTTCACCGGTAAGAGATTTGTGAACGAATTTTCGCGCAAATTTATTGCTGAAAAGAAATGTTTGTTTACGGCGAGGTAAAGTTGGCATAAGATAGAGGACAAAAAGGCGTCAACCTTTTAGAGCACCAGTGGACGCGGCTACTATGCAATCCATTCCTGGAGCTTAAATTTAGTATACAAAACTCTAGATGGCAAGAAGATTATTACGATAGGACTCAGGTATTTGCTGATTAAACATATAGAAGTGGTCATATACAACTACAACAAATGATTTATCCACAAAATTTGGCGGATTAACTGGATTTGCTATACCTGTAATGAGATTTTAATGATAAAGGGAAAAGATGAGAGCAGTTCAATCGAAAAATTATGTACCCGGTATTGTACAAGAAAGCATACTCAACTATTCTGCTGACAAGAAGCAGAACAAATGAGATCAACTACGAATGTGAGGATAATCGCATATACTTCACAGTATCTGCGCTAGTGTTCACAACTCCATGATGAAGTGATGATAGACCAACATCGCGGACAACATGAGGATGGGACACGCCCAGATCATATGAGGTTAGTTTCCGTTTCTATAAAGAAAATACTCCAATGAAGACTTTGCAACACTTATTGCCATATTCTCACCCGAACATGTTTCTTCTTGTGATCGTCAATGATCAACTGCTCGGCAACAAAATGTTCTATTGAACCGAAAATTTTCTGAATCAAAACTTGTAGACGGACTTGAGCATTTCGGACACAAAGCGATTTACATCTAAATAAGAAGAAGTATTTTAATAATTTCATGGTTAAAAAAAGAAAGAAGAAAAACAAGTGAATAAGATGTGGAACGTAGCAACTTAATCGAATGGGTTTAGATAAAACAGTAATTAGTTAACAAATAAAGAAATGAACCAATTTTCTTTTGCAGTGCTTTGCAGTGGCGAATTGACACAGATCCTCCTTCGCAGCTGTGCTCACTTAATTTTTATCTTATATTAATGGACTCGTCTTCCCACGGATCTCACTCATATGAGGGATGAAGAGCCCGTTGGTCCCGAAACTACATGGCGCGTACCCAGGAGGAGGATACGGGTTAATCGAGGATCGAAAGCCTGCTATCAAGTGACAGGAAAGTATGTGGGATTAGGCTAGGAGTCGACACCAACAAATAAGCTCCATGTCCACTTTGGGAGAGCCTGGCGAAAATACCATAAGTACACCTAGCATGATCAAGTCTTCTGTCAAGGACTTGGAAGCCATTGTGCGTGCATTGTAGGTATAAATCTTCACGACAAGGATGAGGTATAACGTCACCACAGCAGAAGTGTTCCTCAGAACATGCGACAGTAGAGGTGTGGGCGGTGTCGGCGTTCTCGTCAAGACGAGTTTGTCCATGAACCATTCGATCCATTCGAACAGCTTACAACCCGAATCGGACGTTTACGATTAAAAAGATGTGGATCAACACCGGCTTTGACAATCTTCGTCGTCTAAGCGCCGACATCAAACTATGAAGAAGAAAGATTTGACCAAGAAAAACGTCTGAAAAACGTCACATTGGGACCAATGAACTAGAATGGAACAAACAGGGTGAGCGGCTTTTTGAGTTTATCATGGCGACCAAAACCATCCATGGTAACTCGCAATTCCAGAAGCCCATCCTCAACGCTGAACGTGGGAGTCTCTCAGTGGAGAGTACCACAACGAAATAGACCACATCACAGCAAATAGGTTTTGTCTCACCGATGCCGCTGTTCTTCAAAAATTCTACTCCGAATCACACCGTCGCTCTTCATGCAAGATTTTATTCCTTGTGGAAAGGACAAAAAGCTGTTCAATTCAAAAACGAAATCCCAGAACCACCATAAATTGGGACTTATCCAGTTCATTAATCGACCGTTGGAAATACACCGTTCTGGATAACATCTACGAGGAACACGATCGGCTCTCATTCAATATCTTCCTGTGAGCGCTGTGAAAACTGACAGTTCGAAAGTCACCAAGAGACGTTTGTCTCCAGAAATACTCGAGCCGATTCGCTAGCGTAGAATCCCACGAGCTATAGGCAACTGCGAACTGACGTCTGAATTTGCAAAACAGTGCAGACAGGCGATAAAAGAAGATCTTAAAGTGAGAAAAGCAGCAGTAATGGTCGAAGATGCAGAGGCAGGGAAAAGCATTCGCAAAGACGGCCGGAGCATCGCCAATTACAGGACCAAGATGATTTCACTCCGACGCCCAGACGGAACAGTTACAGCGTCCACAGAGGCAATGGAGAAAATCATTCACGAATCCACTCATATCTCTTCGATAGCCAAGTCCACCTCCCGTCATATTAAATAAAAGAGGATAGATATGTTGTACCACCGGTTCTCCCTTCCGAAATCCGAAACGCCATTTCGTCGGTGAAAAATCGAACAGCACCAGGTCCGGACAGGATAAGATTTGAACGCTTGAAAAACCTTTCACCAGGCCTCGCAAACACGCTGGCACGGATGTTCACACGTTACCTGACCGAATGCAATGTCTCTGCTCAGTGGACGACCAGCAAGACCGTGCTATTGTTCTAGAAGGGTTACCTCCACGATATCGGCAACTATCGCCAAATCCGCCCGCTGTCTGTCGCCTACGATGTTTTCACTCAAGTCATCGTAAACAGGATTGGCAGAAAACACTGGACGAAGGGCAGCCAGGTGAGCAAGCAGGATTTCGAAGAGGAGGGGTTACGCATGGCAATGCCATTTCACCAAAACTATTAACCGCCATCGCTGATAATGTCATACGAATATTGGAATAGGAGAACATGGGAGCGCAAATTGATGGTCGGCAATTATGTCTATAACATCGAAGATTAGCCAAGCGGAACGTATGGTTGCCGATTTTAATAAAGCCTCTGGAAAGATTGGTCTTCGACTATATCTCACATGAGATACAAATTGGTTTCGCATGCCCCATTCACGTTAAATGGAACAAATATTTCTGAGTGGTCCGGTTAAGCCTACCTAGATAGTTCAGCAGAAGTAAATAGCGGCTTTGGGAGCTTTCAAGAGTATCGAGGATGTAGTGAAGAGAACAAAGAACACCCGACTCCGTGTCCACCTTTTCAACACAACGGTACTTCCTTCCCTAAAGTATGCGTCAGAAACCTGGTCGCTACTTAGGGACTACTGGACCCAGCGTTATTGAACGCGCAGTTGAAAGACGATGCTAGGAGGAGCCCATTCACACAAGTAAGGGAAGGGATTCAAAGTTCCCACCTGCGTCAACGATCAAAAATCAAGGATGCCATTCTGTGTACCAAACTGTCGAAGATAAAGTGGACCGGACACGCAATGCGTATGAACGACAACAGATGGACAAGAGCCGTTACAGACAGGATTCCTTGAAATGTTAAACGCACAACAGGATCATCACCGACCCGATGGTTATAGTTCTTCAAGAAAAGCTTAGATAAAAGATATTATGCTCAACGGGTCCAAACGAGCGGAACCCATCGGGGTACTTTGCACGCAACAACGAAAAATGGAAAAACTGCTGGAGGCTGCTCGAATCACTTGACGATCAACGGGACTACAAGTGATACAGGTGATAGATGTGACTCGTCTTCACATCTTCTGTGCGGATTCCAGCACTTCTCAAATCAATTTCGTTTCCCGCCATCCATTGTCCACGAAGATTTCCCAACTTTGCGTGTGGCTTCGGTTGATACTCGAGGATTTTCACTTCATCTTGAATGTAGTACAATGCTGGTGGAGCAATATTCCCTGAAATCCTAAGGTAGCCGGACCAGAGCTTTTCCAATTAGATTGTTGAGAATGATTTTTTCAACTGACATTGACCTATTCCTTGGGGATTCGCTGTGCATTCGACTTTATTAGGCATCACTTAAAAGTGATTGAATGCATATTTGACCTCTACAATGACTCGCGATGGCCTAACGTTGCATCGAACCAGTGCTGCTATCCTCCTAGATAACTCTGGTGCCAATTTGCCGATCCCGGAAGGATGGAATGTTTGAAGAGTCACCGGGGCCGGGATCGATCCCACGTGTGTTTGAAAGGCGCCTCCGAGCACTGCGCCACACGCCCCCTACAATACACACTTGAGTACTGCGAGTATCCAGTAGTGCAATGAAAGAAAACTCGATCTGCTAAATCATCCCCCGTCGATTATTTCCAGAAATCTCTTCCGCCCTGCAAGAATTCTAGTCGCAACGTATCAGACCACGCTCCGCTCCATGAGGAATGGTGAACGCTTGTCATGAAAATCAGGAAGATCACTTGGGCTTCTAGAAATACCCAAGTTCAACAAATACACAGCATATCAATTGGGAAAAATAGTCACAAACAATCTATTTCTTCAGTTTCATCGAGATTGATTTGCAAAGACAGCTTTAACAAGAATATGACGTAGAAAGACTATAAATGCTCTGTGAATCAACAAACATAGGAGCGAACTGATCACCTTTAAGGATGGTGAATGCAAGACAACGCATGAGGAGGCAATGCTGGAGCCAGCAATTCACACGAAGTCAGGCCATTTATCTAACCAAACAATAAGTCAACTCATAAATATTAAAATACTTACTTGCTAACGGCCTGCCAAGCACGATACATATCAGAGCGAAGGTGCTTCGGTGATGAGGCTTCCATAGCCAAAATATGAAGACGACTAACGGCATGCGTTAGTAATGCACCATGCCTTTCTTTCAGGATAAACTCTCTCAAAAGTTCACATAGGATATTATCAAATTTATTGGAATGACTTTAAGACCTCCGTACACGATCCAGGAAATAATCAAGACAACGTACTCGCTTCTACGCTCTATGTTTCCAACAAGGGTTCTTATTATGTTGATTATAGTAGATATGTCCTTCAATTTATATGCTAGACACATTGTCAACTGTAAGGCACGTTCCACATGATAGGGAAGCGATCCTGAGCGGTCTATGTCTTGTGAGGTCATCCCAACAATGCTCTGAAACTGTTACGTTCAGGAAGGGAAAACTGACGAAAAATTACGTAAAGAACACTCACATCAAACAGGGAATCATCACGTTTCCTTCGCCTAAACACGTGTTTCAAAAGGTGGACATAGGCTATTTCAATATGTCCTTGGCTCAACTCCATTTCTGCTAGTCGATAGTACGATTTCATATGTGGAAAACGCTCACACGTCAACTAAAATTCTGTTTAAATTCCCACTCCTGATTTCCCACATTTACGTCTATCAATAAAAAACCATTTGAAAACTAGTGGAACAACTAATTCTTTTTAAACAAATAACGATGTTTAAAGGCAAGAACATCTTAATTCTCATTAACGGATTCTGAACATACCTCAAACCCACGATGACAGAGGTTCCATATCTCTTCAACAAGATCCACGCGAGTTAAAATATCGTCCATCTAAACCTATTTAATAAGGTTGAAGAGTAAAAAGCATAAATAACCGGAGATAGAGAACAAATAAAATAAATCAAGTCACTTCATCAAACAAACTTACACATGCCGCTACACCCTCCTCCACCGAAGGGTTGCAGTCAATGGTCATATAGATGAGGGCTTCATGAATTTCAGGATGTGCAGAAAAAAGTGAAAGGTTACTCCGCACTACCTGAGCTGAGGAAAAATATCGAGCATTCTACGAATTCTACAATTATTTCCAATCTTCTCACCTTATGCTGTTGCATAGCTCGAAGATATGCAAGAAGCGAAACAAGTGTCATCAAAGGTACGGCTTCGCTACAAGAAAAAGGCAGTAAAATTCCTAGTTCTCAGTAATTTTTAAATACCAATTCAGATCACGTGACTACATATTTGAGAAAACACATTCGTGCCTACATCCTTCTACTGAAGTAGGAACGTGTTCAGAATTAATGATAAAGCAAGTGAAAGCTATCTGCGCTTCCACGTACTGAAGTACAGTATATAGATAAAATTCTACGTCTTACTTCTTTCGAATATATTTCCAAACGGTAGCATGAATCTGGTAATGGACCTCAACAGGCTCGATATTTTGCTGTTTCTTCACACTAATTTTGATGGGATAAAAAAACTCAGACAATTCGCATGAACATGCAGCCTCGTAGAATCCATCTACAGCCTAAAAATATAATCATAGAAGCAACGCCCAAAACAGGAAGTCCAGTGGTACCATTAAGTTAGGAAATTTGAGCTTCAAAGGTATAATATTTGATAAACATCTCACCCTAACCACCTCGTCTTCACCTAATTTCGTTTGCAGCTTTGCCAAAAAGAAATAACACAACCACTGGTACTCACAGATACCGCCAGTATCCCAGTGAAATGCCTAAAATGCAGACATTTGGGATGCTTACTAGGAACCTCATATCCGCTACTATAGGATCACTGTATAGAGTGGAGATGGTAGAATAAACGAAAAACGCTATACCTGAGATAGCGCTTCTTCAAAAAGACTTTGTGATTCCTGTCGGAGATTTCTAAGCACAGATGTTGAATAACGCAGTCTCCAATCATCGGAAGGTACCTAGCGACATATAACTTTGAAGTGCTTAACAATTTTAGCACCAACAGTTTTTATAGTTTATACAGATATATAGATAGTTTAGTATAAGTAAAATCGTTGTCATACCAACCGTAAGAAAGTAACGCGAAAGTCGAGTTGCGATTTGATAAAGAGTGTTAGCAAGCTGGAAGAAAACGACACCAACAGTGCTGTCTACCAAAATTGAGACTCGGAACGGTATTACATGCCATGGCCACTCCAAATACAGTAAATCGTCGTCCATCTTAAAAATGAGCAAAAGTAAAACGCAAAGGTAAGGTAAAAAGGTAACAGGTAGATAGGTGAAAAAAAGGGAAAGAAGTAAAAAGCCCGATAGTGGACAACACTGAAAGATTAGCAAAAAATCGTAAACAATTATAAGATTACTATGATTCAGGTGTCCAAAAAACCGAAAACAATAATCTCGGCTAGCTAGAGCATATTAGGAGAATATGAGAATACGAGGAATTTCCAGACGAACAGAATTATCCCTACAGATTTGAACTGCTTTAAAATTCGAAGTTGCAAAAGAAAGCACATGGAATTCAAGTTCCAAAGAAACTCCTTACAAGCACGGCAACTTCAAATAATAACGAAAGACGCAGAAATCATAGAGTCCTGATGGTTGATATTCTCCGTATTCAAATTTCTTAGTTTTGCAAATACGAGTCACTATGAACCTGCTCTCGAGTAATCGCGACGTGAAACCGATGCGTATTGTCGCGTATGCTTCAAATAGTTGAAATAAAATGACTACAACAAGAATCATGTGAAAATTAGAAGGAAATGAATCCCAGCCCGAAACTTGTATTGCAAACAGTAAACAATGGATGTTATATGAGATACCTGGAACAAGTGAAAAACAGAAGTATAAGCCAAAACGGCCCAAGCTCCCGCAGTAACGCGGCTTTTCAGCGTTGCATAGCCACTGGTAAGGAAGAGCTGAAGACGAATGGATGAGGAAAACCGAATTATCAGGGACAAAAACCTATATCTACCTTGGAATAAATCTCAATCTCATTATGATTGCTTTGGCGGTAATGGTGTAGAGCCATAAGATACCAAACACAAGACTGAACGTAAGACTCATTATTTACCGTAGGCCACTTTAAGCTGAAAATGATGAGAATGCTGAAACTCCATGAAGATCATAGCAATGAAAAGAGAAAAAGCTCCATTTTCTTGTTCGTTTATAAGCCAAAGCTACTTTGTTCTTAAAGTTCAAATCTACGCAAGATGATTCCAAACGCAGCGTTGATAAAGTGGTGGAACCCTCAGTTAGCTGTTTTCTCAATGACACTGAGTAGTTTTTCCGAAGTCCTAACTTGTCCGTCTTGAAATATGACACAAACGAAATAAACTAGAGGTTACATTATTAAGAAGGAAAAGTAATAACGTTAAATGAAAAGACGACGACACCGATTTTTCCCTTCATTCTTTGCAACATCACGCATCCAAACATTAAACTTGCGTATAACATCTTTTCGGGTGTTCGAATACTGTAACATGGATGGGAATTTATTCAGCAGTAGATTTACAACATCATGACCAAAACGTTCCTAAACATGTAGAAATCTCTAGAGTTCTCTCATTCATCTAACCTCTTTAATATCTAAATGTCTAAATCTCTCTCTCTCTCTCTCTCTCTTCAAATGTCTCTAATAATAAAACGACTAAGAAAAGAAAGAAAGAAAGAAAGAAAGCTATCGGCGTTGCTCAATCCCAGAGCGATGCGCTACGTATTCGACTCCAACAAGGATCGTTTGAGGTGACTGAATGCATATCTGGCTTTTACCATGAATCGCGGTGGCCCATCGATGTATCGAGCCAGTGGAGCTTTCCTCCCAAACAAGTCTGGCATTAGTTTGCCACCTCGGAGAGATGGAAGGCTGGGTGGGTATGAGGCACTTGGATAGATCCCGTGTGTACCGCAGGGCGCCTCCGACCACTGCGCCCTTCTGTAATGAAGCATCTATAAACGCGGAGGCAAACTAACCTTATCGTCATACTTCGGCAAAGGATGGGGCATCGCCAGTTCGAGGAAAACGCACAACAGGATCATCACCGACCCGATGGTTATAGTTCTTCAAGAAAAGCTTAGATAAAAGATATTATGCTCAACGGGTCCAAACGAGCGGAACCCATCGGGGTACTTTGCACGCAACAACGAAAAATGGAAAAACTGCTGGAGGCTGCTCGAATCACTTGACGATCAACGGGACTACAAGTGATACAGGTGATAGATGTGACTCGTCTTCACATCTTCTGTGCGGATTCCAGCACTTCTCAAATCAATTTCGTTTCCCGCCATCCATTGTCCACGAAGATTTCCCAACTTTGCGTGTGGCTTCGGTTGATACTCGAGGATTTTCACTTCATCTTGAATGTAGTACAATGCTGGTGGAGCAATATTCCCTGAAATCCTAAGGTAGCCGGACCAGAGCTTTTCCAATTAGATTGTTGAGAATGATTTTTTCAACTGACATTGACCTATTCCTTGGGGATTCGCTGTGCATTCGACTTTATTAGGCATCACTTAAAAGTGATTGAATGCATATTTGACCTCTACAATGACTCGCGATGGCCTAACGTTGCATCGAACCAGTGCTGCTATCCTCCTAGATAACTCTGGTGCCAATTTGCCGATCCCGGAAGGATGGAATGTTTGAAGAGTCACCGGGGCCGGGATCGATCCCACGTGTGTTTGAAAGGCGCCTCCGAGCACTGCGCCACACGCCCCCTACAATACACACTTGAGTACTGCGAGTATCCAGTAGTGCAATGAAAGAAAACTCGATCTGCTAAATCATCCCCCGTCGATTATTTCCAGAAATCTCTTCCGCCCTGCAAGAATTCTAGTCGCAACGTATCAGACCACGCTCCGCTCCATGAGGAATGGTGAACGCTTGTCATGAAAATCAGGAAGATCACTTGGGCTTCTAGAAATACCCAAGTTCAACAAATACACAGCATATCAATTGGGAAAAATAGTCACAAACAATCTATTTCTTCAGTTTCATCGAGATTGATTTGCAAAGACAGCTTTAACAAGAATATGACGTAGAAAGACTATAAATGCTCTGTGAATCAACAAACATAGGAGCGAACTGATCACCTTTAAGGATGGTGAATGCAAGACAACGCATGAGGAGGCAATGCTGGAGCCAGCAATTCACACGAAGTCAGGCCATTTATCTAACCAAACAATAAGTCAACTCATAAATATTAAAATACTTACTTGCTAACGGCCTGCCAAGCACGATACATATCAGAGCGAAGGTGCTTCGGTGATGAGGCTTCCATAGCCAAAATATGAAGACGACTAACGGCATGCGTTAGTAATGCACCATGCCTTTCTTTCAGGATAAACTCTCTCAAAAGTTCACATAGGATATTATCAAATTTATTGGAATGACTTTAAGACCTCCGTACACGATCCAGGAAATAATCAAGACAACGTACTCGCTTCTACGCTCTATGTTTCCAACAAGGGTTCTTATTATGTTGATTATAGTAGATATGTCCTTCAATTTATATGCTAGACACATTGTCAACTGTAAGGCACGTTCCACATGATAGGGAAGCGATCCTGAGCGGTCTATGTCTTGTGAGGTCATCCCAACAATGCTCTGAAACTGTTACGTTCAGGAAGGGAAAACTGACGAAAAATTACGTAAAGAACACTCACATCAAACAGGGAATCATCACGTTTCCTTCGCCTAAACACGTGTTTCAAAAGGTGGACATAGGCTATTTCAATATGTCCTTGGCTCAACTCCATTTCTGCTAGTCGATAGTACGATTTCATATGTGGAAAACGCTCACACGTCAACTAAAATTCTGTTTAAATTCCCACTCCTGATTTCCCACATTTACGTCTATCAATAAAAAACCATTTGAAAACTAGTGGAACAACTAATTCTTTTTAAACAAATAACGATGTTTAAAGGCAAGAACATCTTAATTCTCATTAACGGATTCTGAACATACCTCAAACCCACGATGACAGAGGTTCCATATCTCTTCAACAAGATCCACGCGAGTTAAAATATCGTCCATCTAAACCTATTTAATAAGGTTGAAGAGTAAAAAGCATAAATAACCGGAGATAGAGAACAAATAAAATAAATCAAGTCACTTCATCAAACAAACTTACACATGCCGCTACACCCTCCTCCACCGAAGGGTTGCAGTCAATGGTCATATAGATGAGGGCTTCATGAATTTCAGGATGTGCAGAAAAAAGTGAAAGGTTACTCCGCACTACCTGAGCTGAGGAAAAATATCGAGCATTCTACGAATTCTACAATTATTTCCAATCTTCTCACCTTATGCTGTTGCATAGCTCGAAGATATGCAAGAAGCGAAACAAGTGTCATCAAAGGTACGGCTTCGCTACAAGAAAAAGGCAGTAAAATTCCTAGTTCTCAGTAATTTTTAAATACCAATTCAGATCACGTGACTACATATTTGAGAAAACACATTCGTGCCTACATCCTTCTACTGAAGTAGGAACGTGTTCAGAATTAATGATAAAGCAAGTGAAAGCTATCTGCGCTTCCACGTACTGAAGTACAGTATATAGATAAAATTCTACGTCTTACTTCTTTCGAATATATTTCCAAACGGTAGCATGAATCTGGTAATGGACCTCAACAGGCTCGATATTTTGCTGTTTCTTCACACTAATTTTGATGGGATAAAAAAACTCAGACAATTCGCATGAACATGCAGCCTCGTAGAATCCATCTACAGCCTAAAAATATAATCATAGAAGCAACGCCCAAAACAGGAAGTCCAGTGGTACCATTAAGTTAGGAAATTTGAGCTTCAAAGGTATAATATTTGATAAACATCTCACCCTAACCACCTCGTCTTCACCTAATTTCGTTTGCAGCTTTGCCAAAAAGAAATAACACAACCACTGGTACTCACAGATACCGCCAGTATCCCAGTGAAATGCCTAAAATGCAGACATTTGGGATGCTTACTAGGAACCTCATATCCGCTACTATAGGATCACTGTATAGAGTGGAGATGGTAGAATAAACGAAAAACGCTATACCTGAGATAGCGCTTCTTCAAAAAGACTTTGTGATTCCTGTCGGAGATTTCTAAGCACAGATGTTGAATAACGCAGTCTCCAATCATCGGAAGGTACCTAGCGACATATAACTTTGAAGTGCTTAACAATTTTAGCACCAACAGTTTTTATAGTTTATACAGATATATAGATAGTTTAGTATAAGTAAAATCGTTGTCATACCAACCGTAAGAAAGTAACGCGAAAGTCGAGTTGCGATTTGATAAAGAGTGTTAGCAAGCTGGAAGAAAACGACACCAACAGTGCTGTCTACCAAAATTGAGACTCGGAACGGTATTACATGCCATGGCCACTCCAAATACAGTAAATCGTCGTCCATCTTAAAAATGAGCAAAAGTAAAACGCAAAGGTAAGGTAAAAAGGTAACAGGTAGATAGGTGAAAAAAAGGGAAAGAAGTAAAAAGCCCGATAGTGGACAACACTGAAAGATTAGCAAAAAATCGTAAACAATTATAAGATTACTATGATTCAGGTGTCCAAAAAACCGAAAACAATAATCTCGGCTAGCTAGAGCATATTAGGAGAATATGAGAATACGAGGAATTTCCAGACGAACAGAATTATCCCTACAGATTTGAACTGCTTTAAAATTCGAAGTTGCAAAAGAAAGCACATGGAATTCAAGTTCCAAAGAAACTCCTTACAAGCACGGCAACTTCAAATAATAACGAAAGACGCAGAAATCATAGAGTCCTGATGGTTGATATTCTCCGTATTCAAATTTCTTAGTTTTGCAAATACGAGTCACTATGAACCTGCTCTCGAGTAATCGCGACGTGAAACCGATGCGTATTGTCGCGTATGCTTCAAATAGTTGAAATAAAATGACTACAACAAGAATCATGTGAAAATTAGAAGGAAATGAATCCCAGCCCGAAACTTGTATTGCAAACAGTAAACAATGGATGTTATATGAGATACCTGGAACAAGTGAAAAACAGAAGTATAAGCCAAAACGGCCCAAGCTCCCGCAGTAACGCGGCTTTTCAGCGTTGCATAGCCACTGGTAAGGAAGAGCTGAAGACGAATGGATGAGGAAAACCGAATTATCAGGGACAAAAACCTATATCTACCTTGGAATAAATCTCAATCTCATTATGATTGCTTTGGCGGTAATGGTGTAGAGCCATAAGATACCAAACACAAGACTGAACGTAAGACTCATTATTTACCGTAGGCCACTTTAAGCTGAAAATGATGAGAATGCTGAAACTCCATGAAGATCATAGCAATGAAAAGAGAAAAAGCTCCATTTTCTTGTTCGTTTATAAGCCAAAGCTACTTTGTTCTTAAAGTTCAAATCTACGCAAGATGATTCCAAACGCAGCGTTGATAAAGTGGTGGAACCCTCAGTTAGCTGTTTTCTCAATGACACTGAGTAGTTTTTCCGAAGTCCTAACTTGTCCGTCTTGAAATATGACACAAACGAAATAAACTAGAGGTTACATTATTAAGAAGGAAAAGTAATAACGTTAAATGAAAAGACGACGACACCGATTTTTCCCTTCATTCTTTGCAACATCACGCATCCAAACATTAAACTTGCGTATAACATCTTTTCGGGTGTTCGAATACTGTAACATGGATGGGAATTTATTCAGCAGTAGATTTACAACATCATGACCAAAACGTTCCTAAACATGTAGAAATCTCTAGAGTTCTCTCATTCATCTAACCTCTTTAATATCTAAATGTCTAAATCTCTCTCTCTCTCTCTCTCTCTTCAAATGTCTCTAATAATAAAACGACTAAGAAAAGAAAGAAAGAAAGAAAGAAAGCTATCGGCGTTGCTCAATCCCAGAGCGATATTCAGCAGTAGATTTACAACATCATGACCAAAACGTTCCTAAACGTAGAAATCTCTAGAGTTCTCTCATTCATCTAACCTCTTTAATCTCTAAATGTCTAAATCTCTCTCTCTCTCTCTCTTTCAAATGTCTCTAATAATAAAACGACTAAGAAAAGAAAGAAAGAAAGAAAGAAAGCTATCGGCGTTGCTCAATCCCAGAGCGATGCGCTACGTATTCGACTCCAACAAGGATCGTTTGAGGTGACTGAATGCATATCTGGCTTTTACCATGAATCGCGGTGGCCCATCGATGTATCGAGCCAGTGGAGCTTTCCTCCCAAACAAGTCTGGCATTAGTTTGCCACCTCGGAGAGATGGAAGGCTGGGTGGGTATGAGGCACTTGGATAGATCCCGTGTGTACCGCAGGGCGCCTCCGACCACTGCGCCCTTCTGTAATGAAGCATCTATAAACGCGGAGGCAAACTAACCTTATCGTCATACTTCGGCAAAGGATGGGGCATCGCCAGTTCGAGGATCATTATTGAATAGTCATTTAAAACGCTGTGATTCACAGAACATTCATGATCTTCCAATACACGACGGCGCTTAGAATACCGTCTGTAAAAAAAAATTTCATTCGATTATTTTCACCGCCTTGCACAAACTATGTTTAAAATCAACTGTTTTTTCTTAAAGTACTTACCCAAACACACAATGAAGACACTGCGATATTTCCTCAGAGACATTTGACCACAACCACAAAAATTCATCCGTTTGTAACAGTGTCATAAGTTTTTCGTTAGATATGCATATATGCAACTGCTTCATGAAGAAGAGCAGGAATTCACCCTACAATGATTCTGATGTTCAACACAAAGCATGCAAGTTGATTTAAAACTAATAAAAAAATTCAAAATATGACTGGAATACCTCGTTATCACCGCACTTTTTCGCCTTACCAAGCTTCTCATGTGCTTTCACAAGGACATCGAGAGCTAAGCTTGGCATACATTCGTATTGTTTCATGGGATCCAGGGATAGTATGTAGTTCTCAGAAGCGTCTCCTAAAACATTTCGAAGTGACTATCTGCACTTCTGTTCAATATCTTTACTAGAAAATAGATGGAATACAAACCGCCGTTGTTTTGAACAATCCTGAACAGTTCTTTCCAAACAAGCCAATCTGAGGCGAAGTCATCTATATCAGTCAGTTGACAAAGAAAATACCCAACTTTCTCGTAATTCTCTTTTGTCACTTCGCTCCAATCAACAGCTCTTATGCCGCGTAAAAGCGATGAGATTTGTGAGCGATTGAGTGATTTCAACGAAATGAAGTAAAGAAATACTCTAAAAATAATAAAACTAGCAACTCTTGTGTGCCACGAGAAAGCAAAGGATTTGCTTATGTCTCCATGAGTTGCTGATTATTAAACGCACTAAATGTGATACATACGTATTCTTTCTTTGATAAGCTTACACGAAATTGATATACAATCTTTATTCGGCTAGCGGTTTCGACGGTTTCCTCTTCATCAGAGCCGGATCATTAACTCGGATCTCCCGCTCTGTTGAAGGGGTACTATTCAAATGTTAGCCTAATAAAGACTGTATATCAACCTCGTGTGAGCCTATGAAAGAAAGAATACACATTTATTGCTCAAACCGCGGTTAAAGAAAGTTGTTAGATATGATACAGTTGACAGGCGTTTAATGCTTAATTTACGTAATCCACAGCCCTCTCAAATTGAGGGATACCAACCAAGGTGAAAGACGAGATCAAATAAGGGGAATTTCGTACGAACCCTCACACCATGTAACGATAAACCAAGGAGACCATCTAGACACCCTGAAACAGTGTAGCGACGAACTTCTTTCTGTTACACCAAATATGCGCTCAGATTACGCATATTCCCAATCATATGCGGCTACATGCCGCACATGTTCTGCTACGAATTCTTTAATAGTACCTCTAACTTATAGTCTATAACAAAACTACTGAAATTAAGTGACTGATGTCATTGTATCGTAGTCAACTCCAACGATCAAGGTATTTGTATACTTTAGGAAGGTTCTATGACTTCAACACAGCGATTAATTTCTAAAAAAGTCGAGAACAAACGAGTTCACAGCTAGTCCGAAAAAAGAAACCGATACACCTGCAATGGGATGGATGAACTCCAAGAAGGCGGTGGAATCACATGATCAATCTAGGCTTGGTAAACTAAGAAAAATGTTTATAGACGCTGCATATTCAACACCGCTTCTGGTATCAAGGAACTCTCATTTATGGAAGCGGAAAGCTGTATCTCGGGATATGTAATGGTAGAAGCGTGCGTCGATTGCGTTCATGGTCTCTTCAGTTGAGTTTTATTATGAAAAAAAAACCTGAACACCCAAGTTCTCAATTAATCGACATCGCTATCATTCACATAGGAGAGAAAAATCGCTTCTTTGAGAATTGCTTTTTAAAAAATAAAGGTAGCAAAAACTAATGAACAGAAACCCGAAAACAATGAGTGAGGTTTTTTTTGTCACCCTTTGAAATAATACTGTTTTCAAGAACACCGATGAGAAATACGATTCACTCACCGAACACTTTCACTACATTGATAAAAGTCTTTTAATCAACCAATAGAAGACTGTCTCCAAATGCTGCGCAAGTTAGAGAGAACATGCGTGCGTAGCAGACAAAAAGAAATAGCAAACTGAAAGACTAACTGTCCTCCGACTTCTAGACGAAATAGTCAAAACATCCAGAAGACCAATTTCGAAAATCCTCTAAGACTTCTAATCCGGTCCCCTCCACAGTAACATCCATCTCCCTCCAAATGAAGTCGTGAAATACCGATATGTCGCATTCGCGATTTTCTCTCCCGAATGATTATGTGCTGTCTCGTTGGTGAAGAATCAATCAACGTTGAATAATGTGAATAGGATCTGAAAAGGATCCCCACAAACTCGTCGAAGTGTCGTGTGAGCACAAGATGTCCATCTGTCTTAATTTCATCAGTTGTGGACAATCTTCGACTCAACTGAGAAGAAAGTGACCACTGATGCTCTAGACAGCCAAGGCGCTAGTACTTAAGGATGATTCACAAGATGCCGTATTTCATACTGTTTTCAACACAAATAGAGAGACTCGGTAATGCAACACTATATTCCCAAAATCAATTACAGTCAATTTCCAGCTCGTGGGAAATGCGACAGACCATTGATAAAGGAGCTGATCGCCGACCACATAACTTTCACTTTAATGCTCACATCGTCCAAGCAATAACCAGAAACACCTAGTTAGAACGGAAGACTACCAACATCACATGTAGCAAGATCCAGTTCGGATGATCAACGATGTTTAGAAGTAAGTGATTTTTTTGTGATACCATATCCACGTTCGAAAAACATTCTCGAATATTCCTTCAATACCATGAGTCATAGAATGCTCAATTCGAGTGCTACTGACATTAGTAAGACTTCATGACAACTACCTTGATAAGAAATCCATAGCTTCGTTGTATTTTTTGACTTTATAGTAAGCCTCCAACAAATAATTGATCATTTCAAACAAATCATCACCTTCCAAAGTATTAAAATCAACGTCACGAGTAATTATGGAGATCACCTGAAATTACAGCTTTTGCAGA
>MQTX01000276.1:4476-51807 GCA_009735665.1 Angiostrongylus cantonensis | reverse complement strand
ATATATAACGTGCACGTGTATGTGTATATATACATACATAAAATATATCTATATATGTATATTATATACACGCATATAACGATATGTCCATAAAAACACAAGTGAAGAAAACATAACTCCTCATATCTGCAACGGCTCCTTAGCTGTGAAATAGAAACTATTCTATTGCTTCTTTCAATGCGATGAATGAACGCGAGAACCTCGCTTTTCCCCGCCCATCCTAGTAAAAAACTATGTAATTTGCAGTAACAACATCGAAATTCTCCCTGCAAGGTCAACAACTCACCCGTAGCAGTGAATACAAACTCGTCATCGTCGAGGAAGTTGTACAAATAACGTAGAAAAGAAAGCCTGAACAAGTAGAGCCATGCAAATCACGTGCTAAAAGGATGAAAAACGATAAAGCTCTCAGCGTTGATCAATCCCTGAGGGATACGCCGTAGATTTGACATCATTATTAAAGATCATTGGAGGTGATTGAATGCATATCTGGCCTTTACAATGACTCACAGTAGGCTAACGATGTATCGAATCAGTGCTGCTATCACCCCAGAAAAGTTTGGTACCAATTTGCCAACCCCGGAGCGATGGAAGGCCCGGTGAGCCACTGGCGAGGGATCGACACCATGTCTATACCGTAGAGCGTCTCCGACCACTGCGCCACACGCGCCACAACGTACTAATGGAGCAATACATGAACAATGAACAGAAGAAATTCCAACTGAATATCGAACCTTATGCTCTCGTCTGTAATAGCTTTACTATGACTCAGCATGAACCGAATCAATAGTTCCCTATCCAACCATTTTTCTGTACAGTTCCAGCGAATGCAATAATCTCGTCCATGTGGTTCTCCTGCAACTCTAAAGGTCTATAAAAACTCTCCATTTACTCTCCCGGAAGTCGAAGACTAAAACATGCAAAGAAAAATTTCTGATAAAACATCCTACCAAGCTCATCCATTAAAACATGAAGACGGATGTACTTCTCATCGCAAAGACTACTTGAAAGTCTATTAAATCTGCGGTAACATTGAACAACAACCTCTTGCAGACATGGTGGAATCGCTCCGAAAGCAGGAGATATATCAGCAATTAAGCAAAGAAACAGCTCTGCAAGCTAAGTTCAAGACGAGAAGAGGAAATTTCCAAAACTGCGTCACCTACACAAATTAAAACTCATACCTAGCAGTTGATACATGGTCCAACTTCTTCCTCTTAAGGTTGTCATTAACAAAAAGAGCAACACATCGGCATCAAAATATTTACGTGGCATCTCTGGGGGGCTTGGTGTTCGCATTGGCTTTGTCACCAATTCGCTTTTTAAGGGTACTACATTTTTAGGATAAAATCCCAGAGACTCAGCTAACTGAAACAAGATAGAAATTACATGCTCATCTTGGGAAGATCTTCAAATAACACTAAGCAATACCTTGACAAACGGTGCAAATCCGTTATATTGGGAGGGTGTAGCGTTATCTGATTGATAAGGCGAATCGTCTTCCTCAAAAGGTATTTCCATAGCATAACGCATAGATCGTCTCAGGAAACTATCATTCGTTCCCAGATGGGCAGCAGAAGACGAGTTATCACAGCGTTCACGTATCTTAGCACTATTTGAAGAAACCTAGACTTCCAATGTGATTAAATGCTCAGCAACTGATGTCGTCCTTATGTGAAACTACCTTTCGTAGAATAAAATCGACTGTTTCTACGACAGCGAGAACTTCATCAAGCACCGAAGTCGCATCGACTAAGTCTCTTCTATCATCCCAACGGGAAAATGTAATTTCTTGCAGGGCAAGCTGAAGAGTTGTACACTGCAGGCTGTCAAGTGAAAAAAAAGAAACGCCCTCACGTTAGAATATGCTTCGATGCGGTCAAATAGGTCACAAAAGGCTGTACCAACATCCAAAGCACTGTAACACTAGAGTAATTCCCATTCTAATAAATAATCAAAAGCTTTACTTAAAATTCATTCAAATTCAATCATCCCATTAAAAACGCGCCTCTGTTCAGCATCGAATGTGATATCAATTGGACTTGGTGAAGCCACTTCCTCTTTAATTGGAATCGAATTAAGGCGCTGCTCCACAATCGACAATCTTCGACCCATCTGTAAAAATGTAAAAGCTGCGTCAGAAGAACAGTGAAAGAATGGTAATTGTTGCAGGACCTCCTTCGAGACAATTTCGTCCAATGTTTCAACTTGATCGTATCGTCTATTTTCTGCAAAGATGTTGTCACAGAATTCACTGAAACTTTACTATTTTATATCAACATTGTTACAACAAACATTATGTGAAAGGGAGCTAAGCTTCTCGAACACTCCAAAACTAGCACTATCGCCCATGGACGAAAAGAAATACAGCCATATGCAGGTATAAAAAATTCTCAAAAGTTTTCTGTAACACGTTTCTCAGGTACCTGGATATACACACAAATTACTACAAGAGATACCTGTAGTGGTCATTGATGGAGCGGATTCGCTCCTTGAGGAACAGCGCCTTCTCTTGGCAGACACCCATGCTCAGGCATTTATGAGCCAATCGCAAACAAGCTTAACGACTATATACAGACTTCTAGAAGGCTTTCAGAAAAGGTTAACAAAATTAAAAAACTTCTACTTCAACAACTAATTTCATTAAAACGCAACGGAACGCACACAGAGATCTCAAGATACAAATTTCCAAAAAAAAATGTAGAACAATTTTCAAACCGACCGTCACTTGACCTCGGTAGTAAAATAAACAACAAGTTTGAAATTGTTGAGCTTAACGAGGTTGATAAACAACTTTTACTCGACTAATGTCTTGACGTCATAGTCTTCATTGGTGCCGATGATCCGGAGTCGATGGTCCACAGTTGTCCGATGTCCGATTCTCGATGTAGCGTCTCTGTAGTCGCACCGAGACGGATCTCTTCAGTGGAACACAGCACGAGTCGAAACGTTTGCCGAAGAAAAGCTATTTATCAACCCCGTGCACGTTCAACAAGGTAAAACATGTAAAATGTAAGACTTTTAAACAAATCAAAGGTTATAGTATGGACAACTGCCATCCTAGTTTGTAGGCAAGTCAATCGAATGGCTTTGAAGGGCAAAATGTCTTCGCTAACAAGTCCAGGATTAAGCAATAGTTGTGTATGATATAGTACCAAGTCATTTCATATAGTCATGTCGAGATTTCGTTACGAAGACTACCCACCGTGATAATTTCGCGACAAGTATAAGGCACTAAGCAAAGCATCTGTGGCATTAGGTCCTTCTGCGTGCTGAAACGCAAATTTGGAAAAGTCCACATCGCCACTTGCAATACTTTCTACACCGAGATTCAACCAGATCTCAGCATTCTTCGGAGCAACTGACAGTATCTAAACTAGGGTTATGAATGTAGAAGAACTAATAAGTGGTAAATCTATGAAGGAGATTCACATGGAAGTTTTACTGGACCAGAGAATACCAGCTGCAACAAAATACCTGTAAAAAATGGTGGGTAGAATTCCCTTCCTCCAGCTTCGCAAGATTTTTGTGAATACCGACAAAAAGTCGTGCCATTTTGGACAATCTGAATTAGCAGTTATAAAGGAGACCAATGCTTGAAGAAAAAAGTGGGAACCTTTCGTCAACTTCAACTTCCCAGTCAAAAACAGTGGTAGTGAATCCCTTCACTAAAGGATTGTCGAGAAGCTGCTTCAGTATTTTCACGGCGGCTGTGTTCTTGCCTTTCACTATATAGTCCAGGGCTCTTTGAAACTCAATGAGAGCAGAGGCTTCCTGAAGAAAAAAAACTCAAGCGGTAACAAAATGCACTGACAACAAGATTGACTCATTTCCCTTACTTCCATAACCTTTCAGAGCTAATCTCCTTCAATGAACGTCAACAAATGCTGAACGGTTTGTCAAACAAGCCCTCACAACAACTACTGGATCGACATCCCACTCGTTTTATCCATTCGAATTTTACAATTGAAACTTTGTCAATAAGGCAACACTAAGGTAGCAAAACAAACCATGAAACAACTCACACTTGCTTCTTGCGTCTGTTTTTTGTCACCGTCATCAAAAGCTTCCCACAAAGAATCGGAGGACTCGCTATCACCACTACTGCTCTCCTCTTCGCTTTCGGATGACAGGCTTTCAGAACTCCTGTCGACCTCTAGAACAAATTATCACAATGATCTAATGAAATTAAAAAAGTTATCAACACAGAAGTATATTAAGGAATTAACATTCGAAAAACACCCAAAAACATCTGAACGGTTTACCGCCTCAACGTGGTTGGGAGATGGTCCTGGGCGTTGGACTGCGATGTACAGCGGGGATTCATCCCCCAGCAGTCTCCCAAGCTGAGGAATCCGGCATTTCCGTCAGAAAGCCCAGCTAAAAGTTAACCAGCACTAGCATCCACCACCGTCCTTGTATCAAACTAGTCGCATGGTAGCAAATCTCCCTCTGAAACCTCCACGAGGGCGGCGATTGCCTGTGGTGATAACGACTTGGAGAGGAGACTTTGGCTAGATTGACCTCGAGACTTAAGTGAACCACAATTGCTTGGAGAGCAAAGCTCGAGAAAAAAAAATGGAAATAATGGTGGAACCAGCACAAACAGTGAAGACAAGCTATCCAAGTATCCAACATCCGAAAGAAATACACTAACCAGATGACTCCGACTCCTCTTCGCAGCTCTCATCACTGCTCTCTAAGAGGCGATTGTTTTCATCTCCTTCTTCTTCTATGGACACCTAAACTTCATAATATGGAAAACTTGGCTTAACTTAAACCTTAAGCTTAAACCAGACCTATAAATGACTTCAGAAAACCTGAAAAGTCAAACTGGATAGGAGGAGTACATCAATCCTACCTCTGACCCGCTAGTTGTCCCACTATTTTCATTTTCATCACCACTTGTTTCTGGCGTAACTTTCTCATGAGGATTACGCATTAATGAAAGAAGCCAAAAGTCTACAAATATTTTTATCAGAAATAATATAACAGAATATCTCTACACAGACAGTCTTTATTCCTTGCGTTGCCTTCTTAGAACCTCCCACCTCTAAATGTTTTTCGAACTATACTATTCACTACAAAACCCTATTACAAACTTCTAGAATAACCGAAGTAATAGACAGAAAATTGATACCAAAAATTTGAATGGGTGTAAATACGACGTCTGAAAGGCGTTGCTTGTGTGAACTACGACCACTGCGACAATCTGTGAGCCCAATGTTCCTAAAATATTCGCGAAGCTGTTAACTACCGGCGTTCGAGTGTTGCTGAGTCGTGTAAGTTCATTTCAAAAGAAGATTCAGTGAGATGTGGCAATTTCGTAGATTTCCAGCTTCGCGTGCGAGCATTGGGAAGAATGGGAGAGCTCCCAAGAGCGGAGTCATCAGGAACTTCATGCACTGAGCCGATGATTTTGCAAGAAGGCAAAGCTAAATTGCGACTTGATAAGCCAGTTTTCTACAATCCTGTTCAAGAATTCAACAGAGACTTGACGTACGATTGTTCTGCTCTGTTTTATCCAACGTATTCTTGTACATTTTGTTCGATGATGTCGATGTAGGTTCGATTTCTAGTGTGTCCGTCTTGCGAGAGTTCGTGAAGTGTCGCAGGAACGGAGTTAGTGATGAAACTGATTCCGAGGAACCGAAAAACAAGAAGGTGAAATTGATGAAAGAGGAGAAGGTTAGCTTTTTGTTTGCAAGTGTTTGATGCTTCACAACCTAAAAATTGTTTTGTAGGATGATTCGGTTAGAATTCTGGATGCCCTATCTGCCACTGGATTGCGAGCATTGCGATTCGCCCAAGAGGTGTACAGATTCGTATTTCTTTTTAGATAATCTGAGTATATAAATTTACGATGTATGCTTGTATACATTTATATATATACATATATACCTTCTAACGGTTTACCGCCTCATTGAGGCAGGGTGTTCCTGGATGTCAGGCTGCCATGTACAGCGGGGAGTGGGTTTCATACCCTGACAGGGTCTTCCAGGCTGCTTTCCATCAGAAAGCCTAGCTTGGAGTATGCAAATACTAGGATTCGCCACCGTCCATGTGTCAAACTATTCGCTTGGTGGCAAATCCCCCACTGATTCACAAGGGCAGAGACTGCCTGTGGTGGCGACGACTTAGGGCACACTTTGGCCAGACTGACCTCGGAACCCCAGAGAACCGCAATTTCTAGGCCAGCGAAACTCTGAAGAAATCGAAACTATGATGGAGTCCGCACAACCAGTAAGCGAAGATGGGCCATCCAAGTATCCAAGCAAGTATGTATACATGTATTTATGTCCGTATGTAATAATGTATGCATATATGCAAACATATCGCGGTAATGATAGGATATGTACATCTTGTATAGCGTACATCTGGGAGTTTTAGGTTGAACACGTAGATTTCGTGTTGGCTAATGATTTCTCTGAGAACGCTGTGCAGATAATTAAGGACCACGTTGTTCTGAATGGACTCGAGAACAAAGTGATTGCAAACTTCGGTGATGCCACGTAGGTTTATCGCCTGTTCATTATGTTTTGGGGAGCATTCACTTATTATTCCTATCAGGTCATCTTAAGTGAGACGATGATGAACCATCGAAGCATAAATAAGCGCTTCCATGCTGTCGATCTGGATCCATACGGATCAGCTACCATATTCTTGGATTCGGCTGTGCAATGTGTTGCAGAGAACGGTTGGCTATTGTCCAAGACTTAAATTTGTCATTGTTGTTGGGTCGGTCACAAAAATTTCCGAAGATGTAGGAGCATTGTTTCGATATGGCGAAAATTACGATATGACGCCTGTTCTTTTTGAGCAACCACGGAAGGTTTAAAAACCCACTTTTTGGGTAGGAGATAATAGGGTCAGTGACTATGATTTCACACTCCTTGTTTTGTAGTACCCATTGAGTATTGTTTAATTTGGTTCCTTGCGCTGTTTTCTGTTATTTTCGAAAACATGTTCGAAGTTAACCTTTATTTCAGGAATTCTAATGGTTACCTGTACTGATATGGCTGTTTTGTGTGGTAATACGCCTGAAACGTGTTACAACAAATATGGGTCGACAACTGTTCGGATGAAATGTTGTCACGAACTGGTGATTGTTTCGAGCTTTTCATCTTTATTTCTGTTACTCGTTGCAAGGTTTTGTTTTTTGAATGAATTAACTATAAGCTGTTTAACAACCTCGCGATTGCTGAGCAAGAAAACGGCGCATTCATATTCCAATGCCGAGGTTAATAGAAAGTCAATCACGGGAACTATAAACAGTTACATTTAAGTGCGACAAGCTGTGTCACTTGTCTCCCCGTTGACGGTCAGCTGACTCTGCCGGGCACCTGTCCACTTTTAATTTCTCCCTGTCATGTGCAACAGTAGCCCAATCGGTTCTGTTTGCACTAGGCACTCATTTACTACCGTCCTGCCTTTGCCCATCGGTTGTTTTTCAGGCGCACTATGTGTCCTGCCTACCTTATTTTCCACAGTTTGTCTTGTAGAATTTCGTCTTTGATTTTGATTGGTGATTTAGGTCGTAGATTATCAGCAAAGTGAAGATAATGCAACTGCCCAACATCGATCTTCACTCCTATGTGGTCCCGTTCCAGTGTTTGCATAACGTTCTCGAGGGTGGCGGTAAATAATTTTGGCGAGATGGTATCGCCATGCGTGAGCCCTCTGTTTATGTCAATGTTGATATTGTTGTAGAATGTGACATTTTGGTTGTGAAATCTTTGTATAGCTACCGAAGAATACATATTGAGTAGGGACTGCTACGCTGTGTAAGGCTTCCATGACGGCTTTCGTTCCAGCTGATTTAGAACCATTTTTAAATCAGTAGAAGCGAGATAAAACGGACTTTCGTATTCTTGCTATGCTTGTTATTGTAGGGATGTGGTTTGCCGCATTGAATCCTTTTCGAAACCCTACTTGCTGTCATGGTTCTCTTCGAGTGTTCTGTCAGTCCTGTTTAGGATGACTTTGGTGTCGAGTTTTTAGACGAAAGCGAACAGATTGGGCTATAGTTGCTGATATCACCCTTCTTGAACATTAACACAGTCCTTTTGCTTCTTGAATTCTCAAAGATAACATGTGAAAAACCGAGTCATTGTTTTTTGGAGGCTGATGGAAGGTTTTTCAACTGTTCAGATGTTATTCTGGCCGGACCAGGTGTTGTTCGATTCTTCAACGGTGAAATAGTATGTAAGATTTCGGAAATGGAGTTCGGTGCGACGATGCATCGATCCTGTTTCGGGTGGCTGTCTGTCGTCCAGAGCTTTGTCAATCCTGTTTAGGGTGACTCGAGTGAAGAGTTCAAAGACAACAGACATCAAGCAGACTGAACCATTGTAGCCGATATCGTGGAGGTCACCAATCTTGAACATTAACACAGTGTTGTTGCTTTTCTACTGAATAAAAATCTTGAATTGGGAATGAAAACGTGTGAAGAGCCAAGCCAGTGTTTCTATGACTGGTGAAAGGTTGTTCTTCAGGTGTTCGGGTTTTATCCTGTCCAGCCTTGGTGTTCTTCGATTTTCCACCGACGAAATAGCTTGTCGATTTTCGGAAGAGAAAACCGTGATGCGACGTATCCATCGTCGATTATTCGATTTATTTTGATGTGATCTACGTTATGGTACTCTCCACTGGGAGGCTCCCATGTTCAACCTTGAGAGCAGGGTTTCAGTTGCCATGATGGTTTTCGTTGTCATGCTAAACTCAGACACCGGCTCAGCTTGCTCCTTTCAGCATATTTACCATATTTACATTTACCGTGGGTCCCATTGTGATGTTTTTCAGATGTTCTTCTTGGTCCAGTTTAAGTTGAAATCTCCAGTGATGTCTTTGAAGAATGCATGGTGTACACTGTAGCTCTTCCAAGTCCGTATAGATCGCTTCGACATCGTCTTTGTCATAGCTTGATATCCGTGATAAACGACGAAGAGTTTCAAAGCCGGTATTGATCCACATCTTTTCAACCATGAATATCCGATTCGCATTGTTAATTGTTTGAATGAATCGATGTTCATGACCAAACTCATGTTCAAGAGAACGCCGATGACGCAGACTCCTCTACTGTCGCATGTTCCGAAGTAAAGTTCTTCTTCGTTGTCATAGACGACGTTGAATGGGTAATGTGTTCTCATCTCGGTGAGTCCGATGACTTCGTACGTTGTCGTTCTTGCGCGCATGGTCAAGTCTTCTATCGAACACTCAGATGCTTCTGAGCGTGCATTGTAGGTACTGGTCGTTACTTTAGTCCTTTGCTATTTAGACAGCCTGGAGTGGCCGTGAGATATTAGCATCTTCTCCCCACATGTCCTACCCAACGCTGCGCCACCAGGAGCTCTTTCGGGCTCAGAGGAATGAGACCCGTTTATTTTTCTGTATGTGACATTTGATACCTACGTAGAGCTTACTGAACTCTAAACGTGGTTGCTGAATGTAAAAACAGGTAGCTTGTCAATCTTGCTCAGAGTAGATGTCAGGCTTTTTTATTGGAGGAGACTTCTAACCTGTCAACTCCTTCCCTCTCACTTGATTGCAGACTTTTGGCAGAATTGACTTTTAGAACACAATCCGCATAAACGAGAACGTACCCATGCTCGCGTGCATGATTATTTCTTTGTAAACACCGTATTTGTAACTTTCAACAAATAATAAACAAATATCTCAGCATCATTGGAAGTTATATTTCGCAATATACCCTGCCGTTAAAAAGAAATGGCAGTAAATAATAAGTTAGAACAGTATTTATATGTAAGATCGGCTCAGCAGAAACAGAGATTTCACCCCAGGATCCACCTGCATCTCGGGGAAGCATGAAGTCGTTCTTGATCCGCGATTAACCCGCTAGCCACCACGTAAAGAGGAGTCGCATGGCCTCGCTTATAATCGACAGGTGATCCCTCTGTAAGAGAGATCCGTGGTTCGTGCGATGTTTGATGTAATGTATATTTTAGTGGTCAGAATTATATGAAAAGATTTGGTTGTAACTATTGTATTGTGGTCTTTCCAAACAGTACTGCCGTAAATCGTGTCTCACTTTTAATTTTAGATATTTCCTTCAGCTTTTTTCAGGTTTTTAAAAAAGAAAGTAGTCGTAATTTGTCTGAAGGTTCCTTTTTAGGCGCTTCGGATTCTCCTTCGTTCCATTGATTCTCATGCCAATCGATATTGTCGTTATATTGAACCACTGTTATCTATTAGTGTTGACTTCTATGTACGTGTGTTTGTCCGAGTTCACACTGGTGCCCGAATCGCGAAGGAATCAGGAACGTAAGTTTTATGTTGAATTGTGTAGTTTTCCAAATTTTGTATGCAGTAGGATTTCACAGATCTCCCTCATAGAGAGTGCCATGCTGGTTAATCGCGAGGCAACATAGCGCGTCACCAGGTGTCGGATAGGGGTTTGTTTAATCGAGGACCAAAAGCTACCATGTGCTTCTCCGAGGTGCAGATAAATCCATGACACATCGTTTCTGTGCTTCAGAGGATTTTCCATGCACTCATGCATGGGTGTACTCTCGCTTATGTGAATTGTATTCTTCGACCAAAACGATGGAATCAAAGGGCTGCAAAGTATATAGGAGGCGAATAGGAATAGCTTTCGACGAATTTTTGCTTCGTCTAGTCTGGTAAAGGGTGGCCAACCACCCATGACTATATTCAGTTTCATGTTCAGAGCTTAGGAAGCCATACTTGGGTATCAAATGCCTAGCAGTAAAATAAGTGAGTCACATTTCGTTGACCTCGAAAGGGCTTCGTTACAGTAGCGTTGGATAGGACGAATACGGACAGGCTGCTGTAATTACACGACCATTCTAGACGGCCGAAACCTAGAAAGACTAAGGTGACGATCTGTACCTTCAATTTACGCTCACTTTCATCTGAATCCTCGATAGAAGAATTTCTCATGTAGGCCTGAAGTATGAGATACGACCTCATCAGACAGATGAGAAGACGCTGCATATTCACTACCGTCAGTGATACCGGAGAAGAGCTGTTTCTCGGCATATGCGACAATAGAGTCGGCAATATCGGCGTTCTCGTCACTGCGAGCCATGGCCATTAACATCGATCCACTCGAACAACTAACAAGTTGAATCGGACTTCTACGGTTGAAGAGACGTGGATCGACAACGGATTTAACAACCTTTGTTGTCTACACACCATAGTGAAGTTATGACGAAGAAGTGGAAGCGTTCTGTGTATGGACTTCGAGCAGTTCAGCAGACTAGACCATATATTCTGCAAGGTCATCATTGGAGATTTGAACACTAATTATTGGACCCAGAAGTGTCCGAAGCAAGTAATATTAAGAGCCACGGACCAGAATGGAACGAGCAGGGTGAACGGCTGTCTGAGTTGGTAATGCTGACGGAGACCATCCATGGTAACTCGCAATTCCAGAAACTCCACCCTCAACGCTGGATGTGGGAGCCTCCCAGTGAAGAGTACCACAACGAAACAGACTTCGTTACAGTAAATTTGGGTCCTGCTTTACCGATCTCGCCATTGTTCTAAAATTCTAAACGGGACCAAACTCGCGTCGTTCGCGCCAGATTCCAAATGAGAAGGAAAGAGGCGTTGGGCTCAAAAACGAAACCACTATAAAGTGGGACTTATTAAGTTCATTAATCGACTGCTGGGAATATGTCGTTCTGGATAACATCGACGAGGAACAGGATCGGCTCTCATTCAACATCTCCATGTAAGCGCTCTGAAAGGTAAGAGTTGAAAAGTCACCAAGAGACGTCTATCTCCAGAAGCACTAGAGCTGATACGCGTGGAATCGCACGAGCTGCATGCAACCGCCGTCTCAGGTCCGAACTTGCAAAACAATCCTGACAAGTTATGAAAGAAGATGCTGAAGTAAGAGGAGCTGCAGTTATGGTGGAAACTGCATAGGCTGGAGAAAGGATTCGCAAAACCCAAGGAAAATGGACAATTACAGAAACAAAGTGAGTGCATTTCGACGCCTAAACGGAATAGTTGCAGTTCCCAAAAATCTACTTAATAACCACTTCTTTCCTGAGATGAAGTAAAGGAGGATGGATACGCCGACGGTTCTTTCTTTCGAAATCCGACACGCGATTTCGTCAGTAGAGAATCGAACAACGCTAAGTCTGAACAGAGTAAAATATTAACGCCTGAATAACCTTTCCCATAAAAGGCACCATAAAGAAACAGGTTGGCTACTTCAGCTTGGCTAGAGCCAACCGAGCAGGTGTGGCGCGGTGATGACGGGTAGAGGCGTGATGCACCCTCTTGGTACTTCGTCGCAAAGGGTTTATAGGTAATATGGATGATAAAGTTAGGAACCCTGAAATTACTATTTGTGTATTCAATATTATTTCAGTTATTTAACGTTTTAGATTATTTTTTATTCTGTTTGTGTACACTGTTATTCTCTCATGGTTGTTTAGGAAAGTTGGGAATGTTCTCGTTTGTTCTGGATGCCATTCTATGGAGATTACTCCCATTCTTAGAAAGACAAAGGATGAAATAAGTCTGAAATTTTACGCGAGCATTGTCCGTCAGACGTTAATGGGTTTGTCGTTCTAATTCAACGAATTATTTGAAGGTCATGCGCGATAAAACTGCATCTTTACTGTATTAGCGCAAAAGCTTCTTTGTATACCAATGCATTAATTGGGTTGTTCCAAAACTAATGTCGTTGTGAGCCTTCGGATTAATATGTACTTTTATTAGCTCAAACAAGACATTAACGTATTTGCGAAAACGCCTAGTTTCATATGGCTGTTACCTGGAATTATGCCTATTTTTAATAACTTGAGCTGACATCCAAATGATTTTCGTAAAAGATTTTTTAACTATTAAGGGCAGCCATAAAGGCTGCCACATCCATTCGAATACCACATCGATCTTTCCCATCTACTGACGTAATGTGAAATCCCATGACCACTCTTGGGCAGTCTTCGTCTCCGTGTTCCATGTCAAAAGAAATTCAATAGCATCCACTGCCATTCACTAACTTGTACAATGGTGGTACGGAGCTGGGCACGTTCTGTAGCCAGTTGGAAGGTGTAATACGCAATGATAAATTCTATAAATTTGTTGTTGATGACTTCAATGTCAGGTAAGGAACAGCCACCGAAAATGAATACTTGATAGAAAAATCCGAAATTGGAGATCAAAGTGGTGATGGAGACCATCGTGCAGGACTCCTGTCCATACCACCTGTCTTCGTTGAAGTTCATTTTTCCAGATGAAAGTCGAGGCTGAACATTAAAGTCATTTAGCAGTACGGTGCATGTGGAGACAGACCATATCCTTACAAACAAAAGGTAGTGCACCTTGATACCTCCCTGAAACCTCGATTATATACTGAATCACACTTGACACTTGACACTTTAACGGCTCGTCCTCACTGGTTGTGCGGGCCCTAGCATAATCACCATTTATCGGAGATTTGCTGGTTAAGCCATTGTGGTTCCTGGAATCCCGAGGTCAGCTTGGCCAAAGTCAGGCTCAGATCTTCACCACTACGGGCAAAAGCAGCCTTTGTGGATCAGAGGAAGATTTGCCACCATACGACTTTCATACTAGGATGGTGGCGGATCCTGTATTGGTATTGATTTTCTCCTAGCTAGGCTTCCTGATTTAAACGCCAGACTCGTTCTCACTTCGGGGAACTCTGTCGGGGGGGGACGAATGCCCCCGCTGTACATACATCGCAGTCCGGCACCCAGGAACACCTGCCAGCCGCTATGAGACGGCAAACCGTTGGTAGGGAATCACACTGTGATAACAAATAATGAAGGTTAGGAAAGAGCAACGCGTTTTTTTTTTTAAAAGACTTAATCTTTGTTTCTTTTTTTGTCTGGATTTTTTGGATGTTGTGTTCTCCTGACTTCTCAACATTTCGTTAAATTTTCCAAAAATGTTTTTGCCTAGAGCTCGTGAACTTGTATAATTCTCATACACGCCTCTATAAAATGTGATTTCGCTTCCTTATGTGTTTTTTATAAATAGGTGCTGAAAACAAATGTATGCACTGTGGTTCCTCCGTTCACCAGGCTGGTCCTATCTATACAGGTCCCATTCATAGCCGTCCTTTTGTTGAGGCAATACTGAACAGGTATTTTCTACCCATTGTTTATGCTTTTGTTGATTCGTAATTTGACTGTCAACTATCTCATAGCATTGAAAACACTCCGGAGGAAGAGCGGCTTGGGACGCATAACCGTCTACTGGGTGTTCTTACAAATGTATCCGAGGTGATTACAAGAAATCATTTAAACTTGTTCATTCTACTTATTCCTTAGCATTTTATTATGAGCACCAATATTTGCCGTTCTATTTATGCCGATACATAGAGAGCAAAGGATAAAGCTCTTGGCCTTGATCTATTTAGGGATGCGCTGTGCATTCGACTTTATTAGGCATCACTTGGAAGTGATTGAATGCATATCTGACCTTTACAATGACGCGTCTTTGCCTACTGGTTTATCGAGCCAGTGCTGCTATCCTCTTAGACAAATTTGGTACGAATTTCCTGACCCCGGAGAGAAAGAAGGATGGTGGACCAGTAGCGCGGGAATAGAACCCATGTCTATTACAGGGCGCCTTGGACTACTGCGCCATGCACGCCCTCTTCCCGATACAGAAACATCAAAAACATGCCCTGCTTAAGAAATATTGAAAAAGAGGAAGCGCGTTAATTAGCATCCTACTTTCCTAAGAAACTATACTGCGGAGCGTTCTCCACTAATCGACAAATCTGCTGGACTTCCTAGCATAATTTTGCAAATGTTATGAAGTGTTTAGTTTTATATCTTTTATACATCTTCGTTATCATAATAAATCAACGGCTTCTTCTGCTGTTCGGTATGGAAATAGTTAAGAAGCTGATGGCCGTCTTTTTTGTTACAAACAAAAAAGTGGTAACAACAACAGAGCGGTGAAATAGTTCAAATTCTTGACTATGTGTTAGCCATTCTACGTTGGTGAAAATTTTCTATCGCGTGTAGCTAGTACATAATGGCTTTGTTGGTGACAAAGTTTTCACGATGTGAAGCACTAAGCAAGCAGCATAAATAGTTGCTTATTTCGTCAGCGCTTTTGAAAAAATAGATTGTACGTATTTAAATTCTTTATGTTCTTTACGAGCAAACACAAGATGTTATTTTACTCTTTACTCCGGTAAAATTGACATTTTGGCGGATTTCGCCTTACTCAGCCTGGAATGGTCAAATTGACCGGAATCTACCCTTTCCAGGCCCTGGAGAAGGTGAAGTCCACGAAAACGTCGCCTTGGTGGAATAAATGGTAGAATAAACCTCATGTTTGCTCAGCAGGAATATAAAGAATTTTTTGATCAATGCCGAGGTTGAGAGAAAATCGGTCGTGGGAACTTCTGTATGTGCTTGCACGCATATAGATATTCGTACATAAATGTATAGTATCGTGTAGATGTGTGCTTATTAATTAGTTTTAATTCATTGTATATCTAGGAACTTGACGTTCCTCTTTACTATGAGCACGACCAGCTGTTCAATGTCGTTAAATGTTCGGTTCCTAAATTAATAGCCGTCAAGTCAGCGATTTTGAATGCGGGATTTAAGGTAATTCCTTATCTATGTGGTCGTGGACGTTCTCTACTTTTAATACAAAATTGAAGGTTTCTGGATCCCACTGCAACCCGCGTGCACTCAAAACGGATGCACCTACCAGCTTCCTATGGGACATTTGCAGATTCGTTGTGAGTTCTCGAATTCGTTCAGATCTACTTCCATAATTTTCACAGCTCTTTTTTTGGGTGTCTGTCGATTTGTCCATTATGGCAACGTATAGATCAAAGTGTCATCTGCATAATCGAGGTTATAATTACTATATAGAATTTGAGTTATAATCGATTGCCAAGGTTTGTTGCGCTCGTTTAAAATTAATTGTGATTTTTTTCACTCTCTTTTGTGTGCTCACGTAATAAAAGATGAGGTTTCGGAAAACTGTTGAACTGTTCTCGTCAGTTTTATGCGAATAGACTAACTTCACCGAACAACTACAGGACGCGAAATCCGCCGAAACCTAATCCATTGCGAACCAAGCTTTGTATCAACTGATTATTGTATGTTGATCAAAAACTGAAGATACAAAAGTCCACGGAAAAGTTCATATACAGTTTGTGCTGAAATCACTGTCTAAAGTACGTTAGTCGACTACCGTAGACAAAAAAAGTGAATTGATTCTGGTTGTTTTGCAAGGGGAAGAATAGTGGGCTAGATATCTCTGTTCCTGCTCTTCGTTTTTTTTTTCGTCATAGAGTTGCATCTTGTTTCAAATCGATGGTAAAAGCTCGCAATTACTCGAATATCATTTTTCTGTCATATGCCAACTTCCAACAGCGTACTTAACGTCAACATGATATCCCAAATACCAGTATTGTTGGCTTATCGACGTAGGTGCTAACCGTACTCTATGATGTTCATTAGGGCTTAGTAAGCATCCATTTTCAGAGGTTATTGTATTGCTCTATTTCTTTACAGGCGTGTTAAAAGTGTCCTTAGTGCCGCTTGCTAGAGAGCTCCACTTTTTTCATTTAAAACTTGCTTTACAGGCTAAGGAAGCCAATGTGCTAGCTGATAGGCATGACGAAAAAGCACCAGGACGAAAGATTTTGTCGGAGGAAATAACGTGAGTGTATGTTGTAATTTTTAAAGTTTTCATAATTGCAATAACCATCTTTCATAGTTAGTTCTAAGCTTAGCATAGCGTTCTGAATGTTGCCGTATCTTTACTTCGAGGAGCAGTCTCTGTAAGGGAATGCCACTGGATCTGATGGTCACTGGTTTCGCACTGGTATTAGAGCAGTCATATTTTCCACCCTCTCGAGTTTGGTGGTTGGTTGCTGACTATTCTGTGGAGAATGAAGCAACAACAGGTCCATCTGTTGTTTTCTGCTGTTTGCTGTCCTGGAAGAATCGATCCTTATTTCGTTTGGGAACTTGCAAGTTTTTAAAAAATCTCATCCAGAAAATATTTATAGAATATGACAAGATATAAACAGGTAAAAATCTGTGGAACTTGTGAAATAAATCTTATGGAAAACTGAACTTGCTGTTTTCAGGAGTGAGGTCAATTTTCAACTTCATCCAAAAGCTACATTTCAGACAAAAACTGATCAGATGGTCCGGTTTCAATGCAATAAGGTCGGAATGAATTTTAATTTACCACATTGTGGTTACTTTTCCAACGTAATGAATTTTTTCTTAGGGTAAAAATTGGGGACCGAAGGCAAAAGCGAAAGGATCCGTAAACTCCACCCATGCAAGTTTTTATGTGAGAAAGGAAATACCGAAAAGCTCAGTTGAGTAGGTGTGAGAGTTAACTTGCTCCTGTTATTATGTATTTTCAAAGCATATTGTTGTCTGTTGCTGAGTTCCTTATCTAAATAAACTCTACAAATTTTGTTTTACGTTTTGCTCGGTTAAGATTAAATGAAGAAGCACTTAACCATTAATCAGGAAGTGAGCACAAACTAATTCCACGTAATAGAATTCGAAATGTAGTTTTGAAAGGTTTATATTTTTCCAGAGGGAGGTTAAACTATGCAACTGCTTTACATCTTGCAAAGCTAGTGAATTAGTAAATCCTGCAGTCCGCTTTGGAAAGATTTATTTAATGACTTGTACGTATGGTCTTGTTCGATCAAATTGCGGACACTTTTTGGAGGATGAAGCATTGTTTTTTCAATTTTTACTTAAGACATTGGACAGGAGTCTGCATTCAATAATTCTTCACATATTCTTCAGAAATTCGAACGACTGAATCATTGGATAGTTTCTCGATTGAGAACTTTCATAGGCCCTTTTTTTGCTTATTATATGAGTTCTTCGATTTACATTGGTTCGATGGTTTTGCTGCTATCGATCTCAGACACCTTATCAATGAAGATGGAACTGTGCAGACCGCAATTTCAGCTGTAGTTGGCATTTCAGCTCCACCCCGCACGCATCCGTCTGCATGAGTCATTCAGCTGTGTTCGTTTTTTTTCCTCTTCATTGTTCTGGTCTCCGAAGAGTTATCGCCCCTAATCTGTACCTCTGTTTTCGTTCCAACTGTCACAAGAGCTACTTATATCGTCACTGCGTCAACTGATTTTCCATTGATCTTCAAGTTTTATGTTGATAGGAAAACGCAGTATAAAAATTACAAATTAGAGAATGAAACTGAGTCTTATATCTTACTTCTACTGATATATGGACACGGCGTGGAAAAAGTCATGAAATAGGACTGATAACAGTAGACAGTCCATAAATGAAATGGCGAAGAATGTCAGAGGTGAGGAAGCGATGTCATCATGAACTGACTTTTACTGGACTTAGCATGTGGAAGTATAACATTGGAATTTCACAGGTTTAAAATATTCGGCTCTAGAATTGAGAAGCGGAGAAGGAGTGACGTATATGTGATGGCTGCTGGAAGGTTTTCTCCTGTGGAATTGCAATGATTACTGAATCTGAGCATGAGGTGTACGACCACTGAATGTTGCTTATCCATCATTGTCGAATTTTCTATGCGATAAAATCTGGCATAAAATCATTTCTCCTTCAGGTTCCAGTTATCAAGATTAGCAAAAATTCGGCGCAACAACGCTTCTGAAGCTCTTTGCATAGTGTGACGGGTGACCTTATTCAGATTAAACCGGTTTTTATGGTGACATACTGATGTGATCTCATTCACTCGGTGTATTAACATATTCAACATTTCTCTTGTAGCTTTTGTCAAAGTACAACCGTTTTAGTCATTTTTTGTTCCGATTATTCCAACATATGCTTTGCAGAAGAGTTCACTTTCTCCAAACAACGGAGTACCCTCAGTTTTGGAAACCATTTCTCCTAGAAGTCGGTTTGTTGCTAGGCGGTTGGTAAATTAGCAGTAGACTGGTCAGTTAAGAGTAAGAGTTCTCAGTGTAAGTGATCAACGTCTGGCCTTCTACTTAATTTATACTCTCAAACTAAGAAACTGACTCTATCTTAAGCGCCCGCCCGATTAACTTATAGGTACCGTGTACGTGTAGTCATGTCGAAGGTTGCACTTGGATGGATCAGCCTGTCCTATTTTACTCTATTCGGCAGGAGGTTGATAATTAACAGGAATATGGGGAAGCGCTTTGGGATAAGTTCCACTGAATAGATATACTACTGTAAAGAAAACAACTTACCTATGAGAAGACCAAACCATGTACAATGCAGCACGACATAGTTACCATACTTAGGAAGCTAACAGAGGAAATTTCCATGCAAAACCTACGGTCATATTCGTATATCTCGCTTGAATGAAGCTTACTACGCAGCTGTTGCGCATGACAAACGAATGGCAGACGTACTGGTGCGCGCTTGCTAGAGATGGTGTTTATACTGCAGGATAACAATGTAGCTCAATAGGAAAGTGGAATAGAACTTATTGTTTCTTCACCCTCCTGTGATGGATGCCGTTTTTACATCCATATCTTACGGAAGTCTTCGAACCCTGGAGTATCCCATTTTTGAAAGAGAACTCTAAATGGTCTCTGTTTTTCTCGAACCCAAATTCTTTGTCCAACATTGAACTGCTTCCATCCGTCATAGCCTCACCTATATTTCTTTGAACATTAACGACTTTTTCTCACGTGCCTTTTTCGAAGTATATCATGAACTATGAATTGTGAACTATTAGTGTAAAATTTTCAAGAAAGGAGGGAAACACTTTTACAGAGATTATTTTTGTGAATAATGGCATATCAGTTTAAAGTATTAAGGAAATCAAAGTAATGTTAGGTTTTTGAATCGTCGTCCCCTCAAATCAAGGCTTCCCTTCGAAATCGAGCAACGCTGGATTAATGGCACCGGCGTTTCGGATATAGTAGCATTCTATGGGCTCATTACGTGATTGTGTAAAATTTGTAACCAGCCACCAGTTAGTTTTTCACCATAGGTAATGTTGAGTTCTTATTGTTTTCATGACTATCCTGTTCTTAAAATCCTCTGTATTTCAAGAAATGCTTCGAATTTTTCACATCGAATGAATTCCATGAGAATAAAATTCATGGGTTTCCGCCTTTGTGTGGAATAGTAGTGCTAGATCTCTTTCTCCATCTACTTATTAAATAGCTAAAGTGTTTTCATTTGGATTAAGCTTCTTGATAAGTAAATTGGTGTTGCGTTCTCTGTTGACGACGATTCTATTACGAAATGAATTGCACTGATAAAATATGCAGATTGGCAGACCCTTGATAGTTATCATTCCTCAATAGTAATTCCTCTTAACAACATAGTTGTAGGACTTGTAAGCAAATGTATACAAATTTGTCATTCCTTCTCCTCACCTCAGTGTTGTTTCTTTCTTCCAAGACTGAAATTCTTTCAATAGATTGAGTATATTTTATCAGTAGCAATGGAGCCACACACACTACGGGACTGCCTTTCCGTGACTGGTGTTGATTCACCTGGAAAATCTATTGCAGCAAAACCGAATGGGCAGTTAATTTTCAAGTAAGACGAATAGTTGACGCTTCAGTAAGGGTAGTATTTCAGTATTGGATTCCATTTAGGAAATCTTCCAATCAGCTTTACTATTGTGATGTCCACGAGATGTGCTCGTACACACTTCGGCTTTCGCGAATGGATCCATTATACAGTGACTGCCAGGTGAATTTTATGTGGCTCTTCAGCCGTTGGAGGTGTTATCTGTTGACGTTCTTCATGATTCATGGCAGGCGAAGAGCAAACAAAATCTCTCAGAGACGCATCACTGGTATCTCGACGAGAATCGTTCCCAAAAAGCTACATAGGCTGTAGAGACGGCGTCTCAACCGCCTGTTATTTTCTATTGGCACTGCATTATGACTTGAAAAAAATGTATCTTTAAGCGAATTTAGTTTTTCCGTTGCAGCAGATATCAACCGGGTTCAATATGTTAATTTCAATAGTTAGCTAGGATTCACTGAGAAAAATTAGTCTGCTTCAACAAATCAAGCAGTTAGAGGACGTCAAGACAGTAACTTGAACTACTTTTGAAGAAGATTCACAGAAATAAGAAAGGAATTTATGAATCGTAGCAAATATGGTTCCGTAAAGGGTTTTCAGGCCACAAATGCTAGCTGCTTGTGGGTAGGAACATCAGTGCATGGCTGATTAGACCAGTAGCGGACCATTGTCTTTCAACAATAGTTTTTGGGAAAAAAACTCGTTGGGCCTTTCAAAGTTGAGCAAGCATTATTATAGTTTTGAAAACCATTGTCATGAAGATGAAGACTGATCGTGGCTGTGCTCTGGAAAATATGACCATCCCTTTAGAGCGGAGTTCTACACATGGATTAAATGCACACTTTGTGAAACGTCGAACAACTGAAGGCCATCAACAAGAAGCTATTTAGAGTTTATTTTTTGGATTCTGTTATCTTTAGGTGCAACATACTCTTTTATTTTCAACTTCCAAGCTTTTCTAGAATTCATATCTGTTTTCAGCTTCCGAGAGTGTTTCGGAGCTATCATACGCATCTTCTGAGCCAAAATCCAAACCACTAGAATGATTTAGACACGGTTATCTGTTCCATTAGTACAGAATTCTGTGCTTCCAGAGATGGCGTTTTTTTAACCTATCTTCTGCAAAATTTGCTTGGTAGAGACATTTTCAAATAAATGTTTATTGAGCTGATTGAAATAGTAGCCAGTTGCTGAGAAGTTCGATGAGTGTGTAGTTGAGGAAGGCCTTCGTGCTCCAGTTCCTTTAGGAACAAAGCTGGCGCTTTCTGATATACCAGTGCCGATCGTTTCAGGTGCAGTTATTGGTGTATCTTGTCGATTTCTTGACAATGTTTAGTGGTTTTAGAAGGATTTGGCAAGTTACAGTGGACGACTGCTGAGCTTGAAGAAGATTGTATATGCTGAGTTGAAGAACCTTTCATAACCTTTTTATGGAAGGAAATTTCTTCTAGATCTGTGTCAACGTTCCATCCTTGACCAACTGTTGCTCATAACATCGTTCGTCATAAAGAATCCTTTACCGAAATTCAAATTACAACCAAGATCACTATTCCTACACATAAAAAGTGCAGGAAAAACTGCATGAAATCGACTCCTTCGCTTCTCATTCATTTTTTGCCTTTGCAAGCTATTAAATTCTTATCCTCAATTTTGTGTCAGTTAATGTTTTCAAATTTTGATCGTTGGTGAGAACTGTGTCATCTCTGACGCATTCTTTCGCAAAAGTTCTGTTCTCCATCTTGAAACGAACGTTACCTAGGACCTTAGCTGAGCACTACCTGAACAAATGCGATGTTGTTACTGCGAGTCGTTTCCATGGATTACGTCCATGTTTTAATTTATATAGGAAAACTGCGCAAATTTTCCTGCTTCCAATTTTTAAATAAACTAAATTGACTACAGACGAGATTGCTGAGGAGTATATTAATACAGAAGCGTAGCGTCAGATATGCTCTTTAAAAAGTTTCATTGTGTAAATGTGGAGAAATTCAAACTTGTCAGAACACGGAGTTACAGTATGAGAAGAAAAAAAGTCGAATTTAATTAATATATGGACCAAAAAGGAAAAATATTTATCATTTTACAAAAGTAAATGATGAGCAATGCTTGGTAATGCAGGGGCGCGTGTGGCGCAGTGGTCGGAGGAGTCGTGAAATATACACATGAGATCGATCCCTGCGCCTTTGCCCCACCAAGAATTCTAACCCTTCGGGCTCAACAGATTGGTACCAGACTTTGTCTTGAAGGATAGCAGAACTGATTCGATACATCGGTAGACCACCACGAGTTATTGTAAAGGCCAGATATGCATTCAATCACCTCCAACGATGCTTAATGAAGTCGAATGCATGCCGCATCCTTCACGGATTGATCAAAGCCGGGAGGTCTATCCTTCATTTTTATCTGGTAAGGCACGCTGTTTGCTGATCTCCGTTTGTGGCGGAACTCGTGGAAAAGAGGGTTTTATTGCTGCTTGAAAATCCTATAAACCGTGTCGTGATCGAGAGTCGGTAAAAACTAGTAGAAGTACTTGAATACTTCATTACTT
Organism: Angiostrongylus cantonensis; assembly: GCA_009735665.1. Lineage (NCBI taxonomy): Eukaryota > Metazoa > Nematoda > Chromadorea > Rhabditida > Metastrongylidae > Angiostrongylus > Angiostrongylus cantonensis. The sequence continues at coordinate 28,764 of MQTX01000276.1, read as the reverse complement.
CATCAGCATTGTTGGATGAACATAAAGAAATTTTCTACGCAGATTTCATGCTCATAGCATGTGTATTTCAGATCTACGACCTTGCGTTTTGTCGAAGTGGTCCGCTTCTGATTTGCCTCCAACGAGTCGCTACCGGGGAGTTCTTCATATGCGAAGGCTTGATTGACTGCAGTGCACTTGTCGTTGATATCACTGGTTCAGTGCACAGAACAAACATCGCTGCTACGTATGTGTATCTCATCTATTTCATAATCCTTTACTGGCTATTTACGAATACTCCATATCTGTCAATTAACCACTCTGCATAGGTCAGAAATCAAACCCTTCAAGGGAGTTTATATTACAGTGATTCTTACTCATTCAAAGCGTCCATTTTCGACGCAATAATCTGCAAGTGGAATGAGTTTTTGGAAATAACTTTGTGTTTGATTTCTACATTACCGAGTGCGAGAGACTAGGTCTTCTTCTTCTCCATTGAACTATAAATCGGTTTTTTTTCCAATGAAGAAAGAACTAGAGTTTACTATTTTAGTAAGGGCAGGAATGTGGTGCTGATTTGTGACGAGGTCGGCGTCGTTTTGCTCTCGTACCCGATTCGTTGGCAATCAGTTGGCAACACCGTGGAACTGTTCCACGTCTCCAACTACCTCATCTCCACTGTTGGCGATAAATACACAATCTCACTACAAAGTCGCGAGACGTTCGATGGTAGTAAGCCGATTTGTCAGTCTATCAATATGCAAACGAACACCACCATATGAGCATACTGCAGACTTATTAGGTAGCTGATTACATTTTGATATTGCAGAATTTTCCAGCACAAGAACAGTAAAGTCATCCTAAGTAGTAGCCCAAAAGTCTTTTGTAGAAAAGAGAATCGGCACAGAATCACTACTGACGTTGAATTATGTGATCAATAGAAATGTAGTCAGAATAAGGAACCAGTTGTTGGAATTTATTTAAAAGCACCACCACGTGGTAGCGATTATTTTTTTGTTCTTTAATATAGCATTGCTTCACTTCATCTTCCTCACGTCGTTTTATTCGGAAAAAGAAAGTGTATAAGAAGACCATTTTGGAAGACAAGGGCGGACACTAACCTGTCGAGAATCCAAAGGCTCATAGATTTTACGCAAACCTGAAAAATCCTATGGCTACCAGCGATGTCAACCGCGTTCGACGATACAACCGATAATCCGATTTGAAGTTTAGCAGGGGTTAGTTTGACGCTGATTGACGACAGAGTTCATGCCAGTACAGGGTACTCGTGGTATAAAATTATACTCAGTCCAAGAAAGTGGCGAAGACATTAAAAAATATTTTTCAGCAGTTTTCTCAAGCCCATTCATATCACGAAATCATTTATATCTATTCTATGGACATGATTACTCGAAATTTTTGCTGATTCCTCTTACAGGTAGCTTTTGCCCCATTTATTTTGTATGTAAGTAAACTTGTATGTATATTTTTTTACATGTTTATTTGTAGTCATTGGATCTATTTACTCATTTCTTATGAAAAATACGAGTATTTCAACTTCGTAGAGAAATGTGTTCGGTGCGAATAGTTACCACCATGCCGAGCGCCATTCTGAGGTTGAAAGAGGTACATAGCGCACTACTTTCAAACTAATCGACGAAGGAAAGCAGTGATTTCTTCATCGGCCACCCTGGCCAGTCTTTGTACCGGATAAATCCATGTTCACAAAAATCCATGTTTCATTGAATTCGGCAATGCAACATGAGTATGGGGCGTATCTCGCACAGGTCCAACTTCGGGAACTCTTGTCTTTTAGTCTTCACTCCTATTTATAACCAGGAACTAAATTTTCTCATGTACATATTTTTAAAAAAATACGCGATGGTAATAGTGCAAAGTAATAAGTAATTTCCTCCCACAGCAATTCCTTTGAAACAGAACATTATGAACCACAGAAACTTGAGGCCTTAATCATATACGAGAAGCAGAGTACTGTTTTGAAATATAGATTGATAAAGCGCTCGAAGGAAAAATGAATCCCTTAGGGACGAAAGAAATTCGGCTACGTTAAGTATCGTATCGTAGAGGTAGTTGCATGCATGATCTCGCCTACACGCTAACTTGTTGGGACTACCAATGTATCAAGTGAGTATTTTTATCACCCACCACAAACACTGAGATTGAAAACTCCACTTCGATTTATGTCATTGTAAACCACGTTTCATTAAATCTCGATAAGGATGGTATGATAATGTTTATAAATGTACAGTTATAGCTTATCAATGAAATACGGTATTCGTATTTTCGTCTTTACACCTATTGAAGGACATATGACTTTAAGTGCAAACGTATACACAAGGTGGTTAGAAACTACGGGCGTCACAAGGCATTGGTTTATCTTCTAGTATACCATTAATTCGAGGTTTATCGCTACTACTACTCAAGTCACGTGAGACGAAGTGGTGGGAGACCCAGCAATATACTTGGGATCCACTGGCGCTCCACTGGCCAACTAAGCCCTTAATTCCTCCGGAGTTGGCAAATTGATATAAGACTTGTCTGGGAGGATAGCGGCTCTGGCTCAATGCATCGATAGGCCACCGCGAATTATTGTAAAGGTCAGATATGCATTCAATCACCTCCAAACGATGCTTAATGAAGTCTAACGCACGGTGCACCCTAAGGAATAGATCAGAAGAAAGGATCCAAGCAAATTAGGTACAGTTCTCACCCTTGGCTTTAACACTGCTGTCTGGGCTTCACAAATTTCAAAGCCCGGCACTGTTATCAATTATTATATTTTTGGTTGACATCGTGTCACTGACGGTCCAAGTCTATGTTTTTCCAAATTGAAAGAATCAAAATCATTTCTTACCTTCACAATTTTGGAGGCCCGAAACGAAGCATTCAGCGGATTCAGTTCTGGGCAGATAGAAAGTGCTATGTTAATTATTGCAGAAATTCGACTCCATGTATGCGATACTCGTTTTCGCTTCACAGGCGGGCGCCTTCCAAGGGAGAAGTGCTTTCCGTATATCAACTTGGTACAGCTCATTGGGAACATGTTTAAGATTTTCAGTGATTCTGTGCACTTCTTTAGTCCATTCGCTATATTATCATCGGTGGTTGAATAGATAGACGTTAGATTCTTCTAAACTCGTTTTCACGAGTTGTACTCATTTTTAACCGTCGATTTAATCCATTGAGGGTAATGCTGTCATTCTCGTCATTACTGGAAAATGTAAACGTTAAGCTTACATTTAAATGGTTTACATAATATTCTTGCTTAAGAAACAGGAGGTGTTACTTTGCTCTATATTGGCGGAGAAGCTGGTGCTTCGGCGGTGTTCGCCTTCTTTAGAGTTTGGAATGGTCAAGTTAACTGTTACCTACGCAGCCAAACACCTCTATAACGAAACAGCAGAAATACTAAGCCAACATTTCAATCTAATTGAAAACAAAGTAGTTCCTAGCTATCAGCTAGCAAACTAGCTTAAAGTAGTGGGACATCCATCGTGTACCTTAAAATCGATGCAGGTATCGGTTCTGTAGACCCAACGCTCATGAAATAGGGTGGTAAAAAGGCAAATTTCAGAAAATCTTGTTTAAGTCGAAGATGATATTCTTTAAGAATAAATGTCTGATGGAATAGCTGTTCAAATTTGTCAAACAGGTTTTGCTGGTACTCAATTATTCTTCTACAGGAACGTCGTGCGGGAAATGTGAAGTGCGTCGCACACAAGGATCTCCTCCACCGGATTCCTATATGAGCAAGACACTGCAGTGCTTCGAGGACTTTGCACTCATCTATGCCAATCAGAGCGTCCGAAACAACAGGCCGAACTTCTATCTGTTAAATCTGACGTGAGTGAAGATATCACTTCACAATAGTTGCAGAACAAATTTGCTCTGGAAACTTGGGGTTGCTCAAAGCCTCTCGTTTAGTAGGGAGAAATAAGCCGATATAATTATTAAAGTTCTTAGGGCAGATTTACACAAATTACGAAAGAAAATTTTACATTATATGGAGTGCAAGTGTTAATTGGCAATAATGATTATCCCAGCTTGTCAGAAGTAAATTTGGATTGAAGGAAGGATATAAAACGATATAAATAAGCAATTCCGATGGCAAAGCGAGGTAGTGGTGGGCTCATTCTTCTCCTGATTTCGTAATTTATCAGAATTCCTACCCCATATAAAGTAGGCGATGTATTGAGTGATATGTGAATTATTCGTTATCTTGGTTTCTGTCCACTTCAGTAATGAAACAGCTCCCTTCATTCTTTGATGGCCTGAAACAGTTCGCATTCCTTCAATGCTCCAAAATCGCTATTCTTTTGTCTAGTTGTCCTGAAAGAACCGTGGCTTATCAACTTTCCGTTCTTGGAAAATTTTTTAAAGCAGAAATACAAAGCTGGGAAGCTCGTGATCACACCAGCGGTGGGTTTTTAAGACGTACGTAATAAATTCTGTAGGATTCCTTTGATGCGAAAATAATTGCAGCTTTCGTATCGCAACGTATGTCAGCTTATGCCACTTTTTATTCATTCCAAAAGATATCACCAGCAAAATCTTTTTTCCTATAGGACAAAAGTCTTTCCATCTAGCCGTGATAGAAATCTGCTTTTGCGGAGCCAGTAAATTATGTTTCTTCCACTTCGTTCCTTCAACCCTTTTTTTAGAGGTTTCAGTCCTAGACAATTTATGCAATAGAACAAAGTCTTTTCAAGAAAGCTACAAAATTCTAAACTCTTGAAATACTTTGATTGTCAGGAAATAATCACCAGTAGGTGGGAAACCAGTCGAGGATTTGTCGGGAAGAATTGGTAGAAATTACAGTAGTCTGCAAGGGGGTTAGTCATGTTTCGTTCTCACTGGATCACGAGAAATCGATTTCAGGAATCTTAGCTGGTACCCACTGAATCTGATGCTTTCACACCACTTCCCCAATGGAAAGATTTCATTGCAAAAATGTGGCGAAGAGATGGTCTACTTACACGGCGACTGCAATCTATCGAACTGTGTCGAACGAACACATCTCTATCAGATTGATGTCGAACCACTTTCGGTAGGATATTGCTCTTTCCTATCCATAGCTCCAGATTTAATAAAGGGTGGTTGTATCCTAAAAGAAACTCAGCCTTTTTGAACTCTGCGAAATAAGCTATATGAGTTCTACTGCTTGAAATGCTAGTGTTCCTAGTGTTTTCGTTTTAGTGGAATGGAGAGGGCGATCAATGTAGGAAATTCAAATCAGGGAATAACTCAGAAAAGTTAATATTACACTTTCAATATCGAGTATAACAAATATATGGATAATTGTATTGCCAGGCTTCAATAGTAATGCGGGCCTAGCACAATTTCCATTCCTTTCTTTACTGTGCAATCGCCGTTCATTGCGATCGGTGGTCCGTTTCCAACGCGGTGATGTCCACGACGCCCAGCCCAATCGTTTGGCTGATCATCCAGGAGAACATTTGCATTTTTTATGAGGTCGATTGCAATGTTCTTTTCGTCGATCTATCATCCGTAGTTCTTGTTACGCGACACTATTTCAACACGTAGGACAGGTTCACTTGGTCGACGAAGGCTGATAGGAGTGCATTCGTTTCGCCGCTGGCAGAAACTTTCACGTAGTTGTCGATGAAGGTTAGTACAAGGATCAGATGATCCTGCAGACCTACTTCAATGACTTTTGAAATGATTTGGATGTGGTCCATATAACAGAATCTTTGTGGAGGTCCTGTTTGCTCACTTGGTCGTGCCTCCTCCGAAGTAATTGGTATGCACGACGGAGAATTTCCTTGAATAAGTTGTAGCATACATCAACAATCATATCGAATGACAGTTATGAAGGTTCCAACAGCGTGTGCAAAGTTCTCTACTGGTTTGGCGTTTTTTTCTTTTTGAAAATAAGATGTTTCATTGGAGGAGAAAAGTACACGTAATTTATGCCCTCTACCTCGAGCAATGCTGGCGTGATATTATTGTGTTACGGAGCTGTGCCTCTCTTCATGCTTTTTATGGCAACGTGTGCTTCAGAGGGCATAGCCCTGAATGGATTTTTCCCAGCAGAGATGTTATGGTCTGTGGAGGGAGGATTACGGGGCGTGAAAGGCATAAAACTTGTCCATTATCAATTTCATGTCACTTCGAGATGTGGTGATAGTGCAGCCTTCGTACAGCAGAGAGAGACAGTGAATGCATTAGTTGGGGTACGGTATACTTCATGTGTGGTAAAGCGTGTGTGGACGAATACGTTGACGAAACTGTTAGACTACTATTTAAATTATTTATTTACTAAATGAACTGCAAGGATGGGTACCTGACCAGTCGTGTCTCACGCATCATCTTGGACCGATTTTTGATCCGAGCAGCGCACATTTCTCACCCTGTAAACACCCCGTCTTCAATAACAATCGGAGACTCACAAACAACGAAACGGTGAATGTTTAAGAAAAGCTGTTCGCCATGCGAATAAACATTTATGTATTAAATTTTGTCTGCCGTGGTTACAATAGTGTTTGACCGAATGGATTGCATATCAATTTGACTCTTCCAGGTTTAAAAGAAGACGAAACCGCCGAAATGCTAACTATTTTGTACTAACAAGTCCCTGTAATAATAACTTCGTGTTTGCTCACCAATGAGAGTTCTGAAGAGACGGTTCCGATGTTATAGGTGCACAGCAAGAAGCAATATCGGTGACATGCAGTGTGTGTGCTCGTTTTATTCCATTTTCAATGACTTTCTGTGCACGGTACAATACTGGCTGAGCTGTTTTCGGCTCCTGGAATCTTGAGAGCAGCCTAGCCGAAGCCTTTCTCAGGACATCTTGATCATAGACAGTGGCCAGCCCTTATAGATAAGGGGGAGATTCCACTTTTAGACCAATTTTCTCTCAGAACGACGATGATTCTTCGTATTAGTTTACTCTTAGCTGGGCTTTCGGGTGGAAACAATTCCTTTCTAGCTTCAGAAGCACTGCTAGAATGATGTTCGAAAATCCAGTTTAGAGCATTGATAAGTTTTAGATTCCTGATCACGAAGACTCATCTGCTGAGAGAATCTTATGTGGTAATATTCCAATGGTAATGCCTATAAACGTTTTGTATTTAGCGACGGTTTTCTTAGAATCATATCGATCCTTTTTTCCTCTCTTGGTGTTGCAATTTGGCTTCCGTTTGTTGAGCACTGCTGTTATTTTTGACGATGATCACTCCATGTCTTGAATCTTCTTTTTATTTCTCTTATTTTAAATGCCAGTTTGACCGTGTTTTAGCATCTTCTTCTGCTGGGCTCATTATATTATACCATACTAGATCTTAGTCGTCCTTAGTGAATCACATTTCGCTCTCCTTACAGATGGCAGTTGCTTCCTCATTTTGAAAATACGAACTGATCTTTTCCCATCAAGTTTTCTTTAAAAACAGATACGAAACGTAAGGGATATTAATAGTGATTTAACAAATAGTGTTTTAGTCCAAACAATCTTGATCGGCGGTTTGATGCCTACAACTTTTCCTCGTGACGTAGTTGCCCTTTGAAAAGTGTCGTATTGTGCAGAACCAAAGATCTTAGCTTCATCACTAGTTCTTGTGCTGTCGTTTCCTGTAGGAAACTGTTGTGTTCCGAGATAGTGCGCTCCATTTGTCTTTCAACCTTTTTAAATCATGAGACGGGCTGCTCTAAAGTGAGCATCCGGTTGAAGTACTACTAGTGAGTGAACAGAGTTCCAACGATCGAAACTTTTTCAGCTTAGACTGCACCTCTCACTATTTAGAAAGTTAGAATTTATGGAAAACAAATACTTTTCAGTACTGCATGGTGGATTTCGGTTTCGAAAAAATCTGTAATAAGTATAAGTTGTGCTACAAAATCGTTAAGAAAAAATGATTAGAGCATCTCTAATAAAAAGTTTTTCAGGCCTTAGTACGACAAAAAAGACGAACGAAATCTCTCAACACCCTGAATTTTACGAATTTTTCGACAGCTGAAAAAAATACCAAGAAGTCTTCATTACTGAGTGCCGGTAGATTTAGCGCTCTACTTTATTCGTTGACCTTTCTATGACACCATTTTGCTGGTAGATTTGGAATGTCTTTACTCGAATCATTTACTCCCAACTGTTTTTAGTACATAATAATTTTTTTCTTAAGGACCACCTACCGCCGATGTGGCAGCTCCTTCACCCTGCACGATTGCAAGCACAATCGCAAAAACGACTAGTCACTATTCGTCTCGATTCCAAAAGAAAACCGACGTAAGGCCTTTAAATGAGTAGGAATCACTCTTAAAATGAAAATCACATGCTAATTAATTCATAGGCGAAAAAGCGGCTGTCCATCAAAAGTTCGATATCGTCGATGAACAGTCAGGAAGGGCTGGTTGAGGCACAGCCACTAAAACGCTGTAAGTCGGTTTCGCTTTTGATTATTTTGAAACTTCTCAAGCAAACAAATTTTGGAGAGCGGCCATTCTGAGAAGAATTTTTAGTTAAAACCTAGCACTTGAAACCATTTAGGAAGTGTTGATGGGAAATGCCCTTATTTTGCCTTTTTGGGTGCTCATTGACCAAAATTTGTTCAATTCAATGCTAAAGGTTTCCACGCAATCACAGAGTCAGATCCGTCACTCATGAAAGCGGATTACACTTGGTTGAATCCCCATGGTTTTTTTGATACCAAGTTCTTGTATTGGAGCATTCTTATATCTTCGTCATAGAGAACACTTACAACTCGAAGAGATTTCTCTCGTGCTCTGAGTTAGAACCACCCTACGTAAATTGTTATAAATTAATTTCTATCGGCTATTGATTTTGTTTCTTTCTTGTCCTTTTATTTCCAGTAGACGTGCTGTGTTCATGCCTATTTGATATATATCATTGAATCAAATGTTCGACTATAGGAGCTACTTTCATCACCTAATAATTCTTGGGTGCTTGGATGGCCCGTATTCACTGATTGTGCGGGCCCCAGCATAACCTCCATTTTTCGGGGCTTTGCTGGTTTAGCTATTGTGTTTCCCTAGGGTCCCGCGGAGATCGGTTTGGGCGAAGTCTGCCCCAGGTCGTCATCACCAGAGACAGTTACCGCTCCCGTAGATCAGAGTGGGATTTGCCACCATGCGACCAGCATGTTACCGGGGCGGTGATGTATCCTGGCACTGGTTAACTCTTCGCTGTGCTTTCTGATCGAAACGCTGGCTTCCTTCTCAGCTTGGGATACTCTGCATTGTAGTTGATTCCCCCACTGTATATCGCAGCCCGATACTCAAGAACCACTCCCGGCCGCGATGAGGCGGTAAACGCTTGGGGCTCATCACCTAAAATTTGTTTTTTGTGCGATTGTACGGTAGGTAGCCAAGCCACGGTAATACCGTTAATGAGAAGGGTACAGAAACAGGAAGAGAATCATTGACGATGTGCTGCCATAGTAAGACTTTCCTCCATCGGTGGGTCTCGTAGTGACTGATAGTTTTAGCATTGATATAGCAGCGCAAAGTTTTTTTTTTCTAATGAGTAAGGTATACAGGACTGACAAATGAGGACAGATTAGCCTTGATGATTCAGTTCACAGCGCGCTCTACAAAAAACTAGTTGAGATCTGGACTTCCCATCTTAAGTACCGATGGGATTTAATGGGCTTTTGTGTAGGTTTAGAATAATTGAGAAATATTAATGAGATTATATAATCGAATAATTGCTGAGATGAGGGATGCTAAGGGCCTTCTGGTTAAAAAATATCACTCTTTGGAAATATCCATTGAGTGAATAATGACGCTCGCCGTCTTCATCTTCTTCAGAGCCGGATTGATTCGAGTCAAATGTCCACAGAAGTTCGTTTGAACAATGTGGATCTTCTTGGTCGCACTAGCGCACCTCGAAAAATACTTGTCTGCGTGATCCTTGAAATTTCATTTTTCTCAGCTTTGCTTCTTTTGCAGAAAGAACTGAGGGAAGAATTAAAAACAAGGGTAATTTATTCGGCTTCACTATAACTTTAACAAATTGTGGCGTTCTGACAGAAAGTGCACTCAAAGTTCACCCTGTTTTTCCAACCAGTTCTCGCTCCACATACAACTGCGGATTTTCGTGTGTAATCCTGTTTGAAATTCCAAAACTCCACCTATATGCGTACGCTTCCATAAATGCTGAACTATCTCCTGTTATTATTTCGCGCTACAGATAAATAATATTGCGCTATTAGCGCCATGCTATTTATTTTAAGCTATTTTACTCTTGTTATTATACGCTAAAAGTGGCGTTATTTGGCCCTCAGTTATAATCTGTAGTTACTCAGAAAGGAAGCCAACCGAATCCAATCTCTGGTCTGATCACCTTTCTGAAAACGTTGTACATAAGCGGATTTCTTTCTTTTCTTGAAAACAATGGAATTGTACTGCATAGCTATTAGACGTCTTTCTTTTTGAAGAGCTTCATAAATCGATCCCACTTTCATCATAGTAGAGAACATTTATGTCTAATAGAAAAATTGTGGATATCTGTAAAAGAAGTTCTTAACCGCCAACGATAAGCTTGGGTATTCCGACCTGAATGCAGGTCAACAAAAAGAAGTGTTTAATGAATGGAACTTGTTCATGTATAGTAACATCATTTGAGCTTACCTTGCCAATATGAAAAAGTTCGGAGATTGAAGCTTATAAAGTATTTGTCAGATTGGTCAGATTGGTGGCTGATAGACTCGCCGAAATACTTCATGTACATTTTTACTAATCACTTGGTTTGCTAACTAGATATTAGCTGAAGTGTATTTTTGAAGTAGAAACACAAACAAGGTGTCTTTTATAAATAAACACATATGTTTACTTACACGTAAGAACTGGTCCAAACGTGTTGTCCATTTGACAATCCACACCTATCAGGTCATTGCTGGAACTTTTCCTGATCTCACAACAGGAAATAATACGCGTTTCACTTATCTGAATGAATCGCAACACTTTACTCATAGTTGCATAGAGGACAAAGTGACTGATTGTTAGAGTCAGGTTGAGTGAACCGGATCGGAATCCGATTGCCGATTTCATTGCCGTCTGCATAGTCTAGACCACTCGAACGACCACCGATCGCCGTTCTGTTTCATACCAATCAATTTGCAGTTATTTTCGTTGTACGATGAGTTGCGAGTCGAACTTCTCGTTTCCAGCACACTCATCCTCATCGTTGCACTGGAGCGCCGACATGGTTGAGCTAGCACCGCAATCACTTCACGTTAGTCACTTACACGGAAAGCTTTCATCCTTTTTCTTCATTACCCGGTGGAAACTTAATTTAAAAATTGGTACTGATTCAGTTTTCTTATATCGCTGTCAAAACTTCATGCGATTACATCGAAATCAGGCGCGTGTGGCGCAGTGGTCGTAGGTGCCCTGCAACACACGTGCTGTCAATCCCCGAGCCCATGGCCTACCAAGCCTTCCATCCCTCCGGAGGCGGCAAACTGGTGCCAGACTTGCCTGGGAGGACAGTAGCACTGGCTCAATACATCGGTACGCCACTGCGAGTCATTCTAAAGGCGAGATATCCATTCGATCACCTTCAAACGATACTTACTGAAATCGAATGCATGACCTATCCCTCAGGGATTGATCAACGCCGAGAGCTTTGTCTTTTGTTTTTGTACCGAAATCAGTTCTAGAGAAAACAAATTCTCGATTCACCGTGTAGTTTGAGACAATTGTTGAAGCATAAATTTGATTTTATCCGCACTTATAACCGCCTAATTTTGTGTTTGTGGTGTAAGTATAACTTTAGGTTATATGTGGTACTGTAATTGGTTAGCACAGTGGGTTTTCGTGATTTCACCGAACCTTTGTTCTCATAGGCCCGTCTATTATATGGAAGGCTGAATATTGAAGTCAAAGACAAAAATAAGCACAAAAAAAGGAATATTAGAAAAAAATGAAATCAGGTAAGATTGCTAGTGAGATGTTCAAGATGAACTGTGCAGAAAGTCAGTGTTGATGTCAGTGCTCGAGAGAAGGAGTGTGCTTCCAGCCAGGTAGATCTTTGGAAAGTTTAGTCGCGCATACGTTAACCATTCAGCTTTCACTCTTAACACTTGTCCATTAAGAATTAAGCCTCGTGATGATTTAAAGTGAATACACGGGCTGCTGAGGGCATGTCGGATTTCAGAGTCAACTAAAACTTGCGAAGGACATGGGCTATTCCGAAGAAATTGTTCTTGCTGCACTTGAATCACAAGCAAGAAACAAAGAAGGGGTTTGTGGTCTTGTTTTACATTTATCCTTATGTTTTCCACCTGAGAAAATGGAATTGAGGTTATGGAGTAGAGTTGGATACTTTTACTCACTTTAGGCATAAACAGAAACTCTTGACGTTATAATCAATATCTTGGATAGCTTTTGAGTAGAATTCTGCGAAAAAAAAGTATTTCAGAAGATTTGAATGCAAAAGAATTTTCGCATGAAATCTTAAATAGTTTTGGTGCTCAATCAAAATGGGTCCATGTGGCGCAATGGTCCGAGACGCCCTACAATACACATTAGATCGATCTCAGCTTCCGAGGCTCACCAAGCCCTCCATTCATCCGGGGTAGGCAAATTGGTATCAGACTTCTCTGGAAGAATAGCAGCTCTGGTTCGATACATTGCAGGCCACCGTGAATCATTGTAAGGGCAAATATCCATTTGATGACCTCCAAACGATACTTACTAAAGTCGAATGCGTGACGTATCCCTCATGGATTGATCAACGCCGAGAGCTTTATCCTTTTTTTTAAACAAAATGAAGCTTATCTATGAATTTGACACTGATCGAGAACGATTCATATTAAGCTTCTAGGAGTTTCTTAATATATCGAGGACGATTAATACTAAGCTTCTAGGAGTTTCCCAATATATCGAGGACGATTAATACTAAGCTTTTAGGAGTTTCCCAAAATATCGAGGACGATTCATACTAAGCTTCTAGGAGTTTCCCAATATATCGAGGACGATTAATACTAAGCTGCTAGGAGTTTCCCAATGTCTTTTTCGTTACCTCCTTTTACTTTCGTTATCTTTGTCTATCCACGAACCTTAGAAGATACGTATTGACCTTCATTGTGGTTAGATCGATACTCATTTTATGCAGCGCCTTTTAGAGTATGGCCATTGTTTGAATTTGTCCTAATATTTTAAAAGAAATTTTTCTTGTTGTTTTTTTTAAAAAAAAAGAGGTCTTTAACGGGTAAACTGCAGCTTTCCATTGCTCTACAGATGTATGTACCATTCGCAGTAGTTAGTGAAGTTGTCGATCAGGAAGCCAAGTAGCTGCTTCGATCCTTACCATAACGCTCGATTCCAATTCACATGGGAATACCTTAGTAGGCCATCGCCAAGATTGCAAGGAGAAATGACTCAGCGGGCATTCTACGACACTCATGAGGAAGACGAATTCCTCGAATAGCAGCTGAAACAAAGCCCATTATGTATTTTTTCTTGATGAGCTTACACGAGGTTGATAATAATGTTTTTTATCGGCTAACGTTTCGACGTCTTCGTGTTCATCAGAGCCGATGATCCGAGTCGATGGTCCACTCGGTGTGCTTAATCAATACGTATTCTTTCTTTGATGAGCTTACACGAGGTTGATAATAATATTTATTATCGGCTAACGTTTCGACGTCTTCGTCTTCATCAGAGCCGATGATCCGAGTCGATGGTCCACGCTTGTTATTCGTCTCGATGTGGGGGTTTCACCTTCGTGTCGAGTCAGGTCTTCTTCAGCTGTCCGTCTCCTCGAATGAGGCACACTCATTCAGTGGTGCCCTTTTATGCACGATGCTGATGGTGAATATAATGATAATGTCCGTTGATAACTATTTGTTTTTCTTTCGGACATATATCATCGCGCACATCGTGCAGAAGTTGGTGTTATCATTAGCTTGCACAAAGCATATTAATGCTTCGAAACCGACTTTCCTTGAACCTCGGTGTGCTTAATCAATATGTATTTTTTCTTGATGAGCTTACACGAGGTTGATAATAATCTTTATTATCGGCTAACGTTTCGACGTCTTCGTCTTCATCAGAGCCGATAATCCGAGTCGATGGTCCACGCTTGTTATTCGTCTCGATGTGGCGGCTTCGCCTTCGTGTCGAGTTAGATTAAGACTGTTAAGATTTTAGAAAAATAAGCAACCCTGGATCACATATGAAAGCCGCCGTTTCATTGCCTTTTTCAAAATATTACAGAAAGTGATTATAGCCTCACATTAACAGCGCTACCAGCGCTCGTGTATTATCAACCTCGTGTAAGCTCATCAAGAAAAAATACATATTGATTAAGCACACCGAGGTTCAAGGAAAGTCGGTTTCGAAGCATTAAAGCCCATTATGTTCTAAGAGCACTATGGATGCTAGATGAAAGGAAGCGAGTCGAATGCAAGAAACGCTGGGGTCTGTAAAGTGGGAGTAGATTATGTAAAAGATTATAGAGGTTTAACTTTGTGGAAAACTATACAAACAACGTAGAAGAGGTGTGATAGTAGTATTAAAAGATAGAGAATATTCTTCACGAGGCAAACCAGTGTCTCTGTAGATGGAATTTTTGTTCATACTGTGAGGAAGAGACACATTTTCTGTAGACGCGTAATCGTACTTAGACCCACATGTATTGCCTTGTCTGTGCGAATCGTACAGAATTTGCTTGAATTCAGCTGAGAATCTACAAGCAGCTAAAAGTGAAGTACATGGGAATGGCCGTCTTATTGAAATCTCTCTCCTAAAATAGGTGAGTGCAGCAAATTATCCTTAGGCAACTTGTTGACAGAAACGTAATAACAAGAGCTTTCATGCGAAAACTGCGATGTTCATTGTGTCCCTCAAACAACTGGACCCAAGAGAGAATTTCTTACACCGTGTAGGAATTAGTGTAGATTATGCAAGTGGACAGGTCGTCACTAACAAGGTTATAGAAGAGCGCTGACTCCTTTGAAATAGGGGATTCGTCTTTCTTCGTGTTTTCCTTATCGTGTCACTCTTCCGTGATGTGATTCCAACGAAGCGAAAGCTATAAGACGTCAACAGTCCCGCAACTCATAGAAATTGTAATGATCTAGTGTTTGTGGTGGGTGCGCAGTTGGGGTATGTACAGGTATTATAACTTTTGATTCTACTTCGTTACATGTGCAGTCTATCTGCATAAGTTGTTCTTAATTTATATTTCACTTGTTACATAAAGGCTTGTTTTTTTGTCTCATCTTTTCTAGTTTAAAACTTGTGGACTTCGACATTTCATTGGCTTTATTCGTGCTATAACCACCTACCGAAATCCTACATAACGATGAGTGGTGTTGTTTATGTGCACCAATGCTTCTACAACGTAGTCTCAGATGTTTTCAGAATTTTAATAGTTTTCAGTTGGCATCACTTCCTCGATTAGAGGAACATCGTCGACGTATAGAGGTGGAAAAGGAATGTGCCATTGAAGAGAGTGAACAGCTACGGAGAGAAATGTCGCGCCTAAGGGAGAAAATCTGCGCTGAATGCTGCATTTGTCTCGCTACGAAGGTTTCTACTACCCTTTTTTGTAAAGCAGTATGCAATGGGTTACTCCCCTCACAAAATAATTAAAATTTTAACCCCTTTAATTTAGCTCATAAAACAACGGAATTCTTATAAATTTTGCTTCATTCTTTCCTCGAGCATAAGAGTGGTTTTCAAAAATCCTCTATCGGAGCCGGTGATTTCTTCCTATTCGTTTGATGTTTCAGCCATCCGTACTGTTTCTGCCGTGTCGTCACATGGTGGTCTGCGATTCATGTCATGCCGAATCAACCATATCCGAGTGCCCCACGTGCAGAACTCATGTTGGAGATTCAATGAAAGTGTTTTCATAGAATCTATACCTTTGAAAATTTCTGTTAAAAATATCCAACAGTTTCAAACAGTTGTTTCACTGCCATTGTTTAGCTGATTGCCTTATGGTGCTTTCAAACTAGTTCTTCTCATCCATAAAGCAGGATGAGATTCAAGCTTGGAACTAAACAATCCCTTCTCTTTGACATTGCTGGATACTGTTTTACATTGTTACTTGGTCTACTTCGAAATAGCAGTTGTTTACTACTAGGGTTATTTAATAAATAATAATGATAAGTATTACTTTTGCCTTGTTTAGGTTTTTAAAACTTCACCTATCCATAGTAAGGAAATTCATGAATCGGAATAGAACTAATAGTCTTACTATCATTGATAATTGGGTAATGAATTTTCATGGGTCGTGGAGAGCCCAACACAGCCCCTATTCTTTTCATCCCTTCAGGAACCTCGTCTATAGAGGTGATATATTTCTTGTGTTACACATCTATGAAAATCATTCTATATCCCACAGCGCGGAAAACGTCCTTCTGCAGCCTAACCTCGTTGCGCAGTTTTCGTGCTGCATTAAGTTGCGTATTATCCTGGTTGACAATGCTGGACATAGATGGACATGGCAGGACAAGTTGACAATACCCTTATTCCAACACCGCTTTCTTAATCTGATGCCGTTAATTTCAACGAGCTTCCAGTGCAGAGATCTCTCTAGAACACCAAAGGCAAATTAATGGACACCTAGGGTAACCATCGATGGATTTCTTTCCTACAGTGGTCGAAGCAGAAAGCGATACCGTTCATCACGTTGAGGGCTCTTGTTCGAACCCGTAGTGGTCTCGACAACATCCCGTCTCTCTGACTTCGGGAAAGGATCTCACAACATTCCTGGACTCGTGGGAGAATCGATTCGACCAGTATTCAACGAAGTTCAGAATGAAAACAAAAATTCTCAAGCAGCGGATGAATTTGCACACAAGTGCTCGAGGACCTTCATATATGATTGGTACGAGAAAAGCAATCGAACTGAGAAAGTGCTACGATCTGAGCGGTAGATTTGATGGCCGGTCATGCTAAATAAAATTTCCATTCAAATAACCTTTGGGTGTGAATCAGTATGAACGTGACAGAATAGAATTTGATATAAAGGTAGAAGTAATGGAAACAATTACACATGTGGAACAGCGGCAACGCTACAAACTCACAAGGGAATGTCGCTTGCGCGTGAGGTGGTACCATTTTTTGGCATATACTTTCACATGGTGACAATTCCGCAAACTACATACGTTTAGGAAATCCGCTTAAGAGTAATATTATGCCTATCCAAAGCCTGGCCACCTACTCGCAATGCTTTGTTACGGTGAATAGTAAGAAAAGTCGTCATACCACAAACACGATGTTTTTCTTGTCACTTCGTTACAAAAGCAAATTTCACCAGGCGGCTCTGGTTTCCTGGGCATCCCCTGGTCCTGGCTTCAATTACTCTTAGCTTGATAGGCTAGGCTTATAATGCATGCAGCTGAATGTCGAGATATCAATGTTACAAAGATTAAATTTTCTTAAAAATGGAAGCCCACAATGTCGGTTACTTCTACATCTTTTATGGTTAACAAAATATCTGCATATTCGTTGCCGCTAATAATGTAATACCTGCAAGAATCACTTATTTTTTCGTTTACCTGTTATGTACAAGGTGAATTAACTTGATGGCACACAGTTTTTTTTCTAGAGTAATTTTCTAGTCAAACAGTTTCTTACTCCGTTCAAAGACCAATTCCCACGCATCTGATGGCAAGCTTGCGATGATACGCATAGTAATATTACTATAAATATCACAATAGTCACAATGATGTTAAGATATTTGCAACACTCCGGACAGCAGGTGTCTGCGGTGGGAAACGTACGCGAAATTACGTTTCCTAGAGGCTAACGCGTTCACCACCACACCATACGGGTCCTTCGTTTCGGCTGTTTTCCATCCCTTCCTTTCACAGCAATTTCCCTTGAAATTCTGCTCTTCACATAGCATACTGTAACTTCATTTCCATAAATAATTATGAACCGCATATATATTAGGCACAGTTCCTCTTTGTATGTACGGATTCCGTCCATAATGATTTGCTAAAACGGTAATCGTTAATCATTTCTTTTCATAAACGTGCTAAGTGTTTGCAGACTGCTGTAGCCTATCCAACTGCTTGCTAACTTTAACCAGATTTAGAAGCAAGGGTTGGACAAAATGTGGGACACCCAGAAGTCCAATGAGTCAACAAAAACAGAAATTCACTTTATAGTGGTAAAAAACACGAATGAATAGATCCCGCTCCAAGCAATCGAAAAACAACGACGTCACCGTAGTGAAGTCTCTAGCTAGTGTAGTGATGAGGAGAGAAGAATGGGAGCAATCCACTCACGATTTGCTCAGCCAACACTTGAGGATAATTAGAATAGAGAAATCATCCATAAGTGATAGATTCTAATTTGGAATACGTCTCAACTTATTTTTACCGAGGCGATCACGCATTTGAGGATAGAGACTGGGAAAGTTGGATGATGCGGATATGTGATAACGTCGCCCTCGGAGCTCGCATGCCAGCCTTGGCTGATTGAATTCCTATTTACACAAACTTGATAGGACGACATAGTTGAAGTTAGAAGGGTACATTCACACGGTATAAATATTAGTGTATCCAATACGCAAAGAAGAACCAAAGAGGGAAGAGGAACACATGGAAAACTGACTTCTGCAATGGCGTGCTTAAGTATTACGAGGAAGAGCAACCATACATCATAAGATCGTCTCAAGTTTTGCAATTGCATGATTGTGGTACGGTTCCCATCAACATTAATTGCGTGAAGAAGGAAGTTGACAATCTTCAGGCACCTGCAGGAAGAAAGTCGAAGTGGAAGTGCAGTTCATTTCTAGCCGTTATGATGACGCCGGATCTCCAAGAGGAAGAATCGAGGTGAAAACGCAAAAGGATCAGAAGTTGACGGGTTGTCGGTGAGAGTGAATTCTTGAAAATCCCAGTCTCTTGCACTACTCTACGTGTTTTCTTTCATCACTTGTTCAACAATGGGCAGCGAAGGCCCTATCGTCCCCTACCACAGCTATTTCTCTGTGATCCTGTTCAACAGATTTGACAGTGTGAAGGCTAACTCCACGTATCGTTACATTGATTAAATGAGTAAAAATTTTCGGTCTTCGCAATGTTTTCCCGACGAAACCACGTTATTTATAACAAAAACGGAGGAAATCGTTTTTAATCTATTCGAAGTTGGACAATTTTTCGTTTGTGGAAAATAATCTCTACGTTATTTGTTGTTGAGATATTTACAAAACTTCGGACCTCAGATGTCTGTGATGAGGAACGAACACGCTATTACCCTTACCAAGGGCTAACGCGTTCACCACCACAACATGTGGGTCCTTCGTTTAGCCCGACTCTTAGTCGTCTTATTGACCTATTGACGCTATCACCAATCTCTTTGAATTGTTTGCACGAACAATAGAATGTTGCTTGAGGATTTCTGCGTGATTCTTGTTGAATATTGGACGAGTGTGTTCCTCCTGGAATGCTAAGAGATCGAGAGATGTGAGGGCATTCTGACGCAGATACAAAAGTGTTAGGGAGTTTCAGGCAAATCTGCTACCAATTTCCAGATCTCTTGGGAATGGATACCTTAGCGTAACGCGTTGGAGTAGAAGCAGCATCTGCATTGGCTGTGTCTTCATTGTGGTGAACAGCATTACAACGTTACGCTTCTATCGACATGGGAAATAAACTTACAAAGAGAAATAATAGTCATTAATTAGCTAACAATTACTAATAAATCGCTAATTAATTATTATGCTCTAAATTGAACAGACGACCGCGCCGCTGTTAATAATATGTCTCGCACAAAGATTATTTAACAGCTGAAAAGATAGACTTTCTATAAACGTCGGCATAAATAATCGATATAACTATTTGTATTTTCCTATGAACTGATCTTGTTGTACTGATGCGAAATTGGTACAAGCTGTCGTTGTTTCTGCAGTCGCTGGTCGACGGCCGATGCTACAGCGATTTCGCTTTCCTCAGAGCCTTGGCATATTTAATAGGCCAAATAATTCGGGGAAAAAAAATAATTTCAATAAAGGTCAAACATTCAAATAACCTTTATATTAATCAAAAAGACTACTCATCATGCCGTTGCGAGAGGGACTGGGCATGAGTTGTTCACGTGGGATGGCGCGTGAGACCCATCCCCGCTAACAAATCGTTTTGAAATGACTCGCCAGATCCTGTGTGATAGTAGGGCCAACAGATAGAATAACTCACTAGAAAGAGAATACTATAGTTGCGTGAAGGCGTTTCAAAGCACAACTAGGTTCTAATAGTTAGAATGTTATAGTGATATAGTTGGCTAATTGTATAGCTATTGATTTACAATATAGTTAAGAACATTGCATTACAAACACAGGAGTCACAGAGTCAGAGAGTCACATGAAATCATAGAGGATACTCTCTATAATGTCATACATTGCGAACGACGGTCTTCGGCTCGGTCGAGACGAGTATGTTAAGAAACTGGCCATATTCCTTATTGCCAGTTCTTAAGGTTTCCACAAAAAGGTAACTCGCTTATTTGCAAAACCACAGTCTATAAATTTCATTCGTCTTTTTATGGCAATCCCACACTAATCGAATCGTCTATCACGTCTTCAAAATTCTGGGGAATATACATCGATAGTGAAAAGTAGATGTCGAACCCATTGTCGAACAAAAGTTGAAGGAGAACACATAGAGTAGTGCAAGAGACTCTGGGATTTTCAAGAATTCACTCTCACTGGCAACACGTCAACTTCAGAAAACTCCTGCAGAACGGCGTAGTCTTACTCATCCAACGTGTTTCATGGGCTGCTCGTCGATGGTCTACAAAGTCATATTGCTCCGCCCTGAGGAAGATTCTTACTTTTTTTGCTCCTCATACTCGCCTACCCAGGCCTATCACAGTTGCGCCACAAGATGAACGTACGTAGACCTCGCTTTTGTGTTGCCCTCAACATGATTGCTATGTGATAAAATTTCCTTCCTTTCCTTTCGCAGCAATTTTCCTTGAAATTCCGCTCTTTACATGGCATACTGTAACTTCATTTCCGTATTTATGAGCCGCATATTAGGCACAGTTCCTCTTTATATGCACGAACTCCGTCCATAATGATTTGCTAGAAGGGTAATCGTTAATCACTTCTTTTCATAAACGTGCTAAGTGTTTGCAGAATCCTGTAGCCTATTCTACTGCTTGCTAATTTTAACCAGGTTTAGAGGCAAGGGTTGGACAAGTTATGGGACACCCAGAAGTAATTCCAACCAGTCCTCAGATCTCTGTGGTGAGGAACGAACACGCTATTACCCTCTCCAAGGGCTAACGCGTTCACCACCACAACATGTGGGTCCTTCGTTTAGCCCGACTCTTAGTCGTCTTATTGACCTATTGACGCTATCACCAATCTCTTTGAATTGTTTGCACGAACAATAGAATGTTGCTTGAGGATTTCTGCGTGATTCTTGTTGAATATTGGACGAGTGTGTTCCTCCTGGAATGCTAAGAGATCGAGAGATGTGAGGGCATTCTGACGCAGATACAAAAGTGTTAGGGAGTTTCAGGCAAATCTGCTACCAATTTCCAGATCTCTTGGGAATGGATACCTTAGCGTAACGCGTTGGAGTAGAAGCAGCATCTGCATTGGCTGTGTCTTCATTGTGGTGAACAGCATTACAACGTTACGCTTCTATCGACATGGGAAATAAACTTACAAAGAGAAATAATAGTCATTAATTAGCTAACAATTACTAATAAATCGCTAATTAATTATTATGCTCTAAATTGAACAGACGACCGCGCCGCTGTTAATAATATGTCTCGCACAAAGATTATTTAACAGCTGAAAAGATAGACTTTCTATAAACGTCGGCATAAATAATCGATATAACTATTTGTATTTTCCTATGAACTGATCTTGTTGTACTGATGCGAAATTGGTACAAGCTGTCGTTGTTTCTGCAGTCGCTGGTCGACGGCCGATGCTACAGCGATTTCGCTTTCCTCAGAGCCTTGGCATATTTAATAGGCCAAATAATTCGGGGAAAAAAAATAATTTCAATAAAGGTCAAACATTCAAATAACCTTTATATTAATCAAAAAGACTACTCATCATGCCGTTGCGAGAGGGACTGGGCATGAGTTGTTCACGTGGGATGGCGCGTGAGACCCATCCCCGCTAACAAATCGTTTTGAAATGACTCGCCAGATCCTGTGTGATAGTAGGGCCAACAGATAGAATAACTCACTAGAAAGAGAATACTATAGTTGCGTGAAGGCGTTTCAAAGCACAACTAGGTTCTAATAGTTAGAATGTTATAGTGATATAGTTGGCTAATTGTATAGCTATTGATTTACAATATAGTTAAGAACATTGCATTACAAACACAGGAGTCACAGAGTCAGAGAGTCACATGAAATCATAGAGGATACTCTCTATAATGTCATACATTGCGAACGACGGTCTTCGGCTCGGTCGAGACGAGTATGTTAAGAAACTGGCCATATTCCTTATTGCCAGTTCTTAAGGTTTCCACAAAAAGGTAACTCGCTTATTTGCAAAACCACAGTCTATAAATTTCATTCGTCTTTTTATGGCAATCCCACACTAATCGAATCGTCTATCACGTCTTCAAAATTCTGGGGAATATACATCGATAGTGAAAAGTAGATGTCGAACCCATTGTCGAACAAAAGTTGAAGGAGAACACATAGAGTAGTGCAAGAGACTCTGGGATTTTCAAGAATTCACTCTCACTGGCAACACGTCAACTTCTGATCTTTCTGAGTTTTCAACTCGATTTTTACTCTTGGACATCCACCGTCATCATAAATGCACTTCCACTTCGATTTTTTCCTGCAGGTGCCTGATTTCGTTTTAATAGCAGGGTATATATTGTAAAACATAACTTGGACGATGCTGAGACTTTTTTCCAACTATGGTCCCCAGTTGTATCACTCGTCCTCATTTCAATCTGGCTCGTATGTATCCAGCTAACCACATATCGTCACATATCACATATTATTATTGTACTCTTGTTATCGCTAAAAACTGTTATGACCCAAACTCGAGGTTGTTCACGGTCTTGCGAGGTTGCGGAAAAAAGTCTTGGGTTGCGAGTTCACACAAAGTCGAGCATTCCACGTACAGTTGGCGGACAGAAGACAAATATGACCGACTCCCTAATCCACTGGCCAGCTAAGAGACACTGTGACACTCGCAGCAGCACTTGTTGAACATCGCGGAAGAATACCAACTATTTCTCCTCCTCCATCAGCCAACTATGATTGCGCTAAACCCTTACTATCAAAAGACAATGGGATCTGAAATAATTTCATTTTCCGATATCTACATGATCAATGAGCACTACGGGTGCAATGGTAGGACAGAAATCGTTTTCCAGTAGAGCTTCAGAGATGTGCCTAATTATCGCATAATTTCCTTTCATCCACCATCCATAGTGCTCTTAGAACATAATGGGCTATGTTTCAGCTGCTATTCGAGGATTTCTTCTTCCTCATGAGTGTCGTAGAATGCCCGCTGAGTCATTTATTTCTCCTTGCAATCTTGGCGACGGCCTACTAAGGTATTCCCACGTGAATTGGAATCGAGCCTTATGGTAAGGATCGAAGCAGCTACTTGGCTTCCTGATCGACAACTTCACTAACTACTACGCTATGCCCTCCCGTATTTTCAATTTTTAAACTTCTATCTTCAGAGCCCACGGATCTCCCTCATATGAGGGATCTCGAGCCGGTTAGTCGCGAAGCTACGTGGCGCGTCCCCAGGCGGCGGATAGGGGGTTAATCGCGGACCAAAAGCGACCTTTGCTTCCCTGAGACGCAGGTGGATCCAGGGGATGGACTCCCTGTTTCTGCTGCTCCGATTTGGCACATACTTTCTGTATTTGCTAGGCGTATTCATGCATGCGCGTGTGGGTGCGTTCTCGCTTTATGCGGATTGTATTCTACGAGTCAATTCGGCCAAAAGCCTGCAATCAAGTGACAGGAATGTATATGGGAGGCGGTTAGGAGTCGCCTCCAACAAATAAGCTCCATGTCCACTCTGGGAGAGCCTGGCAAGCTACCCTTGAGTACAACCAGCCCCCACGTTCAGAGCCCAGCAAGCTATACGTGGGTATCAAATATGCTAAACACAGTTAAAAAAAAGGGCCTCATTCCCCTGACCCCGAAAGAGCCCCCAATTTCGCAGCGTTGGGTAGGACGAGCACGGAGAGGCTGCTAAAATCTCAGGGCCAATGGAAGCTGCCTGGATCAAGAACTATGGTGACGATCTGTACCTACAACGCACGTACACTTGCATCCGAGTCCTCGATAGAGGAATTGCTCATGCAAGCAAGAATGATAAGGTACGACGTCATCGGC
>MQTX01000275.1:383195-487532 GCA_009735665.1 Angiostrongylus cantonensis | reverse complement strand
ACACAGCATTCATGCTTTTCAGTCCACATGCAAAGGACGAATACGAGAGCTAATAAGGCAGTTAAAGCAGTTGGCCATTTCTGCGAAGGAGGCAATTTAGAACAAAGTTTCTGTTCCTACCATTGGTTCTTGAATGTCTGAGAATGTTCCGAAAGCTCGTTAACGCCAGTTGGTTTGCGAATATCACGAACCAGATAGTGTTAAATGGTGCCAATAATAGTAGTGGTGCCAATAATTTTAATTTAATACTGCCAGTAAATTTCGTCGCCAATTTCTTCCCCTCGAAGCCTTTTGGGCGCCACATGATATCCAGTGGAATCATTCCATGCCCTTCCATTGTTCTGCTTTTAAAATGAATATGAGCATCCATTTCGAACCTAAATACGATTTCATGTCGTGTGAAGAAGAAAGAGATTAATTCAATTATGCCTTTTGATTCGTAATTCCAGCTGGATGTGCTCACGCGTAGGTTACCTCTCGTAGGGCAGACAACGAGCTCATT
This sequence comes from Angiostrongylus cantonensis, assembly GCA_009735665.1. NCBI lineage: Eukaryota > Metazoa > Nematoda > Chromadorea > Rhabditida > Metastrongylidae > Angiostrongylus > Angiostrongylus cantonensis. The sequence goes on along the minus strand of MQTX01000275.1, from coordinate 487,030 downwards.
TCTTGGAGGTGGCTCCTAACCGTATCGCATACAGTTCACAGTCAGAGACCTCTAGCCCCATTCCACATAGTACCCAGTGAACTCACTGCATGTTTTTAGCCAAATCGACTGGATGATAGAACTGGTGCATTTCGTATAGAAGAGAGCATACCCACGAAAACATGAGTATGTTCTTTCAAACGCAGAAGGCTTCTGCCAGATCGGCGTAGCGAAAACAGGTTGTCCATCACCTGAATCTACCTGTCTTTCAGAAAAGCATAAGGTCGCCTTTTGTCCTCAATTAACCTACATCTACCACTGAGGGAAGCACCCGACTAACAGGCATAAAATCGCTCTATAAGGAAAACCTGCGAGAGAGGGCATTTACATCAGCACACAAGTAAGGGAAGGTATCCGAAGCTCCGACCTACGTCAACGATGAAAAATCAATGATGCTGTTCTGTACGCCAAACTGTCGAAGATAATGTGGGGCGGACAGGTAATGCGTATGAAAGACAGCATGTGGAAAAAAAACCGTTAGTGACTGGATTTCTCGGCATGTCAAACGTACTACAGGAAGACCACCGACTCGATGTTCAGAGTTCTTCACGAAAAGACAAGAACAAAGATATTATGCTCGACAATCCGCAGAGCGTGCAGAAACCACTGGGCTACTCTTGCACGCGACAGGGGAAAATTGGATATTTACTGGCGCCCACTCCAGTCACTCGACGATCAAAGGGAGTACAGGTGATACAGGCATATATATATATATATATATATATATATAAAGCTCTAAAAGCCCTCGGCGTTGATCAACTGCTGCGTTATGTGCCATGCATTCGACTTCATTAAGTATCGTTGGAGGTGATTGAAAGCATTTCTGGCCTTTACAGTGACTTGCGGTGGCCTACCAATGTAACGGGGCAGTGCTGCTATCCTCCCAGACAATTCCGGTGCCAATTTGCCGATTCCGGAAGGATGGAAGGCTTGGTGGCCCATGTGCGCAGAGATCGATTCCACGTGTCTGTCACAGTGGCGCCTCCAGCCACTGCACCACACACGCCCTTTCATATAAATATACATAAATGAATATATATATAAAATTTTGTACTCGTAGAACAAAGCGATTTGCACTTTGTTGCCAAAAATTCAGCATTTTAATGGTTGTTATTTAAATTCATATCGTTCAGTATGAGCTGTGATGTTTTTCTACAAAGTTGGAAGAAAAAGACAAACCAATTTATCCATGCTATTCAGTAAAAGAAGACGCGAGCAGGCTTATGATGCACACGGGTAGAGACTTCGGATACGTGAATGACTGGTTAACGATGAAGAAAAAGATTTCGTAAATTGAAGAACAGTCACAAGCTCATTTTCGACTAAGTCGTGGGAATTATAGGTTGCCAGGCGCTGCACTCAGAAAAAACTAGTCGTGAAACAAACAACTAGAGAGTGGTCATTTCCAAGGTTCTCTCCAGAAAAACTGGAAGGTTAAAAGGGGTTTTTCAACACAAATTCTGAAGAGCAGCGAATTGCTATGAAGACAAGAGAACGAAGATTGTTTTTAAGACTAACTGTGCGATGGCACGCTGATCAACGTAAATGATATGAACCTCTACCTAGTGATTTTGAAGCAGATATCCACATTGCAATTGAATCTGTTCAAGTCTGCTCAGTGATTCGCCTAATAATCGCAAAGAAATGGTTTTCTGATACGTTGATCTGCATATTTCATGACGTGTTCTTGATCACTATGGGTGTTCATATTCATTCTAAAAAGCAGAAGAGTAGAAGGTAGTGGAATGATTGCACTGGATTATGTGACGCCAGAAGCGCTTCTGGGGAAAAAATTGGCGACGAAATTTATTGGCAGGAGATGAGGCGCGATTTTTCAGACGCATTAAATTCTTTTTGGAATTCTAATTGTAGTGTAACTTAGATGACTTTCTTGTATGAGTTATAACCCTTTTCCATAGTTAGGCGACTGATGCTTTAGTCTTAGAACTAATGCTAAGTTTCACTGAAGATAGGTTTATGTAGGCGTAGAGATGTACTAAACTTGTGAAACGGTTTTTTTTTCACACCACTCTTGTCCCTGTCTCGTCCAGCGCACCGCTTTCTTTCTCGCTCTGTATTATTGCAAAAACAAGGCAGGAGCCTCAGTGATGCAGTGGGTAACACGTAAGCATCCGAAAGAGGTAATTGCGCAGTCGAATCAAGCCCGGTGTTCCAGTTTTGCAAATAATTCAGAATCACTGTGGTTGTATTTCACCTAACACATTGACGTGAAAAAATAGGATACATTAAATAAAAAGTTAAACATTTGCTCCCTCTATTTCAGCCTCAGCTTGAATGGGTTCAATGTCGGTTTATGCTTCTCAGATAACTGAGGGTGACGGCTGACTGCTGATAAGATCATTAGGATAGAACATTGCCTTAGAGAAAGGGAAAGCAAAAGCTTCATTAGTGCTGTGGGTAACACGTGAGCACATGAATGTATTGTCGAAAGTTCGTGTCTCGTCTGTGGGCTAAGGTTGGAAAACTCTGGGTGTCACTGTAATGATATTTAGCATGCTACAATGCCGTAAAAAGTGATAGTGATTAGATAAAAAGTTGAATGCTTGCGTTTTCCTTCGTTGTTTCATTCTTAACAGGTCGTTTTGTTTCAACTGGTTTATCCGTTTATTCTCCACCGTAAACTTAACAGATTTTAAAGCGCGATAGAAATAGACGAGAGACAGGGGAACGAGGGACCCGCATGGTGTGACGGTGAACAGGTTAACGCCGTAAAGGTCATAGCGCGTTCGTTCGTCACCGTAACACCTGCTGTCCGGAGTTTTATAAATATCTCAGCACCATTGTGGTTCTTTCACAAATAACACCTAGCTGTGAAAACTTGGAAAAGGCAGTAGACAAAAAATCAACACCATAAAATGTTTTTCGCACTCCAGATATCACTAGATTGTTTTGAACACACAACCTTGTTTTGTATCAGATCTGCACACACGCAGTCTCCCATCCATTTACAGTTGCATATCAATTTTCGGCGACGATTAGAATGCAAGGACCACATCGCGACAGAGCCATATCATCTGATACTAAATGATCATGTCATATCATATCATACTTTATCACCAACTTATTATATGCATTTGATAAAACACTGTGTGATAAAGCTGATAACGAACAGAGTTGTATTCGCGATAAGAAGTGAGGTTTGTTTTCGACGCAGAGTGTCACTGCTTGATCGTTGGTAAGCTGGTTACTGTAATGATAAATAAGCGGAGCATCCTGCTAGCACGATGTCGGCCGCCGTGATTTCTGGTAGGTGGTTCATACTGCAGGACATCATCTCGTACAGAAGATGCGAAGCACTACATCCACACTTGACCAACGACATAAAACTGAAACTCTTTTTTTTCAAATTCCTTCTATGAATTCTCAAACATATTAATTTCACAAACACACAGCTTTATATTTTCCTAGTATTCTCTATCCGAGCGACTACCCTAGAATACTCGTGGCAGCTCGTCGAGGAGACGCCGTTGGTAACCTCGAACTTTTCGAAATTGCGACTTTCCTGTGATCACTTACCAATCAATACTGCATAATTACACTGAAATGCTTTATGAAGGAATACGTTGCTCTCCTAATACATGTCACAGACTTTCTTATTTGACATGATTATCTTCGTGTAGTACATTCATCAAAGGCATGAGCCCTCTTTTAAACACAGAAGGTTTGAGCCAGATCGGCGTAGCGAAAACTGGTTGTCCATTACCTGAATCTACCTGCCTTTCAGCAAAGCATAAGGTCGCTTTTTGTCCACAATTAACCCCTGTCTACCACTAAGAGATGCACACGACTAACAGGCATAAAATCGCTTTATAAGGAAAATCTGCGACAGGGGGTATATAGATCACACCGTAGCAAATCGATGGATTTGCGTAGCCGATGCCGCTGTTGTCTCAAAATTCGACACGGGGTCGAACCATCGTTGTCCTGCAAGATCCTGTTTCTCGCCGAGAAGAGAGAAAGGAGCTCAAGTAACAAAGTCTTAATACCACCATTAACTCGAATTTATTTAGATCGCCGTTCAGCTCTTGAGACGATGTCGTCATTGACAACCTCGATAAGCCGATCCCATCCATTTACAGTTACTTTTACAACAATTATATCACCATTCTATAAAGATGTTAACATCAACATAAAAAGAAAGATTAGGCATAGCGAAACCATTTCGCCAAAATAATTTACTGCCAACACCCGAAAAGCCACGCATATATTGAAATGGGATAACATGAAAGTGAAAATCGGTGGATAGCAATCACACACCGTGCTCGCTTTGTTGATTACGTGGTTCTTATAGCACGAGGCATGATCCAGACGGTACAAAAGCTCACCAACATTGGTAACGCTAGTGGAAAGATTGGTTCTCGAATAACTCTTACAAAAATGTTGCTTTCAAAGAACTGAATAGTTTCTTATGCCTCATTCACGCTCAATAAAATAAATGTCTCCGAGTAGTTCAGTTTCATCTGCATAGATCGGCAAGTTAACACAATGAGAGACCTAGATCCAAAGTTGGGCAGGAATAAACAGGCTGCTCGGAGAGCTTTCAAGAGCAGTGTAGTGGCGAAACCACAGTGTACCGTACCCACGTTTTCGACTCCACAGTTGACTTTCTACCTTGAAGTATATGTCAGACACCTCGTCTCGCCAAATAAGAAGGATAGAAGATCTCTCAACGTTATGGAACGCGCAGTCCAGTGGACGATGTTACGAGTATCCTATGTCACGCAAGTAACAGAAGGGATCCGAAGCACCAATGTCCGTCAGCGATCAAGAATGAAAGACGCCTTTCTACACGCTAAACTGACAAAGGTATGGGGTCATGTGTATGAAGAACAATCGATAGACAAGAACCGTTAGCGACTCGATTTTTTGGGATGTCAAACGCATAGCAGGACGACCACCGAATTGATGGTCAGAGTTTTTCACGAAAGCAGGGAGGAAAGGTTTGATGCTCAAAGAGTTCCTAGGGCGAGCAAGGCCTATTTAACCACTCTTGTACGCAACCAGGAGAAATGAAATGCTTACTGGAGCCCCGTTCGATTCAGTGACAAGAGAATAACCGGTGAATAGAAGTTAAAACATTATGCTTTCGAGTGCAGTTTCAGCAGTAATTGCTGGTAGCACCGTTAGGGCAAAAAAGTGGCTGAGAAAAAAAGCAAAGCAAGATCCCCGGTTGGCGTTGTGGATAGGAGGTGAGCAATCGGAAAAGGCAATCTCGGTTTCGAAGTCCATTGAGGTTTTTTTTTTGCTCATGCCTCAGCATCCTTTTGTGTTGTACTACATTTTACACCGAAAAAGGATAGGCAGTGAATAAAGGTTAGACTGACTAACACACTATTTTAAAATTTCGCTGCTGGAAACAATGCGTGAACACGAAGTTGGTGTCAGAGCGCTAAGCATTATGCTATAGAAATAACTGCTTAAAAAATTAAAAAATGAATAGCTGTCACCACAATGGCATTCGACCACAGCGACTGCAGCTATCATTCTTTATCAACGAGGAAAGTTAAGAAAATTGATAAGTGATTTAGCGCAGTGCTTAGACACCTAATCGAACCCAAGAAAAAGATGCCAAAAGGCTTCCCGAAACTGAAAGCATAATATGCTTTTAATGGAAAGATGACACTGCATAATCACGTAAATATGTCCGAAATGAGAGGGAAAATCGCTTAATTGTAGAAGACAGCGTACCGGTTTTGGTACTCTCTATTTTTTCGCGAATGGTTGCTTGCATTTACCTTTTCTATAAGTGTTAGATATGACATTGAGTAGTTAACAGAGGTATTATTCACTAGAAACAACAGAAATTGAAGCTATAAACACTTACCCTAAGAAGTTAAGTAGCTGATGCATTTTTTCATAACCCGATTGTACTGCTTCTCAAGCGGTACGGATTGGCTGTAACGGTTTTCGCAGTCCCACTTCTCATAAATCTGTGAAAAAGGTGGATAAGAAGATGCCAAACTTAATGCAAAACAACACTTTAAAGTGCAATAATGCCTTAGTAAACGTCAATGAACGACATAATTCTATTCTATAAAGCACATGAGAAAGTTTATCAGCAGTCCATTGAGAACTTTTCGTGGCCGTTGTAGTCGGTTACGCGGTAATGTTTTCGTCATGCCAGTTTTGGATTCTGTTCACTGGAAAATTTCTGCGATTTTTTCAACGCTTGCCACCTCTGTCAGCTACTTCGTCCTTCCTTGCGGATCCTACATCCTTTCAGATACTGATGGTAGTCGAATCGCACTGTATGCCTTACTACTTCTCCGTTAAATGTTAATTGATAAAGAGATGTTAGCTCAACGGTGTAGCCAGGGTCTAACCCACATGCATTTTCGCTTAGTTGATGAATTCGGTTCTTTGGTCGGATTTTTCATAAGTATTCACGGAAGCTATTTCCGTTACCATCGTCAAGTGATACATTTTTTAGAGCACAGGAAAATCTAGTAAACTACAGTATTAATAACTAAACCATGTCTGAAGGTTTTTCATAGAATGTTTTCAACTTCACTGAATTTTCTTTCGAATATCGTCCGCCATCCCGAAACCCGCAAAAGCACCTCTCGATGCTAGCCCCAACGGAATTCAAAAATTGAAAACTGTTCAAGAGAGCCCATTGTTATCAAATTCTGGGCAGAACTCTTTCATTCCTTTTTTACCCGACGCTTTTATCGATAGTTCTTCATCACATTACCCATGTGGTGTTTTTCAGAGCAGCAAAAACGGCGAACAATACTTTTGACCTCACTATCATGGATGTCTCACGAATCTAGTGTTTTACACCTAACATTCCAGACGAGGAGAACCTTGGTGCTACTTCATTTCTGGGGCGCAGCTCAATGTGAAAGTACCGTTCCGCTATGGAAATGCGTTTAGAGTCTCGCCGGTTGTCAACACAATGACCAGGTTCCTAGCGTTCTATATCATACAATCCTTTTCGATCTTCGATTTGTTCTTCGATCGATGTCGGCGATCGCCCTGTCAATATGAAACGTCCTCGCGCGCTCTTTTGCGGATATTTTCTCAGTTTGATAGCATCTTTCCACGACGTGCTACTGTTCTGAACAGTACTGTACTATTCTACCTTAGAACGTAGTTTCTATAAAAATTTTTTTTTCATCACCATCTGTTGCGTTGCTTTATCATCCATCCTGTCGCGTCCATTGTTTTTGTGCAGATGCACGACATCAATTTCCAAATCTTCCACAGACCTCACCCGGACCTTGTACGAACGTACGTCATTATCGGTGGTCGCGCCACTCTCCGCCCTAGTCATTGTTGTTTCCACTACACTCACAAAATGGTGACACTCCTTCTCCTTCTACATTATTCTCAGTCTGCTCGGTGAACCCACGCTCACTTCACCTCGTGTACACTCTCACATTACTTGTAGTTCGTCTTCGTTTATTTTCGTAGTTCAGAGTGCTCTCTGATTGTGGGACACCAAACTAGGTTGGTCACAAGCGTTTTCTGATTTCTTTGTCATCGCACGCTGTTTTGTTCTAATTTTAGCCACAAAACTGTTTTTCCCAGTTCAATTAGGCTTACACGTTCTTGTGGTTCTCACCAATCCCTTCATCTCAACATTACTCGTTTCATGTGCTTTATTTCCATAGTCGTACACACCCCGAATTCTAACGCTATACGCTTGTAAGCATCGTTCTCGTATTTGTCTTACACAGGTGACTTTTTATTATAGAGCAAACTTATCTGCACGAAAAGGTGGCCGTAGTGCTCCCACTATCTCAGCACCATCATCTTGTGTTAGGCAGTGAAAAGGTGGTGTAGCTTTTAATGCCAGTTTTAACTGTATAGTTTACTAGCTGGCGTGAGGTACTTGATGTGCTTAGCTAGTGTCTTGCCAATCTTCTATGTTGATGGAGGTTATTTCTCATAGCCATGTAGATTGTCCAGTGGAAAGATTATGACCAACTTTTGTGAGAAAAAATCTATTCTGCACTTATAAGTACATAACAACGTTTTTTCTCTCGACTCGATTGGCCGGCAGTACGACTGACGATTGCTATTCCGCTGCGATGAGTCATAGTTGTGGTATGAAGTGGACAATGTAAGCAATACGGACATAGATTCAACGCGATCTGCGGGACAATGCACAACACATGGCAAAACAGAAATGCTGACAGCAATATGATTGTATGATGGGGAATACTAATATACGCTAAACAGGGGCCATGCACACTGTGAACACCGGCAATGTTCTCAACCCTTCAGGCCCTCTCTGCTTTTCGAAAAAAGTTTCATCCATTGTCGAAAAACTAGCAAGTTCATAAAGACACGAAATTAGGCGAAGGCACCCACTGTTTAACACACTATCCGCCTTCTAAAGATGCGTCAGCCAGCCTTGCTTCTATGCTACTCGAGATCCCTTGCCACAGGAAAATCGGTAGCGCTGTGTTATAAGCATTTCATCTGAGCGTTAGACGTTGAACTCTTTACGTCATAGAGCGCTCACTATACCCTATCCATATATAGAACCTTAGATCCTCACACACGTCGAGCTAATGACATTTGTGCCATGAAGATTCACGGAATTTTGTATCGTAAACCTCAAATGGAGGACCTCTTTCGACCGAAGACATTATTTCAGAATTCATCCGGCATTCTATATATTCCTCCTGGATATCCAGTACCTGAACATGCTGCTAAGTGCCCGTCTGTTTCGCAGATTTCGCGAAATAATCGCATTTTTCGGCTTGCCCCAAATGTTTACGACGTAATAAATCTTCGTAAACGTCGGTTTTTTTCCCAACTAGTCAAATAACTTTTGAGAGCAGGCATGGCTGTTGCTCATCTTACTGGAGTCATCGTATCACTCAGTGCTTACTAGTGTATTCTTCTGATTCGAGCATGCCCAATTTAATAGCAATCAAAAACTGTATTTTTACTTTGTTCTATATGAAGTGGTGACCACAAATTTCTCCTCAAAGATGTGTGTGTGTGTGTGTGTGTGTGTGTGTGTGTGTGTGTGTGTGTGTGTGTGTGTGTGTGTGTGTGTGTGTGTGTGTGTGTGTGTGTGTGTGTGTGTGTGTGTGTGTGTGTGTGTGTGTGTGTGTGTGTGTGTGTGTGTGTGTGTGTGTGTGTGTGTGTGTGTGTGTGTGTGTGTGTGTGTGTGTGTGTGTGTGTGTGTGTGTGTGTGTGTGTGTGTGTGTGTGTGTGTGTGTGTGTGTGTGTGTGTGTGTGTGTGTGTGTGTGTGTGTGTGTGTGTGTGTGTGTGTGTGTGTGTGTGTGTGTGTGTGTGTGTGTGTGTGTGTGTGTGTGTGTGTGTGTGTGTCCGCCATATTCTCTGACTGCTTACCTTGTCTAACCTACGGTTTCACAAATCTTCTATCTAAGGCGAAGCAGTACTTCTCATTTACTGGCTACACATATGGGCAGCCAGATTATTCATGAGAAAAGTACGGTTATTTCCGGTGCTCATGGTTAGCTGACCTTCTTCGCAATGTACTGTTCTGTCTGTGCAGCGTTGCTCAAACCAACGGGTTTTGCACGAACTCGTTACCTGTGTAGATAGCTGCATTAACTGACCAAATTCTTTCCTTCTTGGATCGATATCGTCATTTACGATGAATGTTTTCAGACTAATCGATTAAATCCATAAGCTGTAGTGTCAGTCAAAATGTACTCAATTATTTAATTTAACTCTGTCCGACTTAACACATTCGCGACGATGCAAGTTTCATTGAGAACTGTCGGTAATTTGGCGGCGTGTTGTGGGGAATTTATGCCATCGCTCTGATGGTGTGCAGACAAAAAAAAAATTATTGTAACGGTCTTAGGATTGAATTTACGTTGAAATGTCAGTTTTGTTAGATTTTTAAAGAAAAAGCGGTGGTCAAAAACACCGATGGAACATCCGGAGGTCCAATGTTTTAGATTACTTCTGTTTTACACTTCTGCTCGAATTTCAAAAGCATAATATTTGTCGTATGAGTCATGTGTAATTCGTGGCCTCTAGGAGGTGTTCAGTGAGTGTGAGTCACTTCGGTGGTCATACATCAATTGTTTAGCGTGATGAGGACGAAAATTTATCCTGAATGTTTGTCGTTGAAGGCGAATGTGGTAAGCGATGCACACGGTTAGCATTTATCAAAACAACACCGTCAACTGCTATTCCATGCTCTTGCATAGTAGTTAGGGCAACATTAAGCAGTTCATGTCATCACACTATGTTAGGATTAAACGTTTACGTCGTACTCTTTCGTTATCAGAAAGAACCTCTAAGTGATTTGAAATCGTTCTTCGTTGTTTTGGTACTCTCAGCTGGATATAAGTGGTTACACCTCATCAGAAAATTTCAGTCCACTTTTGCAGGTTGATCGAAAGGTTAACTTCTTGGATTATAGATGGCTCGGCTCGCAAGATGTATTCTAAGATAATCTGTTGTTTCTCTAGAATTTTTTTTTTTTTTTGCACACGCTTGTAATTTAAGCGACGAAGCGATTGAACAAGCCCGATTTCATGTATGAACACCGGATGCTGTCCACCAATGCGTTATTGATATTAGCTATTGACCCTGATTGCCTGAACTGTGGAAAAGCTGAAGGAGAAACGTCATTCGCCTTTTTCCACTCGAGTTTAAAATGAAAAAAAATCTTGAAATGTTTGATACCATTATTCATTAGGTAACTCGAGGAAGCACCAGTAAAATTTGTATTTGTCCTTAACGCAAGGTAGACCTGTTCAGTAGGTTCTAAGTTGCTCTTAAGATAAGGCAGTTCTTTTATCTCTTCAGTTATTGGAAATCGGCTGTTCACATACACCTCATCAGGCTTTTCTTTAGCATAATTTTTTTTTTAGCTGGGTTTCCGAACTAAGATGTTCAGTTTATTTTCACTTAAAGTGACTTTGCTGATAGAACGAAACGTCTGGTTACATTGCGGTTCGACAACCAAAGTCCGCCCTCAGTTACAATGATGTGGTATACGAATGGGTTACATAGTTTATCGTTTATATATCACACATGATTGCGCCATGCACACGACTCCACTAAATATAATGCAAAGTAAATACATGTTTACTCTAGAGAATGAAATCGAGTGGTCCACATATGCATTCACTTTTTTTATCCTTCCACACAGGTCTGTTAGCAATACACTAACACTGGAAGGATGGTGGCTTGGCCAGCACGAGCTGTCAAATAAGAATGCGTGTGTACCGCATGGTACCATTAGCACTGCGCTACACGCACCCTTTTATGAGAGTGGGCGTGTGTATGTACATTACGTATTCTTTTACATGTCAGTATGCACGTATACAGCTATATTTTTTCGTACCCGGTGTATATATGCATATATGCGTAACCTCTAGAGTCACCAATGCACGGAAATAATCTTTTCGTAATATGTTGATATGAAGAATATTTGATTATACACTTTTCGTCACCCATCAGTAAAACCGCCGTTGTTCTACGCGCTCTGCATCTCATTTCACCGCGTGATTCGATGGCCATTCACTATGCGTAACCCTGTCTTGTTGAAATAATGGTTTTTGTTCGTTCTTCCTATATCTATTCCTACCTGGTTGTTTCTAACACCTTACCGAACTGGAAGGTTTTCAATTTTTATGGACCACAGAAGGACTATATTCATGCTAAATGGCAACTAACTAAGGACGTTCAGAATTTCATTTCACTCTGCCTTCAGTTGAAAATTGTTAGACTGTCATGGCAGATTGTCGAAATTTGAATTGGATTGCATGTCAATTGAGGCGAACGTTTGCGACATGAGAGTAACGTTGTTGATGGCTTAAAGCCTGTTCGAGCAGAGAACACGAATCGATTTCAAAATAGGATGTTGAGTCACGAATAAAGCCTCTCGTTTCTTTCTCATTGTGACAAAAACGTCCTGCTCGACTATCGGCCTAGAACGGCCGTGTTGTGGGTAGGTGTCCATGCGCAAGCTGTCTCCAGATTCCATTCTTATGAACTGCTTTCGAGTATTAACAACGAAGTTAACTAAAATTCGATCTTTTGAATCAACACACATTTAGTTCGATTATTTTAAATTCAAGGTTCGTCTACTTAAATCTTCGCCCGAACATTTCTAGGAAAAAATGAGGGGTGGAGACATGTGAACAGAAAAATATTATTATCACTGTTACTACTGTTATTTTTGCTATTGTAACAATTCGTACTACTATTACTGGTGCTATTACTATCGGTGTCATTACTGTTATTTCAATGGTTGGTAATATCAGTATTAGTATTATTCATCAGCATTAGTTTTACAAGCTCTAGTCGAAGATGGAATGATAGTACCATGTAATGAAAACTATTCTCATTGTTAAATACAACCACAATACTGCTGAGTTATTTCCAAAACTTGGACCCCAGGCCACATTCGAACCAATAGTAACCCTTCCCAAGGTCCTACATGTTACCCACTACACCACTGAGGCCCCATTATTCACCATACTCATTGCTGTCGTGATTCATTTCCTCATTGACCGCATGTCTAGCGTTCTGCGCAATCATCCTGAGGGATTGCATTCGTTCCATTCGTACGTTTCGAATTGCAGGAAATGGCTGACGTACCACCATCTCTCGCTGACTTGCCTAAAATTCCTTCGGAAATCGCATCTGCCGTTATGGGCAAAGTGGAACTTAAAAAGGTTTCAACAAAGGAAAAAAATATTCTGCCAACAATGGAAGGTAAACTCCGACGTTGCTCTTGTTTTTGCTTTTACTCTTTTCTCATGATTTTCGATTACGTTTTATACAAACATAGATGTAACAAAGGAGCGTCAACATGCGGCCATGCTCAGTGGAATCGAGAACTTTTCAACCGACCAACTAAAACATTCCGAACTAGAGGAAAAAGTTTCTCTACCAAGCAATGAAGGTCATGATTTCGAGGATTTACAAAACGCCGTACGGTTTTTGTGTACATTTAGGTGATTTTTTTTAGATATAATTCAAGAGAAGCAACACATTGAGCTGACTCAGAAGATAGAGTCATTTTCTGTTGAACAGCTTCGTCATGCAGAGACTGAGGAGAAAAATGTGCTACCTAGCAAAGAAGGTTAGTGGAAGTAAATCGAAGCAACTACATTCACCAATTGTTTTGTTTAGTTTTGTTACTGTAAAGGAAGCTGTTTCGTATTCAGTGTTGAGCAGTAGAACCAATGATTAGTAAGTTTATCAATGGGTGCGAGTGATCCGCCTGAATGATGAAATGAGAAAAGATTTTTTAGCCGTTTTTCATGTCGGCCACTCGTGCAGAAAAACTGAAAACTATTAAATTATCCGTCTACACTTTTAAATCAAACATCTCATTTTGGCGTCGGCAAATTGCTACCAGCGTTATCTAGGCTGTGCTCTGTGCTAATCAGCAGAGGCCTGCGAGTGTTTGCGGTGAATATATGAGGATGTTCTATTAGTTTTGCCCCAGGATTCCTAAAAAATCAGCTCGAATGGAACTAAACGAAATTTGTGAAGAAAATAGAAGTCCTAAAGTAGTAGTAATCCCGCAGGCAGTTCCGAAAATCCAACTATGGATGTGGAGCTGGCGATCGAAAAATCAAAAAAAATGGTATGAAAAAAGTATAGGATCCTCGCGCTGTACGAAGTTTGATCATGTAAGTAAATATACGTTAGAATACTATGTACTTCCTAGTACATCTGGATTCTTTGGATATCAAACTTTTATTCAAACCTGTTGGCTTTCTTGGTTTAGTTCAGTGAAGCGTTCTTGAATGCTTCCAGTCAATATAGTATTCAATAGTGCAGATTTGACTGGGTCATCTCTATCTTGTGATGACCAGTCAATCATTATGCAGCGCCTACGAGTTACATACTCCATCGTTCCCATTTTCCATCTGAAATCATAGAAGGCAGTAGACGTACAGATGTGATATGGTACGGTGATTGTTGTAGTCCAAGCATTGTTAGGATTTTTTGTTCAGTAGGGCGGATTTTCGATAATCCTCTTCCTTCTTAACTGGCCACTTTTTTGCAGAGAAATTTGCTCGACCATTACGTAATATAGCTCCTTAATTAGCTAGAAGTTAGCGGCCATTATATCCTCGTTATTTAATATAACTTGCACGTAATGGTGGTGATCGTTCTTCTTTGTTTAAAGGATATCGAGTGTTCAATCATTCAACGGTGACTCTGGGTTGCTCTTCTCATGCGTGTAGATTTCGCTCTTTTCTAATCTTCCGGACCAGGTCTAGCCTACCACAATCCTTGCGGACTTGGTTAATTGCTACCAGAATTGTCTGAGGAAGTAAAAAAAAACACTAATTATATGACTTGGTAGGCTATGGAAACTAATTGTATTGGCTAAATATGCACTTGTCCACTCCTACCATTTTTAATAGAGTACAAAGTGCATCCCTAATGGAATGGTTAACAGCGAGCACTTGATCCTTTATCCTTTATTTGAATCATCTCGAGTTTAATATTTTTCATGCCTAGAGAAGTGGGTGAAAATAATGGTTTTGTGGGACGCTCGGGGAGTTCAACGTGTAAGGTAAATATAATAGTGTTAGCTTTTCTACGTAATGGCTGCTAATGTATACACTACAATGAGGCAGGTTCGGCGTCTAATGGTTTATTTTAATTCAGATCTTCTTCGTGAAAAGACGGTGGACATGGCAGCACATTTCGATAAAAACCGTCTGAAGCATGTTGAACCGAATGTCAAGGTTGATGTCGAAGGTTCGTCATCTATTGAGATCCTTTAAGTACATCTAGATTTTCGTGTGCACAATATGTCTCATGTTCACAAGCGCAGTTCCCTTTGTCACCGTATACGAGTTTTATATGACTCATAGGGCAGTGAATATGTTAACACACTTCTTGAGAGCACTAATCAGTATACAGTGCTGTGAAGCACTGATTTCATACGCATTCCGACGGCATTTCACTTGGCCTTGCGAACAGTGCTACCGTGTCAGAGTTGACTGTGTTTCTGTTGGCTCGAATTTCTTACATAAATATTTACATGGTATAATATTCATCGTTCGGTCACCATATAATGTCTAATGTATTTTTAATTCAATCTTTTTTGCTTGCTACCATTATGGAGGTGTTTGAAATCATTCCCGTTCTTCCGGACATCGGTCCACTGCAAGTTTTTGAAAAACGACGGATCAGTTCTGTATAGAGATTAGGTACAGGCTACTCTTTTAGTCCTCCATTCTCATAATACGATCCGTCTGTGCTTTATTTTGTGGCATATGTTCTGTCTTGTTACGAATATCTAACATTCTTAAGAAGCCTGATTCCTAGCCTCTTCTATATTAATGTTAAGTGGTTCTTCAAAAAAAAACCTCAAGTGTCTTGTGCATTGTGTGCATACGCTTATATGTTGTCCACGTTTTAGCCCATATGCCGTCGACCTAGCGAAGAAGCGTTGAGTCAAGCACGCATGCCCTGGTTGCTAGCTATTGCTACTATTAGCTAGCCGCTTTAGGACAGTGGTTAGAGGCGTCCTGTAACAAACACGCGGTCCTTGGTTCGGTCCCGATTCCCGGAAAACCGAGCCACTGACCGAGTTAGTAAACCGAGTTGACCGAGAGAAACGACTTAGTAAATTAGTTTCCATACTTGTTTGAGAGTTGAAAAACCGTGAGCTGGTATATAGTTAGACCCCAAAAAGTCAATGTGCAAGCCGGACATGCAGCTAAATTGGCTTGATAGACGTGCCAGATAATACTAGCAGTGGTGCTGAGGGTGCCTGCAGAAAATGTAATTCAACCCGATGTATCGAATTTGTGACAGTCTATCCAAAAAGAAGAAGGAAGAGCATTCCTCGAAGTTTTCGTGTGGAATTTATTTGCTTCCTGATTCAGTAAATCATTCAATGACTTGGAAAGAAAATATGGCTTACTCATATATATATTTTCAGTGATCGACGCCTAAGTTCTCTTCAGCATGTGTCATATTAATCGTATCACAAGTTTCCGTTTACCGATTATTTGCTTTGTTTCCATGATGTTTAACTACTTAAACCTATTAGTAAACATTTGGACTACCACAATGTTCTGTCCTACCTATTCAAATGGCATTCGGTTGTTTCACATTAAAGAATCTAGGTGTTTTAAATCCACGGAGGTGTTTTAAATATCCATCAAAGCTTACAAATGTACGAAAACTGTTTGTAACAAAGTGTCCGAATCCGTGATAACTGAAATAGTTTCCAGCAAATGAAAAAGAACTGTAAAGTGCTCCTGCTTGGTTAAAAATCGCTCTTCTTTGCTCTAATTCAGGTTTACAATTCTTCTCACTAGGCGGCGTAATGGAATGAATCTACCGCCGTGATGTCAGTCAATAAATCCAGTAATGACAAGGATAAGACGATTAAGTACAACTTGGAAAAGGCTGGATATAATCTGCACATGATACAGTAACTGATGAGGAATTAAGCACTATCAATTTTCTTCTTAGCGATGATCATGCTGCTAGTGCGTCGTATTGATCCCTCACCACTTTCATCTAAAATTCAATGCTTCCTTTTAATACATGTTCTTGGAAGAGGTAGGAAACATGAACAACTCATGCTTTAGAATTAATCGTTAAGTACAAAGAGAAATAAACAGTTTCTAATATTGTAAGCGTATAATTTTATTTGCAAAAGTAAGTGAGTACTATGAAAAAACTACATTTATTCCACTGCATGATCAGCTTTTCGTTCTTGATACAGCCCCGAAGAGACAAAATTTCACCTATCCATGACTATAAGATTGACTGATTTTGAATGAAAAGCTCAGATCACCACTTCAACAAATTCTTTTGAGCAACGTTATAAAAATTGACCTTTATTCCGTCCGAATTTTTGTGGATATTTCTGGTGTTTGACGTCTCATTCTCTGATCTTCACAGAGAATTGTGTTTATGGGAAACAAACATCACAAAAATGCACGTGTGCAGGCACTATACTGATCAACTGGACTCTGAAGAAGGCGAACGAAGCGAAACGTTGGGTATTACACGGTTTTTACAATCACGTCGTGAAATCTCATGTGAACAACAGGATATAAAATCGTAAATGTTCTTACACTATCTACACTTTGACGATGTGTTACCGGGTCACTAACACTTCTTCATGGAGTCCCAAAAGAACCGTGCTGGTTCTTTAAAAGTTTGTGGCAGTCGCCATCCATTCTGATTACGACGAAAGTTTGTTTCCTTTCGACTAATTCTACTTATTAATGGTAGAAAACCTTTATAATGGTTTACGTTTTACTCATGTTCTGGGTGTAAAATTCAGCCTTACCAAAAGGATACTCAGATATGAACAAATTTTAGGACTACATGTGGGTCTCGAACTCGTGGTTACCCTTACAGAGACCTCATGTGCTGCGCACCAGACAAATCTAGGCCTTTGTTATGCATTTCTATCAGCCTTGATTCTTTCTCTACCGATGCTATTAACGTTCACCCATTAAAGGAGATGATCTGGTGGGCAAAAACCGGAGCTGAACCCAGTCAAGCTGGCGACTCATTCAAAATCACAACGCTTTAGCTTTTATTTACTTCCTATTTTTGTTCATGCCAGGAAAGGATATGAAATATAAAAATAAGGATGCTGGCGCCTCAGCTTAACTGGGTCAAATGTTGATTTCCGCTCATTAAATCATCCTCCTTGATAATTCCACAAAAATTCGGGTGGAATAAGGATCAATTTTCATCACGTTAAAAATAGTAGTCTTGTGGTACTTTACATGTCTCTCACTTAAACTGTTGAAGTATTGGATTAATGCAGATCTGAGATTCTCATTCAAAATAAATGAAATAGTCCAACGGTCGAGGATGAGTGAAAATTTAAGTGGACCAAACTAGAATTTAAATTTGTTAATTTTTACGAGCCATTTTACAAGCGGCATCTTCTGTCGGCAAAAATCTTACATTAGTCACTCAATAACAGAAGAAGCAGTGGTCGTACACTCTGAGAAAACAGTTGCTTATCATTCTGTAATTCGTCGAACTTTTCTCGAAAACTCGTCGTTCCGTTCCAAAACCGAGGATCGCAATTTTGTGTTTAGGATGAAAGAATTGTGATTTTCTTCTATTGCTCATTCGTCTTCTCCTGTGCAATTCTCAATAGTTGATGAGTAAAGGGAAAACGTCTTCCAGCTCCACCTGACTCCATTTTTCAATAGGAAGTCAAATACCATCCACCTTGAGATGTGACTAGAATTGCCATGAAGAGTAAGCTGAAGAAATGAAAAGTGCTGTAAACTAGTGAGCATTAGAGGGAGCTGGTTCCTTTCCAGCAACATGAAAACGCTGTTGTCAAACAAACAAAATTCCATATTGGTTGAAATAACTACCAATATTCAATGCATAGTTTTACCTGCCCTTAACATGAATAACCATTGCCTTGCTTTATTGGCAGGAACAAAAAAGGAATAATTCTGGAAAGCTGTTAGCAGAAGACAGCCTTTTAACCTGTCAGCTGAGGTTAGTTTATTTCAGCGGTAATGGGCGTCTTGGGTAATACTGACTTATGATATTTCCTTCATGTGATGTTCCACTCTACTCTATTCGACTGTGAGGACCAGAATGACCCAAATAGCAAGAAGAAAACAACTGCTCTGAAGGATGATAAATTCTCTATTATTTAATTGCTGTTGCTTTACGGACCATTGGACACGTTTACTAAAATACAGAAAAATAAAAAAAATTAGCTAGCAAAACAAGAAGTGTTTGGTTCATTAAGCCAGTAAAGCCACAAAAAGTGACTCATTTGATTGTCACTCAATTCGTGTACGCATGTTTACTGAGCTTCTTCGACTTCCCAATTAAATTTAGAAGCTCCGAAACGAAAGAGGTGCTTAAAACCAGTTCTTCTGCAAATTCTCAAGCAATGTACCTTTTATTTACTACCTAATATTTTTCATAGCATAGTATTAGGTGAAATACAACCAAAATGACGCCACATTCGTCCACGCAAGCTCTAGGTGTAATAAGGTAATAGAGAAGAGGTAATGAACCAGCATGTTTTCTTTTACTTCACGTTTGCTACCAATTGGTAATGCTGCCGTTTTCGGGTAGGTCGATTCGAACGTTCAGAAATGGAAGCTACTTATTTTTCGATTTTTTTAAGGTAATTTTAAGTAAGTGGGTGAGGGGTTTGTCTTTTCTCACACCTCACACATCAAAAGGGCGCAAGAAACATGCTTCGAACAGCCACGAATGTGTATACGCTGAAGGAGCAGAACGAAGATTCTATAAAATCAGCTCGTCAAATAGCCACTTCGAATGGCTGCAAAACTGTATCTCCTTGGACTAGCGAGAACAAAGTCTTGTTTATCCTGCCTAAACGTTTCTTAAGAAAAGCCGGTCTAGATAATTCGACAACAGTGATTGAAACGCCACCGAACACTCTAAGACTCCATCTATCCTAAACGTCTATACGACCGTCTGTGCACAATGCACAATTGTATAGAATACGTTAACGGTAGCAATGGTGATTGCATGAGTTCAGCCAGGTTGTGAATAATCTCTTATAAAGCGTGGGAAAAGGAATACATTAGCGAAACTGTCAGACCGCTTCACTTCTATATACAAGGACAAACTCAGAAAGAACACGTCACTCGGGGTGCAAGAGAACAGAGAAGGCATTGGAGTAAAAGTTACTATTCTTGCACAGGAATTCAAAATATTTACGGGAGAAAGTCTTGAAGCATTTTGTGCAAATTTCAGAAATCCAAATATGAATCATGTGGAGTGCCTTGTGACTAAGCGTGACTTTGTGGAAAAGCCAGACTCCTTCTCAATTTGGGAAACCCTGCGAGGAGGTTGAATGCTCCCTCTCTAATTCGTAGTCCGGTACCCAGGAACACCTTCCAGCCACGACGAGGCGGTAAACCGTTGGGAGGACATGTAAATGTATATATATATATAAAGACAAATGAAAAATCTGATTTTGGAAACGTCGACGAAGTACTCCATAAAGTAAGCCTGGTGCACGAAAACATGTATAATGGTAATAATTTTAGGTTAAACATGCCACCCTAGCAAAGGAACCTAAAGGACCACGTTGCAAAACCCTGGGTGCGCTTTCGATTAAGGTAGAAACTAGAGAAAAAAATGACTGATTCATTCTCACTTATTATTAGGCGATGATAATTGTTTTTTAGTCTCATAAGGGCTTTGCCATCTTTTGCAAACTCTGCTGTAGTAGTGTCACTTCCAAATATCATTATCTGTAATATTCCACGCTTCTCTCCCACTTTCGTCACACGTATTGCAGAAAGACCACTAACCTGATGGTCAGAGTTCTTTCTGAAAACTCTAGAAGAAACTAATGATGCTCAACGAGTTCCTAGAGCAAGCAAAAACCTCTGAGGCTACTCTTGCACGCGACAGAGAAAAACGGAGGAATTACTTTCTCCCGCTAGGGTCACTCGAAGGTCAACGGGATGACGAGTGACAGGTGACATGCGATCAATTGAACCTGCAACTTCATATGCGCATATTTCAAGTCAGAGATCTTGCCAACAGGTTGCAAAATGAATGCGAGAACAAGTGGTGACTGATTCCCTGGAAATCCGACTGGTGTGTTGTACAATGGAGAAACTAGTATCCTAACATTATCAAACAATTCTTACCTTTTTCTTACAATGCTAGTTGTGCCTTGGGTGGTGTGTCGTTGTTCCTACACAACGTCATTCTCTTCTAGCTAATCACATAATGCAATTATTCCTCGATTTTTCGATTATATGACAATTCGTCTTGGCTGTAATGGTTTTCCCGAATTCAGAGGGTTGCTACAGATGACTTCATCCAACATGTATTATCATTTACGTTAGTTTTTGTCGTGCTTAACAACGAAGTAAAACTCGCCTTTCAGCCTAATTTTCTTCAAGAAATAAAAGCTCTGTCTTTCTGAAGGAAAAAGTTAATACATAAGATAACAGCCATCGAAATCCCTTGAAGAGGTATAATCGTAAACTACGTAACATTTACAATTTCACTAGGCGTTCGGTAGCATTGTTGATATGCAAAGGACAAGTGTTTTAAATACAACAGGTTCCTCTACACTGCACAATTCATGCAGTTGTATAGGAAAGGTAATTAGCAATACGAGCTTGATCCTGTAACTGATCAGCTCTATCTTCTTACTGTGCGTACTAAGTACTGACAATCCTGTGTTCATCCTGGTACATTATACAAGCAATAGTGTTAACTCACTCAGATCAATAAGTTTTATTGTATTCACCTCTAATGTTCATTAAATCTTTGGCCTACATTGTACTTTATACTGAAGAAAAAGGATAGAACAAGTCATATACACATATTCAATGCAACAACCAATTAATTAGATTGGGACAAACTACGCGAGAACATTGGTCAGCCTCTAAAATGTAGGTAATGAAGTGTTTGTAAAATTCCGTATCTAAGCATTGTTTCTTTAAGCAGTCACCATGGATCTGTTTTATTATTTTATAGCAATCAGCTTCCGTTGAAGCACTTCGTCACAGACAGCTAATGATCTAATAGGCAGTGTCTAAAAGCGCTATATTTATCTTGGAACAGGTTAGGATGAATACATAAACGATCTACGGGTGGCGAAAAATGATTAACAGGTTTCAAATTGCGCAGTGATAGCAATATTTTTGAGCGCACGAAAGGCCATGGTACGTGTACACCAGATCTAACATCAGTAGGAACCCACCGAGGTTGGGCAATTGGTACCAAACATGCCTGCCAAACTCCATGCAGTTCACAAGACCAAGAAACGAATGGTCTAACACGGTTATACCAGACTCTCAGCTGGAATTGACTTAACAAGCAAGCATCAAGTGACATTCATGAAGAAGACCAATGTCATGTCTTCTAAAATCCACAAGAGTGCTTACTGTCTGGGTCATAATAGTGGGTAGAAATTCACGAATATCAAGTAATTAAAAACCAACATAGGGCTGGCATCCGGTATGCAAGCGGTTCAATTCTACTGATTTCATTTTCAGTTTAACCAGAAATATTGCGAAATGTTGTCGGGTAACTATAAGCTTTAAATGTTAACTTTTAACAAAGTTAACATTGGGATTTCATCTACAGCGTCATCTCAAGTGGGTTCATTGCCGATTTGTGCTCTCCAGATCAATCCCGTTGATGGGCGATTGCTCATGGCAAAAGATCGATAGAACTAGCTGAGAGACAGTAAAAACGAAGGACCCGCATGGTGGGGTGGTGAGCGCGTTAGCCCCCAGAAAAGGTAAAAACGCTTTCGCTGTTCACCGCAAACATCTGCTACAGACACCGGGGTTTTGCAAATATCTCAGCATCGTTTTAGTTATAAGCTTTCGATGTCACTTGTGCACTTCCATTAAAAGGGCTAGTGCAGTACACTGGATTTATGATCAGTGTTTATTCTTTTAGCGTTCAAAATTCACATTCAAAATCGATTTTAATTGCTTACAAAGTGTTGTGAAATATCACTTCTAAGAAAAAATCAAATTATTTAAAAGAGTGATCAAAGATACTATACCATATATGACAATATTTCCCAAAGAGATTAAGGTGAATCAATAATAATTCACTGAATCTGGATCCAGTCTTTCTTGGGGTGGGTCTCGACGGGATTATCATCATCGACATTTACTCGGCGTCACCTTCGCCTCCAATAAGTACCACTTTCTAATTATTTAGAAAACCTCCTGACGTCTTTGGTCTTCAAAGCGGCATATGAGGCTTTCTGATAAAGAATGTATTCGAGCTCTGCATACATATCCTAAGGCAGTCAATACCGTGTTGGATTCTGGACTTTTAGGAAAGTTATCCACTACCGAATTTGTTAGTCGCTCATTTTTTTTAAAAAAGAATCATTGGCGCTTTCGAGCGGAAACATTATTTCTGTGTTCAGCAACCTGTTCCAAAGTTTTGTCATCTACCACATTCATGGTGTTTCATGATCCTTAGGACCGTCTGTGGATTACACAGAGATTGTCCAGAAGGACCCATCTTTAGAGTCTTGAGGAGTGCATTTGCTCATAAGCTAGTTTCTTTGCGTTTATAAACTTGTTCTTTTTTAGATTACTACTTCCATCATCCTCCAAATGATCTACCGCCTCATCCTTGGGAAGGGGCGAGTTCTTGGATGTCAAACTGCCATGTACCGCGGCAGTTCATCTCCAAGCAGTGCCTTCCTTGCTCACATGTAGAAAATTAGACAGTGCTGGAAAATATATTAACAATAAAGACTCTAAGAATGGATCACTACTGAGCTCAAGGGATGCACAGTAAAGGGTTGAGCATTAGCAAATCTCTGAAGGATGTGTCAAGCACTCGACTTCGTCAAGCAAGGTTATAGATAATTAAATGCATATTTGACCTATAAAGCGACTTTCGGTGTCCATGTATCAAGTCAGTGTTCTTATTCTCCTGGTAAGTCTGGTACCAATTAGCCCACTCCGTGAAGTAAAGATATCGAAGATTTAGTGAGCTTGACGTGTGAGATGGAATAATCAGAGAATGATCGACTGTACATTGTAAAGCATGACTAACCACTGCGCTATACACACACCTTACAGCATATTTATGCCTATTTATTAGGTCATTCTCTTGCTAGAACGATGATTTGGCTTGTGGGTGATGCCTCGGCGCGTGTTTCGAAGCGTGGACTCTGATCGATGGAGTTACTCTGGCGCTCGTGCTGAGCCCACCACGAACGATGCCATTGGACTAGCGAAGGCAGCGTGTTTTCTTCCGAACTGATGGCGGCTTTCCACTGGTTCCGGAGAACATCGCCACGACTTTCATTTCCTAATAATGCCTACATCGATGCCAACTTGTGTCCGACGTCCGTCGATCGCGAACCCGTCTTTGAACAGTGCCCATGTAACGAATATGTGAGGTTCCTTCAGTCTTTTTCATTTAGTATTTTGGTTGGTTTTAATCATTAAATGGTTTATACTTCTATCGAGTACCTATACCTTAGGTATATTGCTGTATTTTAAGTGTTTATGTCACATATGCTTGGTTTTTCTTTTGTGGCGCGTGTGGCGCAGTGGTCAGAGGCGCCCTGCAACGCACACGCACACACACACACACCCACACACACACCCACACATAGACACACATGCCGTCGATCCCTGTGTCCCTGGCTCATTAAACCTTCCATCTCGCCGGGGTCGGTAAATTGGTACCGGACTTGTTTAGAAGGATAGCAGCACTGGCTCAGTATGTCGGTGGACCACCGCGTGTCATTGTAAAGTCCAGATATGCATTTAATTACCTCTAACAGTGATTAATGAAGTGGAATGCATGGCGCATTCCTCAGTGTTTGGTCAACGCCGAGGGCTCTATTCTTTATCCTTTTCCTGTTTCGTTTTATGTACGTCGGTCGCATTGCGCAATAGCTCGAAATGCTTTCGTATAATGTCGTTTAAATGCCTCATTGCTATTTTCCTGTGATTATTCTTTCCTTAGTGCCTAGATGATTTCTTCCTTCGTACCACCTTTTCTAACCCTTGGATTATGGCAAATGTCCTTATCGTTCCATGTAGCTAACAAGCTTGGAATACCTTCTACTGGTAACCATGTGAGCTCCTTATTCCGTTCAGTTTTCATCATCGAAGCTTCGTTGTTTATCGATGTTATATTATTACGAGGTTTTCTAGGATGTCGTCGATATCGTATCTTCACCTCTAAAAGTTAACTGTACAGAACCTATATGTGAAGGAGAACTAGCATCAATTTATTGTACTGGTGACATCCTGAGTAATGCATGGCGACTTGGCCTACAGGATTCGTGCCCCGGATCGAAGATGCGTTTCTCAGCCATTCAAGTCATTTCGAACTTCAATAAGTGAGAAACAATGTTAGAAACTATTATCTCAATAGCACAGTTTTTTTGTGGTTTTTAAAAATGCTTTGAATATCATTTCTTCGTTTAGATTACAGTATCCCATTTCAAAAGTAGACTTTCAACTTTTCTGTAACGAGAATTTCGACAACGTTCCATATCTGAGGAATGTTTCTCTTCCCGATTTTAAAGCATGGCCTACTTTCTTCTCATTTATACAGGACAAAAACCACCTGTGAGTTCCAGTGCTTCTTCTTCCTATTACTCAGTGGCCTTACTTTCGGATTCATTTTGCATTTCATGTTTTTCGGGAGAGAATTTTAGCAATGTAAGACTTTATGTTCATGTTCAGAAAACTTGCTAAGTCGCTGAATTTCTTGTGGAACAAGTTATCGAGAAAATTTACTGATGACGTTTTCCATTACGCTTCGTTTTACCCGATTGTCCCTGTGAACAATGCATTCATCGTCCCTGGTGGAAAGTTTCAAATATTCTTCTACTGGGATTCGTACTGGATTCTGAAAGGTGAGGAGTACTACCCGCTTGACTGAGTTTTTAAACTATTTACAACTAGTATTATGGATTTTTTAAAGTAGCATATTTTCCTCAACTTGATATTCTCTTTGAGGGCGTGTGTGCCGCAGTGGTCGGAGGCGTCCTGCAATAGACAACATGGGATTGATTCCTGAGCCCCTGGCCCACTAAGCTTTCCATTCCTCCTGGGTCGGCAAACTTGTACCATACTTCTCTGGAAGGATAGCAGCACTGCCATGATACATCGGTAGGCCACTGCGAGTCATTGTAAAGGCCAGATATGCATTCAGTCACATCCGAACGATTCTTGATGAAGTCAAATGCGTGGCCCATCCCTAAGGGATTGATCAACACCGAGTTTTATCCTTTTATATTCTCATTGCATTTTATAAGAGACATTTGTCTGACTTTATATTTATTATGGATTAGTTCATTTATGCAGGCCTTCTTCTATCGGAAATGTTGTACACCGCTGAAGGGATGCTGCAAAACTTTGCAGATATTATAGCAAACTATGGTTTCATCCCTAATTCGGGTAGCGTCCAGTGAGTTTGACATTGATGTTAAGTTGTGAGATCAAAGCGTTTGTGAGAATTCCTAATACATATGGAGTTCTCGTTAGCCGTAGCTTTCTTTTTAGTGTACTTTAAAACTGAACACTCATATTTATAGGTTATCTCGTCGGACGCAACCACCATTTTTTGTGCAAATGGTTAAGGACTATTTCACTATTACAAAACGTAAGGACAATTTACAGCGGTGGATACCAGCGATGGACATTGAGATGCAGTTTTGGTTCTCTAGAAGACGAGTGCTAATTGATTTACCGAGCAAGCGAACGGCGCAAGTTTTTATCTACCGGGTCAATACTTGGCAGTTCAGTCCCAATGGTTCTGACGAGCTCGTTTCACTTATTCACACTGACTTTCAGACTGAAACTAATTGTCCACGACCGGAAAGTTTTCTTTCTGATTTCTACCTTGGCATGAACAATACGGATCCCATGAGTTCTTGGAAAGCGTTGGCAACTGCATGTGAGAGTGGTTGGGATTTCAGCAGCCGCTGGTTTGATCATGAGGGCATTCGAAAGTGTATGTATTTATAATTGATTTTTACTTTTTTTCTAAAGTATGAAATCATCCTGACGAGAACCTGGACCATTCTTCGAGTATTTTATGTTTCAAGATAAGAAAGTGTCAATTCGCGGTCACACAATAGTCCCGGTCGATTTGAACGTGTTCATGGCTCTGAATATGGATTTCCTCTCAGAATCTCATGCCCTTTTGGGCAATCATAGGTGAATTTGTTGAAATGACCAATCTTATTTGTGGTTCTATCATGTTTCGTTTTCAGTATGTCTGTGTTCTATCGTAAAATGTATGATATGCTTGTATCTGACATTAATTCGTTGTTTTGGAATGCAGATGAGGGATCATGGTTCGACTATGACATTAGTAAAAGGAAACAGAGGTGCTCTCTAAATAGTGCCACATTTGAATCTTTACATCCGATGCTAAGTGTTCTATGTTAAGGACTGACTTCTACCCTTCTAACGTGTTCCCTCTTTTATTGAAAGAATCAAAGGCGTATGCCACAGATGTACATAATTATTTGGAGAGAATTGATGTTTACCGTTACCCTGGTCAGTCTATCAAATGTTTATTTTCTCTTTCTTTTCTTTGGACGGTCTTCAATCTTTCCTTAGTTTAGGAGGAGTACCGTCAACTTTCCCCGTAACGTCTACTGAGCAGTGGGACTTTCCTAATGTGTGGGCACCGACACAACATCTTTTTATCGAAAGCCTTCTTAGATCACAACATCCCGTCCTACGCCAGGCAAGAATGTTTTGGAACCCGTGTATGCGTGCAGTCCAGTAATATTTCGTAATTCTTGCAGAGAGCTTTCGATGAAGCTAATAAATTCATCAATACTGTTTTCAATGGTCTATTTAACCCGAAGGAAGGCATGGTGAGTTAGTGTACTCGTGCATGCGAGTCTTTTTAGTTTATAATTTCAATTGAGTGCCTTACTCACCTCCTAATGGTGCTGGGACTGTTTCTTATAAATATTACCGAAAACAATTTCTCACAACGGCGATTATATCATCACTTCAAGAGAAATAATTTAGTGCTTAAAATATTGCAGGAGATTGAGGTACGGCACAGAAAAACCCGCAGGTGGGCGCGTGTGTGTGAGCCATATATGGCCTACACTGTTGGCAGTGTGTTATATGATGGAACAATGTTTTATAGCCCGCTGGAGTGTGGGAAAAGTACGATGCTCGTAGCCCAGATGGTAAACCTGGTGGTGGAGGAGAGTACGTAGTTCAAGAGGGTTTCGGATGGACAAACGGCGTCGTTATGGATCTGATAAATCTAGTCAGCCGCAATGATTTGTCATGGAGTACACGTGCAGGTACTGGAGTCAAATGCCTGCTATAATGTTCATTTGGAGAGAAAGTCCTTTCCTCACCTTGTCAACATGATTTCTGTATAATTCTTCATTAGTTTACTGACTTCGTATTACATTGACTTCACATCGTCTTATCTATGAGGCATATTGCAGAAATTCCATTCTGGACAGAAATTCCATTCTGGGCTGGATCTGGTGGAATCCTTGTGGTTTTCGTCATTGTTACCTTAGCAGTTCTATTAGCTACGTGGTGAATTTCACTAATTTTGCACCTAATCTTGCGTTGTTCCAGATATATAGCCTGGCTTTTGCACACTATGAACTTTTCAGGCATGTTGTTCACACTCACTACACGTCGTGTTCTTCTAGAGCCTTAAAGGCTACTGACGAGCCCTGTGCTCGACATCTTCTTGAAGAAAGTGACAGCAGTGAATAGGTTGTTTTTAAATAGTAAATATCCTATTGTCTTTTGGGTAACACTTACGGGATCCTCGACAGATATTGGAATTCATTCCCGGTTTTATTTGGTGTTGTAAAAGCATATCACAGTTTTAACTTAACTAGGTCGAAATAAAATAGCTTATTTTTTTCTAGATGATTGATTAAAGACTGAATGACGTTGTTCTACTAACTAATTATAGTATTTTTTTAATGGTATCCACTCCCATGTTTTTTTTGTTCATAAATGTTTCGAACAGAATTTCTTGCATGACTAAAATAAAGTGATATCACGGGGAGAGAGTTAGGATATCGCAGTTGATGCTGTCGATCAGGAAGCAAAGACGCAACTCTACCCGCTTTCCAATCCACACCTTAGTTCGGCTCTCTCCAATATTAAGAAGAGGTGCGACTCGGTAAGCTCTGAGATTCCCACAGTATACGTGTTTGCGTATCATGTAATGTAAAATGGTTTCACTTAACAAACATGTAGCTGCCAATTGTCATAAATCATGCTGGAATGGAACATACATGCTTCGACAATAAATGGGTCCACTTTCAGGAATTTTAACTCGATTAAGCAGTGTACATTTTGGTTTTCCAGCGACTCTGTTATGCTTGCCTTTTCCTTTTTTTCATTTGTTCTCTTTTTTTTCTCTCATTTTTGTGTGAATATATTTTGGAATTACGTAGAAACAATCACTAATCTCTTATTAATAGTTAAATACAGTTAGTCAAGTTTCATAGTAAATGTAATTCCTTCTTAGTTTCATCTAATATTTATGTCACAGTCTAGTTATTAGGAATGCCCATTTAATCACAAAATTTCTGTACCACATTTGGTAAGAGAAGACCCTGTGATACCATCTTCGTCCAGATATGAGATAAGAGAGCTGCAAGCATTCGTCTTCTTAAGGACAAACACGTAATGTCGCGTGCGAATTACGAATGAGAAGAAAACGACCTTGGTAACTAGCCGACATGTCGTTGTATTTAACAAGATTTACAAACTCAACTTTTGGTAAAATGAACTGCTAAACTTAGAACTTAAAGAAAACTAAACGCCGTGGTGAACTTCACCAAGTCTACAGTAGAATTGGTCTAACTGAAAGGCGTAAAATGAGAGTAGTGGTATGTCTTAGGCGTGTTGCCTTTACTATGTGTGTTATAGGGCATATGCAGATTATTGAGGTTGGCGGTAATATGTGAAGAACTGTTGTTCTGTTAATGACGACCCAATATGAAGTCTAAGGTTTTCAAAACTACAACTGTGGTTAACGCACTAGCACGTCCTCTCTCACTTTGAGGCTCTTTCATATATGCCTTGTCTACAAACGTTCTGCTTAGACTCGTCGGATTTTTTTTATGAAATAGAGGACATATTTTTGAGAGGAAATTTCAATACTTAGATTCTGACTTATAATTCAGTGTGGTTGACGCGGTTAATAATCGAAGACCAATTTTTTGCTGTACCTGCCGTGAATTAACGCCAGCTCATATGTCTACTGGTACACTCCTCTCTCTCTCTCTCACAGTTTACATATAAACCATATTTGATATTCTCACATCCAACTGTATCTTTGTTACACTGTCGATAAAAGTAAAGATGTTGTTATGCTAAATGTAGAGCCATAGAGAGATGAAACGAATCTGTGAGGAATGGAGGACCTCTAGCTACACTGTCGGTTCGAAAAACAATCGCCGTAGGATTCACGTGCTATGCCGTGGAATTCAGAGATATTTTAGATACGTACTCTCGTGATTGCTATCTTTGCATTCTCGTTACTGCTAATAATCTCTGTGGCTTAACAAACAAGTCACTCTGAAAGTCGGGTTTGTCGTTACAAAATGTAAAGTGTGGCATTTCCAACGCTATTCTAGCGCAGTGGTTACGGAATATCATGGAAAGCACCTTTGATCACTACTTGATTCTATCCTGCTCACCGACCTCACCAGACGTTTCATCGTTCTGGAGTGTGCAAATTAATACCAGACTTGTGTTTGAAAATAAGAAACTGATTCCATATATTGATATGCTACTGGAGGGCATTGTAAGAGGATGACATGCATTTAATCACCTTAGCTAAGCTTGAAGAAGTCGAATTCACGATGTACCATCTACCTATTGGTAAACGCCAAATGATTCATTCTTTATCCTTGATATCAGTTCTAGTTTAATTTTAGGTGTACCGGTTTTCTGTTGAAATCAAGAAGAACTGCAAGAATGCTCTGTGAGGCAAAGTAACCACCGAAAATGAAGTTAGTCGATGATAGTCGATGGAGACCATATTGCTGAACGCGTATCGGTGGGAATCAGTTCACGTCGTGCCCTAAATGTTAAGAAAGACGATGTTAAAATTCATCTTCAAAGAGTTTGGAAACAAAAATTTGTTGTTAATCATAATACCCAAGTAAATGATCCTACAATTAGGAAGGTACACTTGTGAACTACTTATGTCCTCAACGGATAAATCTCTTTCAGAACTCGCGGCAGTTAATCGAACACCAAAGCAACTTAAAATTTTTGACACCATATCGCCGTATCTTTCCATACGGTGAACAGTTCGCAATCTGTTGTATTACCTTACATCTGTATACCTGTACCATTAGATGTGTCTCACTCATGGCACCTTTTTCATCATTGGAATTCCTTTGTCGTCCATTATGAATCGTCATGGTTACTGTTGTCAGAGTCAGTTTGCAACACGACGAATTTACACTTGACAGCTCATCCTAATGAGAAGGATCAACATCGTGAAATTCGTTTTTACTTCAATTATCAGAAATCATTTTACAATTGAACGTATTACAGACGAAGCCATTCTACAACATTGAAAGTTGCCTGCTCGGGAACTTATGTGGCCGCTTTTATAAGTGGCTTTATTTGGAACTTCGAATTCAGTCTTGATTTCGCTATGAAATCATACACTTTACGAGCCTTTTTAGTGCCTGTATATTCTCTTTATCTTACGAAAGAAGACAGCTTGAATCTTTGGTAGCAGCTCCACTTTTGCACAGTGAAATTGACGTTTAGTAAATGTTGCGTTGTGGGAAAGACATTCTTAGTCTCTTATGCAAGAAGTCATTTGAGAAAACTATTTCTCTGAGGTTCGTGGGATCATCCCTTTTTGAGATCATTACTTTACCTGGATATGGCAAAGGGACTTTTTTTTAGCATTTCTCATAAGTGGTTGCTTCGATTGAATAAAGTGTCGGAAATCAGTTTTGAACGGAGCTGAATTGAGAAAGTAAACCGCGTTGTCATCTTGTCGCGGCTCACGTACTATGGATCAAATTCTTGTGTGGTGCTTTCTGGCTTGTACTGAACGGTCGTCGTTGTTCGTTTCCCTAGCTCTTCACTCTTTAATACCCCGAAAATATCATGAATAATCTATGAGTCGTGAGTCGCGAGGCAAACTAACCGACATGAGTGGCATGCGACTCATTTTCCTCGCTATACGACGGAGATATTTTGAGGATATTGAGCAGGAAATGTTTTTCGATGCAGTTAGAAATATGGAGAAAACTTTTTCATGCGGGTTTATCCGTATGATCTGAGTCCTGCCGTCGTCGATTCCAGCATCTATCCGTACTATTACGGTGATGCATAAAATTTAGGGAAACTTTCTTGCTACGATAAGGTGCTAAATTAGTAGAGATACTTGCATAGAGTGCTAGCAATAGGTCGAAAGGATAGGCATGCGCGAAATGCGCATTCATCAATGTGTACAGTGAATCTTCAGCAAAATGGCCCACTCAAATGTTACAACCATATATTCCACTAAACTTATAAACCGCAGAAAACTTGCACTGAAATATGCATTTCCTATATTTAACACGTTTTACATTATCCAAACTGGCAACTTCTGCAGTGTATATTTCTTACCCAAAGTTTACGTACAGTGACATCCAGTTGTGCAGTTTACAACACGCATATTCTTCTGGCACGATCGATAGTTGAACAACTTGTTGCGCCCGTCCATACGTTACATTGTCGACGAAATGAAGGCGAGTTAGTAGCCTTTCGGACCGGGACTTCGTCATCGGAGGATCGGAATAGAACAGGCGCACCCGGAAATCGATCAGCTTTGGATGTTTAGCAGTTCTCATCGGAAGACAGCAGTAGGTGAATTCATTTACCTTTTGAACACTTGTTAGCCTTCAATAATGGACGTTTTCTTCTCTATATATGTTGTTTACCCCTTCAAGCATGGTCCCAAATCTCTACCGTAAACAGTACTTAAAAATTTATCCACTCCGTACATTTAAATAGGTGCAATTGGTTCACTACAATTCGATTTTTATTGGAAGTCCAGTAGTGTTGAGACACCACATTGTCTGACCACTGATCACCCGTACCATCGTAGCCGACTACGTCGTCATCGTTTTGATCCCAATCTTTGGAAATATTTCACATTATCTATGCATAAGTAGCACAAAAATTTTCAGCGGTTCACTCCCACTGACTAGTCAGTCGAAAATAAAGCTTAATTCAAGTGGCCCCGAAATTCTGGTGGCCTATAGCTCAATGCATTTTTTATTAACGACTAATTGTTTATTCTATTGTAATCGCTGTCGTTGTTAGTAATCATCGAACGAAACGGAACTCATGGATATAAGAAATATGTAAAAGCATCAAAGTTCATATATCTTGAAGAATACGTATATATATATATATGTATATATATAATTAGAATGCGCTGTTTTTTTTTTTTTCGGGAGAATCCTGGTTATGCGACAACAAATTTTTTCCTCCCATCGATAAAGTTGTATGTCTGTGGTGACAACCCGAGAGCGTACTAATTTGGCTATCTCTAGTTTCCGAGAAAAAATGGTACTAGACCAGTCCCAACGTCTGAATAGGGGAAGGTGGGAGAGTCTTACATCGCAGCCGACGCTGCATTTGAGCTTTACCGCCTTCGTAATGGTACTCCAAGATAACGAAGAGATGGTAGTAGTGTTGTTATCCAGACGATATTGACAGATGGGTCGCAAGTAAGTATATCTTGTGAAAACGACTGTCAAAAGTTCACATCATTGTGGTTGATTGATGGATGAAAATAAAGGATAAAACTCTCGGCGTTGATTGATCTCTTTAAGGATGTGCCACGCATGTGATTTCATTAAGAATCGTTGGAGGTGATTGAATGCATATCTGGCCTTTACAATGATTCGGGGTGGTCTACTGATGTATCGAGCCAATGTTGCTATCCTCCCAGACAAGTCTGGTACCAATTTGAAGACCCCAGAGGGATGCAAGGTTTGGTGGGCCATGGGCGCGAAGATCGATTCCACCTGTGTGTCGCAGTGGCGTCTCCAACCACTGCGCCATACGCGCCCCTTTGATTGATGGACGAACTTTTTTTCATCACACTCAAGAGAGATACATAGGATGTGAAAACGAGAATATATTGACAAAGTACACAGAAAAGCCGAGTCATAAAGCGGCAAATACAGAAAAAGAAGGGATTGATTGTTTGCTGGCTGTATTGGTCGGCAAGAGTCGTCCGTATGAGCGGCCGAAAATTAGGCTTTGTCAGCATTGTGTTATTACATCTTTTTGGAAACTACATAGGTTTGCTAGCTAATTCATGCATAAAATCAGTAACTCTTAACAGATTCTGTTTTCGATTCTACTTGAACTGCTGTTGCTCTAAAATTAAATGCTGTATTTTCTTAGTAAGGTCACGTTCTCTTCCACTCCAACTCCTATTCTTCAGTTATTTCTTACACTATATATTTCTAATAGTAGTTCTTGTAAGGCGATGGATGGTAGCAATTAATCCAGCAATGCACGTTTTATTAGTTTGAAGTAGTAAGATCAGTTATAGTGTTAATGTGGTTATATTGTGTGAATCTTGCGTCGTTTCGAGTTTCGTTGTGCACTGTTCTCGAGTTTGGTTGCTGTCCAACTGCCACGCTCCGTCTGCTATAAGATGAGCGAGTCATAATGGCACCACTATAGTTCAGACTTCGTAGAACGATAAATGTTCAGTGTGTCAACCATGCTTTCAATGAGTAGGTGCAACTGCCCAGAATGTAAACTAGTCCCGCTCTTAGCTTGAGATAATAATGATACTCGTTAATGCCATCTTTAGAATTCATTATTTGTCTGCAGAATTTCACAAATGTGACTATTTTGTTCACGTTGCCTAGCTAAATCGGCTTCTTATTTCCGATTCTAGACGAACAAGTGTTGATGATCCAGGTTGCACTATGCACTTTTAAAGAAAGAAGGCTCTTATCTACATTACCCAATTGTCACGTTTATGATGTTAGGTCTTTTTGCGCTTTCTCTAGTAGGGATTCTGATAACAAATTTTGTCTCTGTGCTTCACCTCGTCCATGTAAGTCATTGCAATGCTTTTGAGTCTTCTCTTCATTACACTTTTGAATGTTTCGTTCGTCAAGAAAAGGCTCACTTTTTCTGATGATTAACCAACAACTTTTTGGCATAAAAATAGATAGTAGTATTTTTTGGAAACCAGTTCAAAACGCTCCTTGTACTACTGTTTAGATAATCTAATGTCAATATCTCGCACGATTTGTGCCTAGAACCATATGAAAGGTTCTGCATTGCTTGCTACTTTCTTAATGTTGCATTTTATAAAGAAAAGTATTTAACAAATTCATGGTAGCCGATGGAAGGAAAATATTCTAACTGGGACACTGAAAATTGATGTGATGAGTTCGTTTTCTCGAATAACCACCAGTAGAACTGCCCTTCATAGGATACACATGTATGTAATGGTTATATATATATATAAAGCTCTAAAAGCTCTCGGCGTTGATCAATCCCTGAGGGATGCGCCATGCATTCGACTTCATTGAGCATCGTTGGAGGTGATTGAATGCATATCTGGCCTTTACAATGACTCGCGGTGGCCGGCCGATGTATCGAGCCAGTGCTGCTATCCTCCCAGACAAGTCTGGTACCAATTTATACATTATATATATGTAAGAATTTATGTCTGGCATTTTATTTAACAAGCTATAAAATAATACAAGATGATGGTTTTCTAACATAAATGCTATGCTTGTGCTTTTAAAGCATATTTTTTTATTTTGTATCACCCGTCTTCACTTCTATTCTGCGGATCCAAGCATTTCTCACATCCAGCTGTTTTCCTCGCATCCGTCGTCCACGAAGATCTTCCAACTTTTACGTGTGCCTTAGGCGGCTGCTTGAGAATTTTCATTTCATCTTGAAAGTCAAGCAATTCTTCCTGGAGTCTTGAGATAGCCGTACTGGAGTGTTCCTAGTTGGACTGCAGGGAGCGATTTCTTCCCAGACAAGTCTGGCACCATTTCCCGACCCCGGAGAGTTGAGGGGCTTGGTTGGCCTGGAGCGGAATCGAACTAGCACCATACTCGTGAAGACGGATATCGCTAGCACTTTGCTCTCCCCCCTTCAAAGCATAAGAATTTGAAAAATTTTTTTTGTTTTATATATAAAAAATTTATAAGAAATTTCATTTTTATAAAAATATTTTGTTAACATCTTGATTTCTAAAACAACACTCCACAGTAGCTGAACGTTCTTATCGTGAATGTCTGCCTGCTGGTGCTCAATTTTCAGTCGCTTTAGACCTATCGCGATAAGTGCTGGGACGTCTACACAGTAGACGTCAAGGTTGATCAAACTTAAAAAAAAATAAAAAATTGTTCAAGTTATTGTCATCATTAGCAAAAGAATCTCTGCGACCTATCCCCTCTTCAAGGTCGAATTCACCAGGAGAGCATACTTCAAATTAACTTTGCAGCGTGCATTCGTTATCATTTCTTTGGCCTCACACCTCACTGATTATTCCAGCTGTTTGCACTGTGTGCATCTGAGTTTGAGTTCGTAGAAGTGAATTCGTGGAGATCGCTGTTTTGATATCCGAAACCCTAACTTTGTGACTTTTCAAAAACACAATATGCATAGCACAAGGTTTGCGCTGATGTACAGCTTTCGAGAACGCAGTATTGCTGAAATATATGCGAGAGCAATGGGATTACAAATCCTACATTAATTCTCGAACAACCTAGTAGAAATGTGTTTCTCTTGTCTTTGGATTGTGCGAAATCAATTGCGGTATTCTAGAGTGCGATATAGTTTCTAAGAACTTTATTATTACCTTCTCAAGTGAATTTGATGGTTAATGAGCTCACATGAGGTAAGCCTCTGTTCAATTACCTGAATACATACAGGAACGTTGTATTATAGTCTATTATTTCAATAGTATGATAGATTTGTTCTACTTCTACAGCATGTCAACACACTGCGTTTTTTTTAGCAAAAAAAGTGTCAAAAAGAGGACAGCTTTGGGTCCCACGGATTGCGAGCACATCCAAGTTATTCTTTCTACAATGCACTAGAAATCTCAAGTTGGTCAAAGTTGCTAGTTAGAGTAGTTAAGATTTTGTGGAAAGTTTCATATGGAGTGTAAGAAGAGTATTAATGAAATCTTGGTCATATTATTGCCTCAGTAAGTTCATAGAAGTTTTGTGTTTTTAATCCTTTGTATTTTAGGGCTAAAACTTGCAACTAATTATTTCGACTCTGAAAGTGTCACAGGCTGTTTTAAGCAGCAGAATATATTACTAATTAGGTAAAAAGAGTAAAGCTACCTTTGAACAATGTTTCAATTAAGGACTGATAAATTTGGTGTTTCATTCTTTGGCTGTATTGGAAGCTCTAGGGCTAGAGCTGTGGCAACGGCGCGTGTGACGCAGTGGTCGTTCGGAGAGGCCCTGTAACACACACGTGGGATTGATCCCCGCACCCATGGCCCACCAAGCCTTTCATCTTTCCGGGGTCAACAAATTGGTATCGGATTAGCCTGGGAGGATAGCAACACTGGCCGGATACATCGGTAGGCCACCGCGAGTCATTGTAAAAGGCCAGATATGCATTCAATCATCTCAAAACGATGCTTAATGAAGTCGAATGCGTGACGCATCCCTCTGGGATTGATCAACGCCGAGAGCTTCATCCTTTTATTTATGGTTAGAACTATTTTTGCAGCAAAAGTACTTTTTTAGTTCAGGACACCTGCCGTTTTTATCACCACTTCTGATGACATTTTTTTTTCAAATTTTCATCTTCTTATCTTTACCATCTTAGCTACAATTTAACACCTTTCCTGTTATGAACAAACCCATAGTTGCACCAAATTCTGCTTCCATTACTTAACATATTTGCAACAAATCGGCCTCATCTGGAATCACATGATGCAAAAGTAATGGCTAAATTGAATTTAACCAGTGTATCTCAACTCCTAGTGAACCTTACGAATTGGAATGAAAATAGCTAGAATCTATAGATCCTTAGCATTAAGAACGATTCATATTGTTCTACCACGACAATATCTTAGCAAGTTCCGCTGGCCAACTTATTCTCACTTTCTACACCAAGCTCGTATTCCGAAGAACAATGCAATTGAACAATAGAAATTTCATCCTCTGTGATGCAGTGATGTTTCTCAAAATATTGTTCGTTCTTGCAGCCAAGTTGTTTGCATGGGAATTTTTTGAAAAAAAAACAGTTGGAGAATTATTTTATTTTATAAGATTTGTTTATCCTCTTAAAGCGATAGACGAAGTTTCTCCCATATGCCTTTGAAATTCTGAACGCTTCCACTACTGTATTAATGAAGAATGGTCGGATTTTCTCGATGTTCTCGATAAAGTATCTTTGTTGCGTGTGTGTGTATATATATATGTATATATATGTATGTATATATATCCTATACTCTAATTTCAGGGTAATGAATTCTGAGGAGGACAAGAATAACAGTCTCATACCCTTCTCTGAGGATATAGAAACGGAACGGGTACGTAGCACATAGTTGAAATCATTTTGTGGAAGAAACGCTTCTGATTTAGGAGTCTGAAATACCACCATGGCGATATGTGATCATAGTTTTAGCCACCAGTGTGTCAGCGATCGGGCTTTCGTGTAGTTTCGCATTTAATTTCGCCCTGGTCTGTAAGGTGAACAGCACAGTTGACACGTTTGAGATTTATCAGCGGTGAGTTGTAAGCTGCTCAACTTACGTGCAGCAAATATCTGCACAATGTTGTCGGGTCTTTATCGTTGATTGACAGAAGGGGTCATCCTATATACGATGTACTGGTCACTGAAAAATAAAGTGGAGAATGACTTCAATATTGTGGAATTCAAATAGAAGTAGTCATATAAAGCAGGTTACAATTACTAGGATGATTCGCTTTGAACAATCTTTGTTCGACAATGATAGGTTGAGTGTGGATGAAAAGCGAAATTTGTTAAGGATTTGAAGATGTGTTTTGTTTCTAGTGATCCATCGTCATCTCCGGTGATGTATTTCTCCGCTACGGAGACAAGTATGCTCTATTCGTCCTATCCATTAGGACATTTTTGTATGCTCATTATTATGATGGTATTTGGTGGATTGTCTTATGTTAGATGGTCGATTTTCATCAGCTGCTTGATCTCTTCGCTTACCACTATTCTTGTGCCTCCGTTGTATGATTGGAACCCACACACTACACTCGTCTTGAAGTGAAACACTTCGTTTTTTCTTTAATTATAGCATAGAAGTAGTTAAAATTGACTTTCACCTTTTTTAAGGTGGTGTATATTAGTGAAATGGAACAGGAAAAAATCTACTAACTTTTCAGTAATCGTTTTAACGATTCAGAATTCTGCAAGGAGCGGCAGTAACTCCGAACGTTCCTCTTGTTGGCCATATTACTGCTTACTGGACTTCCAAATCAGAGAGAGGAATGTTCATATCATTACTAACAAGTTATTCGCAGGTACATTTCTATCCTATATTTTTATAAGTTGTATCTTATTTATGTGGTCACTGGGCTTCACAATACTTGCTTAGAAAGTAGAGATGCTTTCTTGCCTACTTGTTGTTGACTATTGAAAATATGTAATGCTGCTCTGCTGCTTGAGTGATGGCGTGTGACCAGCTGCTTGCTGTCTCGTGAAAACAGCTTTCCCCATCTGAGCAAATCAGGAAGTGGTATTTCGTGGAGTTTACGACGAATTGTAATCAAAACGTGGATTGCATTCTTCTATCAGCGCTTTACTTAGTGTTTTCATTCCGAATATGGACCTTCAATATCAAATGCGGAAGGCTCTCTTCAACGATAAACTTGTGCCTCCAAGATTCTCCTTGCCTTAAAGCTTGTGTTCATAACGTGGTCGCAGCGAAATCAGAATGAATGATCACTCCGCGTTGTGGAACGCACAGTCGGAAGGAGAGTGGTAAAAGTATCTCGTATCACACAAGTAAGGGATCGAAGTTCCGACTTCAGTGGTCAAAAATCAAGGATGTCATTCTACACGACAAAATGTCGAGGATAAGATGGGCAGGACACGTAATGCGTATGAATGATAACCGATGAACAAGAGCTGTTAGTGACTGGATTCCTCGGGATGTCAAACGTACTGCAGGAAGACCACCGACCCGATGGTCAGAGTTTTTCACGAAAAGCCTAGAAGAAAGATATGATGCTCGACGAGTTCCTAAAGCGAGCAGAGCCCACTGGGCTACTCTTTCACACGACAGGGAAAAATGGAGGATTTACTGGCGCCCGCTCGAGTCACTCGACGATCAACGGGACTACAGGTGAT
The DNA here is from genome assembly GCA_009735665.1 of Angiostrongylus cantonensis. Classification (NCBI taxonomy): domain Eukaryota; kingdom Metazoa; phylum Nematoda; class Chromadorea; order Rhabditida; family Metastrongylidae; genus Angiostrongylus; species Angiostrongylus cantonensis. Next base: position 447,193 of record MQTX01000275.1, on the reverse strand, counting down.
ACAGGTGATATATTTTCTTTCTTTGCCAAAGTGACGTAGATGCGAAATGGATTTAAACTGGGCATTAAAATGAAGCTGCTTATAAACCAGGAACCTGTGCTAGTGTTGATAACATGCAGTCACTTTTGAAGTATTGATTTCTGGTTTCCTCGTGTGTGATGAAAGAAGAAACAAGTCTGCTTCGAGAAATAGTAACACATTTCGAAGGTCATTGAGGAAACTAGATTGAAGAAAGGTAGTTGTGGCAAAAGGTTTTCGAAATCATCTTCAAGTGTTCTAAAATGATAGAGAAGTTTCGTTTGACTATCTTGGAGTGTAAGAGTAGTCTTTTCGATACATAGATACACTGAAAATTTATCATCATGAGTAGATGAAGGCGAAGGCTATGGTTATCATGCATCCCTGCCATGCATGTTTAAGATCTCATCATTCACCGATTCGAACCGTTATGAACCATATCCTTTACGCATCTCTATATTGATCATTGATAATTATGAAACAAAGGTTGTGTAAACTGATAGATTTGAATGTGTTTTATTATAGGTGGGACTGTTTTTTCTGATGTCGACGTCAGGCGTGATTTGCGACTGGCTCTCATGGCGTGGAATCTTTTATTTCAACGGTCTGGTTTCCCTCTTCATGTCTGTCTTGTGGGTTACACTCTTCAGGGACTATCCTTTTCAACTATCACGGTCAAGTAATTATGTAGGTGCTCCCAGTTCTTCTTTTACTTACTTTTTGAGAGGATGCAAACTGTAAAACTGAGTGGCTTTGAGCAAGAATACGATTTTAGAGTTTACGATGATTTCTAACATCAAAATTTCGAACAGAAGTAGACCGAAAAACTCTCATTGTTACTTTCATGTACTTTTGAGTCATATTTCCGTCCTTCAATTGGATAACCGAGAATTTTACTAGAAGTCTATTATTAATTAATTCGCGGCAAAGTTCACTTTATGCTTAACCGACGAAAGGCCTAATTTTTCTTCACACGCGACATGTATTGAACTCAGCATTCCAGTAAAAGTGCGCCAAAAAAGGCATCAAATACAATCTGCACGAACGACGGTCTTTATGCCGCTATGTCGACGCATAGTTCAATTAATCGTTGCGATACTTATCTATTTGTAATTCTGCCACCGGAAACACCCTTGTTGCCTCTTGATCAGTCACAATGTCTGTGGCCTGATCAACTAACTCGTCCGAAGAAGAGAATCGTATTAGTTTGGATGTGCAGTGCATAGCATTCGTTTGAAAATGCATTCTCTAAAATCTGCCGATGAATACGGAAAATTCAGAATGAAAGAAGCTCTTTGCGAAGAAGGAAACCACTGAATTTACTGTTAAAGGATCAAATTAGCCACATTACTCTCTTCCAGGGCGCGTGTGGTGCAGTGGTTGGAGGCGCCACTGCGAGACGCATGTGGAATCGATCCATGCGCCCATGGCCCACCAAGCCTTCCATCCCTCCGGGGTCGGCAAATTGGTACCTGACTTGTCTGGGAGGATAGCAGCACTGCCTCGATACATCGGCAGGCCACCGCGAGTCATTGTAAGGGCCAGATATGCATTCATTCACCTCCAACGATACTTAATTAAGTCGAATGCATGGCGCATCCCTCAGGGATTGATAAACGCCGAGAGCTTTATCCTTTATCCTTTTACTCGCTTCCATAACCACACCTGAAATATGTGCAAAGTTTGTCCTACAACTGACGAAATAGTTTTATTTCTTTATTTGAAAAAGAGTGTAATTCTATGTATTTCAGAAGTGTCATAAGCGAGTCACCCGAATGCAGCACGAAGCAGTTCCTTACAGGTGAGCAATACTACATCAAAACTTTGATTTTAACGAGTCAGCCGTTGACGAAACGCAATGAGTCGTTGGAAAATGACGCTTCAGTGATCGATATTACCTAAAACGCAGCATCCAATCAGCAGAAATGATTTAAATGATGTTAAAAACGTCTATCCACATCAACTTGCTACGTATTTAAATAAAAAGCTTGTGAATTAAATGAATTGCTTAGGGCTTTCTTCACTTCGTCATCGGTGTGGTCATGTCTCATTGCTGCGCTTGGAAACTTTGGTGGCATTTCGGTTTTCATGACGTTTGGGCCGTTAATCCTTAAGAAAGCTCTCCATATGACAGATCTTGCTGCTTCTCAGTACAACACGATTTCGTTCATTTTGCAGCTCATCTTCAAGCTTGTTAGTGGTAGGTATTATAGTTATATGTTACATATTCTTCACATCATATCTTTTATCTCTTTCGGCTATCCTCTCGCGCATTATTACGGTCCTGACTCAATGCGTACAGTAAACTTTGCTCTCGAAAGTAGCCGCAGTATTTGTTGGTTGTTTTCTGCTTATAATATCACTTTCCACATCATTTTTCGCACCATTTCTGTGGTTTTTTGCGTCTCACATCTTATGTATATTTCCCCTATACCTTTCCATATTTTCGGAACACATCCAGCTCTACTGCGCGTGTGGCGTGGTGTTCGGAGGCGCCCTGCAATACACATGAGATCGATCACCGCTCCTCAGGCCCACCAAGTCCTCCAATTCTTCGTGGTCGACAAATTGGTACCAGGCTTGTCGGAGAAGATAGCAACACTGGCTCGATACATCGTAGTTAACCGCGAGTCATTATAAAGGCCAGATAAGCATTCAATCACCTCCGAACAATCCTTAATGAAGTCGTGTGAATGGCGCATTCCTCAGGGATTGATCAACGTCGAGAGCTCTTTTCGAGCTTTATCCAACTCTTGTGTTTAATGAAGAACAAGAAATCTCACACTCTACTTAGTCATATTTCCGCCATATTTTTGCGGGTTATGTAAACTATAATTACGTGTTTTTTAAAGAGTTTTTATACTTAGTCCGCTGAATTCATGCAATAGTTGTGATCTATCGTACGGATTCGAAGTAAGAACTAGGTCAGTTATAGTCAAAAAGTGAATTATGTGGGGTAGGTACACAGGCAAGCAAAGGATGTGAATTGACGACGCTCTCGTGCTATTAAGAAGGAAAGTCCCGTTCCACTCATACTACCCTCACAATAAATGGTTGCACATATAACATCTCATTGTATGCAAATAAAAGTGACTCAAAAAAAAATGGAAAGGGTGGTTGGGTCAGTGATGGTCAAGCTTATAAACGATTTATGCTATCGAGGAATGCACCTGCTCGTCGATAATTGGTATGTCATTGTTTCATTAGTCGTCAGACTGAGCAAGAGTTAAAAGGAAGCTGTCGCCATTGCGTTCATGTCTAGAACAGAAGCCCCGGTTATCGATCTCCGGTGGCTACTTTACTGCAGATACATACATGATTGTTTTGTCATCTTCTCTACGCAGGAGGAGATGGACAAATGCTTTGAATTATTGAATGAGCAGTCTGTGTATGTTAAATTCACCCGGGAGAGATCGAAAGAGACCTGGCTTCCATTTCTTCACGTTCAAATCAACTTATCAAGTTGCGGTTACGTGAGAAAATGGTACCGAAAACCATGCAACCAAAACACCCTGATTCATTCCCTCTCTTCCCACCCTTCACACACAAAGAGAATGCCTGTAAGAAACATGCTTCAAACAGCCACCTCTGTGTGTACAACCAGAGAACTGAAGAAAGAATCGTGCTACTTGGTTCGGCAAATAACCATCTCCAATGGCTACGAAATAGTTAGTGCACGAGGTAAGTTTAGAAGGAGAGCGAAGCGCCGAAACGAAACACTTGGCCAAAAGAAAGTCCCATTTATCTCGCCCTTCATTAGAGATGAAATAAGTGAGGCGATAAAGCAATGCTTAATAATGGCAGATTCAGAGGAATCGGTAGCGATAGTTGAAATACCACCGAATACTCTTCGTCGTTAATTAGTTCACAACCGCCTATATGACCATCTATATGAAACATAAAATTGCGTAATTTGCCCTTATGGCAGCGACGGTGACTGCATGAGTTCAGGTACGATATACCTGATCTCTTGCAATGAATGCGAAGATGAATATATTGGCGAGACTGGCAGACCATTGTGTATCCGTAAAAAGGAGCACTTAGATGTTTAAGAGAAAGTAAGATATGCTACACCACTAGGCAAGCAAGGGATTCAAAAGCATAGCGGAGACGATTTTGAAGTTAAAGTCAATATCCTCGCACAGGAGACTACGACACCAACGCGCAAACTCCTTGAGGCTTTTTGGATAAATGCCAAAAATATCGCAATGAATAGCAGGGAGGAATGCCCAGAGGTCACACGCGATCTTGTCCCGTATCTTCGCATCAATTTCTGATGTGGGGTGGCGCATTCGTCAACCATATGCGACTATAATCTGCTGTTCTTACCTTCCTCATTGGAAGTCATGTAAAAAAGCGGTGAGTTTTTCGAGAAGCCGTTGATCATGTAATTGCCATAGAGTTTTTCGTCTTTTGGTAAGTGTTACTGAAGTGTTTGGCCTAATAAATTGTATATCAGTATACCCTTCCAGGCTCTAAAGAAGGCGATACTGGCGAAACGTCAGCTGCTGTTGTATTTTATTGTGTGTTTTTCTATAGAAGTATATGTATGCTGTATAACATCCTCGCGATTGCTGCGCAAGAAAACGACGCATTCATATTCCTATGCCGAGGTTAATAGAAAGTCGATACTGGGGAAAGGAATTCCCATATCGGTAATTGATGGACAGAGGGCAACTGAAGACTACGCATAATAAGAGCAAACCCATGGAGGATACGTGGAAAGATAAATGGGCCATCATCATGTCTATAATGACACATGACGTATCGCCCTCCGCAAGTCTACAAAAGCAATATGCTGAGGATTTCGATAAAGTAAATTCAAGGTTCAAACGTATTTGGTTTGATGATGTTCACTACCATTTGTGGTGCTTTCTCCAGCGGATAATTCTCTGATTCTTCGTGACCACCAAAATATTTCTCGTCACGGAACTACAACAGACGAATATTGTTTTTATGCCCATGCTTTATTGAAGATGCTATCATCTTTTCCTGCGTTTGACAAGTATGGATATGCTATGAAATGGTAGACTGCATGTATGTTCTGTATTTGCTGCTTGCAAAAGTAGTAGATCAGCGATTAAAATGCTAGCTAGAGGTATTGCACATCCTTCGTGCTTATCGCTGGACGAAACTCTCCATGACATTGCAGCAATTTTGCTGTAAGTGAACGTATCAGTCTCCTTTTGGAGACGGTCAAACCTCTTAAAAATAATGCGATGCTTTCCGTTGGTCATTTCGGTGTCAGGCGTTGCAAATACACTTTTCGATATCTGTAACATCTCTCAGAACTGTCTCTTTGAGATGTTTTTTCTTGCTTTTCTATCACGTTCCAGAATGTATTTTGGTTATTACCGCAGGCTTCGGATCTTCCGGTATATTTGTTATTTCCTGCAAGGCGGAACGATAACAGAATTTGGTGAAGTTTTCAGTGCGAATCTCACTGATCTCAACTTATTAACAAGGCTTTGACAATCCACTCTTTATACTTCGCTTATTTATCTTTTCTTATTTTTTATTTATCTTGTAGTAAGAAAAGTTGAATGAAGTGACAAACCGTTTCTTCACAGAATTTATTGTTAAACGGCACAGTATTACCTAAATCAAAAGACGCTGATCGGTATAATATATTTAGTGTCTTGTTGATTGTTCCAGTCTAGTCTACGAGTCCAATTATGGCTGCTTTCTACACGTCTTGGATACAGTTCTGCTATTGAAGTCATCAGTGGCTGACCAAAATTGTTTGAGCGGTTGAATGGACCGTCTTCATAAATGACAAGAACGACGAAGGGTCTTGCACAATTTCCATTTATGGTAATTCTCAGATCTGGCAAAATTTCATTTCTCTGTATTCTCAGAGGATGCGCTAGAGCTTTCCGATGACGTAACGGTTGGCTAGTTGGTAAATTTGTTGCTTGAATCGCAGTGGTTCTTGGCACCAACTTACTCTTAGTTGGCCTTTTGAAAGGAAATATCAAACTACCATTTCACATCCATTAAAACTCCTAGCCACCGCGAGATGGTAAAGCATTAGAGGTGTTATAGGAAATCTGTCTTCGCTTAAAAAATTCAGATGCTTATCACATACTTAGATTTTGCCATTGTTGTAATTAGTTGATCTATAAGCGTAGGAACAGATTAAATGAAAGTTGCTCCATTCTCTTCTCATTGGGATGTGCAACCCTGGTTATTAGAACATCAAGAGAACAAGTGTTGGCTCTACGGTATATTTGTTTCGGTGAAGTGCCAATTACTACCAGCACTTGCTCATTCGACCTCTTTGCCTGTCCGCAAAATTGTCTTCCTCTCTCGATGTCAGTAGACTGGAAGCATTCTATATGTGGATGGTGGAACTTTCTTTTTTCATTTGGTAAAATTCTCTTTCATTCTGCCACTGTTTAAATTAAATCCACATCTAATGCAACCAAATTTGTACAGTGGAAGGAACGTTGAAACGTATTTTCATCGAACTGATCGTACAGTGGATTTCATTTCTTACCAGTTAGACTAAGACTGAAGCAGTCATAGAAGCCCTCGATAGTCAAAGAGTGCCTACTCAGTATATAAAGATTCTTCGTGAGCCTTACAAAAATTTCACAGCCAAGATATCACCATTCTAAAACGACATTATCACTAATGTGACAGAGGGGTTAGGCAAAGCGACACCATCTCGACATAATGATTTGCCATCACCTTCGAGAACGTCATCGAACCCTAGAATGTGGGTGAAAATCGATGGTGGGCAATTACACCATCTTCGCTTAGCTGATAACATCATCCTTACAACACCAAACATTAGCTAAGCGGGCCGAATAGTTGCCGACTTTGATAAAGCCTGCGGAAAGATTGGTTTTCGACTAAATCTCACAAAAACCATGTTCATGAGAATGTTCCATTCATTTCTATCTAGGCCGCGAAATCAATATGATGAACGACTTAGCTCCAGAGTTGAGCAAAAGGAAACGAGCGGATTAGGGAGCTTTCAAAAGCATCGAGGATGTACTGAAGGGAGCAAAAAACCCGTCTCTATGCCCATCTTTTCGACTCAACGGTTCTTTCTGCCCTAACGTATGCGTCAGAATCCTGGTCGCTGCATAAGCAGGATGAAAGATCACTCAGCGTTATCGAACGCGCAGTCGAAAGGACGATGCTAGGAGTATCTCATTTCACACAAGTAAGCGATGGGTTCCGAAGCTCCGACCTGCGCCAACGATCAAAAATCAAACATGCCGTTCTATGCGCCAAACAGTGGAAGATAAGGTGGGCCGAACACGTAATGCGTATAAATGACTACCGATGGACAAGAGCCGTCAGTGACTGGATTTCTCGGGATATCAAACGTACTACAAGAAGACCACCGACCCGATGGTCAGAGTTCTTTACGAAGAGCCTAGGAGAAAGATATGATGCTCGACGAGTCGCTAAAGCGAGCAGAACCCACTGGGCTACTCTTGTACGCGACAGGAAAAGATGGATGATTTACTGGCGCCCGCTCGAATCACTCGACGACCAACGGGACTACAGGTGATGCAGATGATCCGCTACATGGAAAATATCTAGGTTTCAATACTGAAGATTAGGACTAATGTGTAAACGAGTACTTTAAACTTCAGCATAGGGTATTGTTACAGGATATGCCTACCTATTTCACCATATTTTTTACACACGTAATGTAGTATTTAGAAGTTTAATAAAGTACTGGTAATACTTTTTTATTCAGGGAAACTGTCGGACCTTTGGATATGGTTATCTGAATCCAACAAAGCTCGCATTTTCAACTCGCTTTCTATTGGTTTAGCAGGTCTTTTGGCAATATGTACTTCATTCGTTTCTGTCGAACAGCAGGTCTTTCTTTTATTTCGTTTTATAGAACATTTTTTTCAACACCTTTACCATGTTTTTTTTTATCTACTATTAAGGTCGTCTGTGCCTCTCTCTTGACACTACTTCAAGGTGTTATTGGATTTAATGCTGCTGGTTACAACAAGGCTGCAATAATTGTCGCTAGGTGGGCTCTTAGTATCTTCTCTAGATTCGTAGTTATTCCAAAAACAGCATAAATATCTAGGCTGGTTGCTGATTAATCTGCAATAGTTTTGAAGCGCTCTTGTATGAACGATTTCGAGTTGCGTGGTATTCATTTGTGTCGTTTCACATATTCGTTATTCATTTGGATGACCTGCTTCTTGAACTATAATATCTAGAAGATTTGTCTACAAAATTAATCAGTGGGTTTGGCCAGAATGCACTTGCCTATTCCTTTTTTGCGTGGTCGCTCCTCAGAACGCCTGTTTGGTTTTCTGGCTCAGCTAAACTCATTTGTTTATCGTAGCATGCGTAAATGGCATTTCGTTTTTCTTTTTATACAAGTAAACCGCTCGGTAGCAAGAAATAGGATCGCGAATAGAAAGTCGTTTCTTGGTTTGGATTGTAATATCTGATGTGTAGTGGTAAAATTGTTCATCAACGCACTTTAGCACTGAGTGCATGTCGTGTGATGTATTTGAGGTAGCACTCGTCGCCTTGAAAGTAGAGTAGCGGATTATTGAATCTGATAGGTAACGGCGGAGTTCTGTACCTGTCGATTGATTGGTAGCTCCATTGATATTCCTGCTGCCTTCTTCTCATATTGATTCTTTCAGTTAAATAATCCTTAATATTCTTTGGAATAGCTCTTCAGATCCAATTTACGTGATTTCGTGATTCATGAGTTTCATCTTCTTTCAATTGCTCTACATTTTTTTAAACGAACTAGATCCTTTACTTTACTCGCTTTTCCATATTCTGTATCCAATTTCGTTGAGTGTCTTTTTCCATCATCATCCCGTTAACGCTTTTTCTTTTAAAGGGCGATGTCTCCGTTTTAAATCTTAAATACTCTTAAAAAGCTTACCACGAACGTTTTCATTTAGCTTAAATTTGTTCCGTTCCCGTGCGAATCTCGTCAGTGAACTCTTTTCGTTAGTTTAACGGTGATCTTTGGTAGAAAGAATTTATATTTCTTACCCCTTTGTGTACAGCTTTTTAACGATATTGAAAAGACAGTCTTACTACTTCATAAAAGGTTTTCCTGCAAAGGCTTGAGTTCCCTTTGTAGTTTTTTTAAATCAATTTTTTCTCCATCCTAAGCATTTCGGAAAAAGCCGGTTCTTAAAAATTGCATTTTTGTGGTATGTGCCTTAACTCCTCTTTCACGGGCTCTTTTTATCCCACTTTTCCTGTTTAATTACTGTATGGATCATTTTCTTTCCAATTGATTTGGATACTGCTGTTAGAACTCTGTTTCTATCGTGAACGAAGAAACGGTAAGAAATCTGTGTCGCAGTGAGCAACTGTAAGAGAGCTTTGTACATTCTGTTGAACCATAAGCATTGGAAAGATTGTCTTCACTTCGGCACCGTTAAAGCGTCTTTTTTTTGGCTGGCGAAAGTTACCATGTAGGGTAACTGCTAAGGGATTAATGTGGTTTTACATAGATCCATTTCATGGAAGGTAATTTGTCGAAATCCAATCTTCTATGAACTTGGGTATCTTGCCAGTTCCTTCATATGCGCGTACAGATGATATTTCTGAAGAGACAGCATTGTAGGAAATTATTGTATCACCCTGTACAACCAGATCGGTGGTTTCATAGAAGTTGCCTGAATCAAGGTGATTACCCTTTGGGGAAATCACCTTGCTCATGGATCTACACTATGCGTTAATCCTGTTCTGAGAAGGCTTTATAGAAAATATTTCAAAATGTCGTACAAAATGAAAATGATAGCGTTTTGCAGGCACACAATTTAAATTCTCGGATATTAATAGTAATTCATTAATTTTGACGGAGACAATTTTTGGGCGGAGGAGATATTAATCGGAATTAGTGCAAAACGATGGCTCCACTGAATTAGCAGTTTGGAGCCATCTCTATTTCCTAAAGCATCTCGGTCAGTATTGGTTGTGATATAATGGGATTCTAGTCCGAGAAGACGCATTAACTGTATTTCTTCGTTTTAAGAGAAGAGTTTCCTTTAAAATAAAAGCAGTCAAGTGTAACCAAGCGGGATGGTTTTTATGCATTTTGGTATAACCCGCTATTTTGTTGATTAGCACACACGGCGTTACAAGAAGATAAAAGCTCTCGGCGTTGATCAATCCCTGTGGGATGCGCCATGCATTAGACCTCATTAAGCATCGTTGAAGGTGATTGAATGCATATCTGGCCTTTACAATGACTAGCGGTGGCCTACCGATGTATCTTACTAGTGTCGCTATCCTCTCAAGCAAGTCTGGTATCAATTCGCCAACTCAGGTGGGATGAAAGGCTCGGTGAGCCACGGGCACGGGGATCGATCCCATCCGAGTGTCGCAGGGAGCCTCGGACAACTGCGTCACACACCACTTAATTTTTATATATTATAAATTTGCAACGAGATTTTCGGCTTCTACATCGTCCTTCATCGGTCGATTACTTTTACATTCCTACTTTCTTTTCTGATTTCGGTTTCAACACCTCTCCGAATCAACTAGTAGGAAGACCGAGCGAAGGATTCGACGCCGAAAACACATCAAACAACAAACAACTTAGGAATAAAATGGACTTTCTTTGTGTGAGTGGCGTGGAGTATTTTCCACCTGCATTCTCTTCCTCGTTTCCCTGGGTAGCGACTTATCATCCTTTACAATATCGTGCACCTATAATCAATGAATTCAGTTATTGTCATTCAAAAAACATAGGCCCTCTTCCTTCGGGGAAATCGGCTGCCCTCATTTAGAGATCAGAAGCCGTACCTCTTGTCGAAAATGTTCTCGGACTTCTTCTAAAGTCGTCTTCGTGTCTTCAACAGTGTCATGAAATATCGCAGCAACCAAAGTGATTAGGTCAAACACTTTTGCTTCGTTTTTCAAAATGTAGGCGACTCCTGCAAGAAAAACCATTTGTCCAACTGCTTAACTTTTCATTCAGCCAAACTTTGTCTACCCATTCATTATTTGGCTAACATATTCAAAGGTTTTCCACGAATGCACTTACGTGTTATGTAAGCGAAGGGAAAAAGTAGTACAAATTACTCACTATCGATAAAACTATACAAAGATAACCTCAGTTTAATCCAGCACTTTGTTTTTCATCACTGCCACCATCTGTCGCATACTAATAAAAGAGTAAATGGAGCTTCTACATCGTCCTTGATCGGTCGGTTACATTTCATTCCTATTTTCTTTTCTGATTTCGGTTTCAACATCTCTCCGAATCAACTAGTAGGAAGACCGAGCGAAGGATCCAACGCCGAAAGCACACCTCTCTCTGATCCACATGGTGGTGAAGACTTGGATACGCCCTTGCAAGGTTAAGTCAAGACTCCAGGGAGGACCAAGTTGCACGACCGGCAATAGGCCAGCCCCGCACACTAGGTGCTCCCGTCTATGACGTCACGCGGTGAGACGACCGGTAAGAGGCCAGAAAATCTCGGGTTGCGCAGAACGTCATTAGAACCGGATCTGATAAACACACGTACGACACGCCATAGAGATTGTTTATTACTATGCACGTATAATGGCAGAACACTCTCCAGAGACGCCAATCTTCACGCTCTTCTTGCAGCTGCAGATCGCATTAAATTTCATGTGATCGCATTACAAGAAACAAAAATCAAAAAGACCGACATACGCCAATTAAACAACGGGACCTTTGTGATCCGTGGAGAGAAGGTCCCGTCACGAAATGTCGGCGGCGTAGGCTTTGTCGTGCACCCGTCCATTGTCCATCTCATCGTCTCATACGAGATCCTTTCCCCTCGGATAGCCGTCCTCCGTCTTCAACTGTCGCATCATAAGAAGATCACTATCATTAACTGCTACTCACCAACCGACGCAGCTGATGAGTACGAAATAAATGCGTTCTACTATCAGTTGGAGGAAGTCATCCGCAATGATAGAGCTTATCATAAATTTGTTGTCGGAGACCTCAACGCTAGAATAGGAAAGGCCAACGACAGCGAATACAGGATCGGAAATTATGGATTAGGAGGAAGAAATGAGAATGGCAACCGTCTCGCAGAACCCTTCTCTGCAGCACGTCTCTTCCATTAAAGCTCGTTTTTCCAGAAGAAAGAAAGCCGCCGCTGGACATGGGAATCTCCTAACGGCATGACTTATGCGGAGATCGACCATATTCTGACAAACAGAAGCTGGTGCCTACTTGACACATCGGTAGTTCCGTCATTCTGTACTGGTTCTGACCACCGCCTTCTTCGCGCGAAGATTCGATTCAGCCGCAAGCTGGAAAAAAACTCTATCGACCACGAGGAAAAATTCTAGCTGTATATGACGAGAACATTCTGAACGAGGTCCTATCCAAACGTGACTGGCAGATTAAAGAAAACCTGACCGAAGACTACAAGCTGCTTGTCGAAGGATTGAAAAGCTGTGCCGAATCCGCCTCAGTTCCTCAGACAAGAAGATCGGATCGCATCTCCACCACAACTAAGGAGTTGCTCGAAAACAGAAGGAAACTGAGGCTTGATCCCACTGCAACACCCTTAGCGCAGCTACTAATAAAAGCCAGCTGCAGAAGAGCTTTGCAGGAAGATCTACAACAGTACAAGCAGAAGAAACTACTGGAAGCAGCAGAGAAAGGAAACAGTCTGAAAAAATGCTATCGGGACTTATGTGATTTTAATGTTCTGCTGTCAGCCCTGATGAACAAAGATGGGATCGTCAAAACTTCTCTCCATGATATGGAATTAATAGCGGAAACGTTCTACACCAGCCTTTTCCGCTCCACAATCTCTGGAGACCGCAATTTACATGTAGTTCTCGTAGACCATATGACAGCATACCTTCAAATGGAAAAAATTCTAAACTAGTGGAGGACGTCGCGCACGGTCATCCTGCCTAAGAAAGGAGACCGAAAGGATTTTCGTAACTATCGTCCTATACGCTTGTTAAATGTATTCTACAAGCTTTTTACGAAGATTATCCTCTTGCGCATATCAAAAACATTGGATGAGGCACAACCAGTCGAACAAGCAGGATTTCGGAAAGGATTTTGCTGCGTGGGCCACATCCAAACCGTGTCCACGGTCATCAAAGTCTGTTAGGAATACCACTTGCCTTTAGTCCTAACCTTTGTCGACTATAAAAAACCGTTTGACAGTGTCAAAATGAATGCAATCCTATCAGCGCTCGTCGACCAAGGAGTGGACCCGTCCTACATAAGAACTCTGCCCGACTGTTATCGGAACTGCACTACGAAAATACAGCTTTCCCATCGACCTCTTACCATACCCATAGAAAAACGGATTCGACAGGGCGACACAATATCGCCAAAGCTGTTCAGTGCCGCACTGCAGTGGATAATGAAGTCACTCGATTGGGATGAGAAAGGCATACGTATTGATGGAAAATTCCTATCAAACCTTCGTTTTGCCGATGACATTGTCATTTTCTCAAAAAGTACTTGCGAAGCAGAGACGATGATCAACGAGCTCAACGAAGCCGCAGAAAACATCGGACTTCGCATAAATGGAAAGAAGAGCCAGTTCATGAAAAACCCATGGTGCGAAGGCGAAAAAATTGAGAAGAAGGTGAGCAGCTTGGGCCGCATTCGGGCCTCTCAAAGATGCCACCGACCAACTGAAGAACCCGAAAGTCCGCGCTCATCTCTTCGATTCTACGGTTCTCCCAGCGCTCTGTTATGGTGCAGAGACGTGGGTTGATACTTCAACAACGTCAAGAATTATTCGCACTACTCATAGAGCGCTTGAGCGATGTCTTCTAAGGCATAACCGGCACTCTGAATATCTAGCCGGAATGCGAAGCTCAGATCTTTGAAATCTGTCACATTTTCGAGATCCAGGAGAATATACATCGACAGCGAAACATAGATGGGCCAGTCACATAATGAGAAGAACAGACGACAGATGGACGAAAAGAACAGTGGAGTGGACTCCAAGAGAACGAAAACGTCCCCTTGGGCGACCACCTACACGTCGGGCGGACGTGTTCGTAAACAAAGTTAATCAGCTGTACCCGCAGCTGCAGTTGTTTTACAGATCACGGTATGAGACTCGCAAGCGATACCATGCTCGAACAAGACCGCCACCATGGGCTACGATTGCGAGAGAAAGGAACGAATGGCATGTGTGCTGGGGTCCGCACAATTCGTGAAGACGGACCGTCGAAGTATCCAAGTAAGTAAATAAGTAAGTATTAATCTACAATATCTGACGTTTTGGCGGATTTCGCCTTCTTCATTTTGATGTAGTTTGCTCAGTGTAGTTTCGCATTTTTTGTGCTGAAATCTTCGATTACATCGATAGCCTGCTAGCAAAGGAGGAAGTGTAGGAGATTTCAATCTGGATTACGCTGTGCAATTGAATGTAGGTGCTTGGATTAACCACATGCAAATGTAAAGCGTATTAGATGAAACTGCTAGAAGAAATTCGCTGTGGCGATCAAGCACTATGGTTAAGCCAAAAATGGGACCTCGTAGAAATCAACCGTGTATGAAATTAAGCACATTTCCACCTCAATGAGGATATTTCCTTCCAAGTGTGATGAGTATTGCGTTGTTTGACTGTACAGGTGTCCTCTGTTGGGAACGAGCGCGCCATTATCCTTTTCGGCGAGTATCGAGTTCACCACCACACCATGTGGATTCTTCGTTTCGCCTCTCTCTCAGCTAGTTCAATTGATCAGTACCATCAGCAATCACCCGTCAAGGGACTGATCTAGGGAACCCAAATCGACAACGTACCTACTTAAGCTGGGGCTCAAGTCGAAATCACGATCTTAACCTCTTTTATTTACTGCCTAATATAATTTTTAACGGCAGGGTATCATGTGAAATACGACTAAGATGGTGCTGTGATATTTACAATTATAGTGGGCAGTAAATAAAAAAGGTTAAGATTGTGATTTCGACTTCAGACTCAGCTTAACTAGGTTCGTTGCCGATTTGGGTTTCCTAGATCACTCCCTTGACGGGTGATTGCTGATGGCGCCAATCAATACAACTAGCTGATATACGGGCGAAACGAAGGACCTTCATGGTGTGGTAGTGAACGCATTACTCCCTGGAAGGGACAGTAGCGTGTTCGTTTCCCACAGCAGACACCTGCGGTCCGGATTTTTGCAAATATCTCATCATCATCTTAGTTGTATTTCACTTGATACTTTGCTGTTAAAAATTATAGCAGGTAGTAAATGAAAAAGGTTAAGATTCTAACTTCTGTCCTTTCCTGCTCGTTATTTTTGTAAGCCTTCAGCAATAAGTGAATTTGAACCGCCTTGTGGAATGAGGCGGGGCATGGTTTACGAAGAGGTTATTTTGCTACTCGAACCTTACCAATGTACTGTTTGAGCCAATCACCATACCTAATATGTTTTCTTAGTCCTGAATCGATTAAGTTATGAACAACCTGAAGTTTGATGTTTTTTAACTAGTTTCTTCCCCACCTATAATAGCTAACGCCTAGAATGTTGAATTAAGAGGTTGGTTTTTGCTGGTCAGACAAGCTTCTTTATTCCGATTGGTGGCTTAGGTCCTTTCAAATCTCAATCGTAAAAACTAGCGGAGGGTTCACATCAAATACACTTAATTTTTGTTGTATTTCCAGAGTACTAGATCGGACTTGCCTTATCTGAGTAGACAGGAGAACTACCGTTGGGTCACAAAAGTGATTAAGAGCGCTATAACCTACTTGGTAGTCCAGGCAAACAGCCCAAAATCACTACCGAACTGTTGCTCTAGACCTGCCACGATACATGAAGTCCGGTCATCTAAGTGTCTAAGTTTGGGCTATCACCGATTTCCTCTTTCCAATTTGTTGAAACTGTAGTGATTGTTGGGATCCTTGTAATAAGATCATGTAAATCCACCTTATTTTAATTGTGCTTCCAGTCTGTCTGTTATGACCGAATATATTACCATTCTAGACAGCATGCACATCTTCTTTTCACTTGTTTCGGTCTGATCCTCACGTTTGTCACTTTGCTTCAGCCGTTTATTGGTAAGTAGTGCATTTTTTATCAGTCAGCTTTTGCCAGTTAGATTTCCATACTTCCATATTTTTCATACTTTGATAAAGTTATAACTCGTATTTCAGTTCACATCGTAGCGCCGGATTCGACATGGGACCAGTGGTCTCATCTATTCATTGGACACGGAATTATGCTCGTAATTTCTAATCTGATATTCTGTTTTTCTATTGATGCAAAACCAGCAGCATTCACCAAATCGTCTCTTTGAGTCCTAGGTCATAATTTTCTTTATCGTTAAAGGATAAACTTTGATTCCTCGACCTGTGACGATAAGAGAAGATGCACCACTAATCTTGTTGGGTTCGGATTCTTTAACAATAATAAGTTCAATAATAATAATAGTGATAATAATAATAACCTTCTTTTCATCCACAAAAGATGATTCATGGCTCTGACAAAGACTTGTGAAAGTATTAACACGGCTATGCTACTGCTTCATGGAAATTCAACTCGGCCAATATTCAGCGATATTCTACAATGAAGATCGAAAATCCTCGAGAAATAGAAGAATCCACGCTTTAGTTCGAAGGTCTTCGTTGATAGCAGATATAAGACAATGTCGTGCGTTAAAGGTGTACTGTAACCATGATGGATTATATGGAAGATAAAACACAAACTCCTTGCATTAGCTCAACACGATCGGTTCATAAGAACATGTAAGTAAACATGTAGAAGACGATTGACATTTTTTTGCTCGTGATAGCTTTTCAGTACTTTCTGCTTTAATTTCGTCTCAGTTGTCCAGTAGTGTTAAAGTAAGTAGGTGATTTGGAACCAAGAAGAATGTCTGTTTGAAAAAGTAGTCTTGATGACACTCACTCCTAAGAGGCCGTACCACCAGAAACCCTGATGTTGTATTGCCGCGTTTTTCTCACTTATTATCGCCCGTTCTCATGATACAGTGAGACGGTGAGATATTTGCCCTACTTTTCTTTTTGATTGAGGGTTCCTTAAAATTTATAAAGCCGTCCTTGTTCGGATGTGAAGTTGATTCAGTTGGAAAATACAAAAGAAGAATACCAAACGTGAGATAACTGCATCGTTTGTTAAGCAATCGATGCAAAAGGAAGCACGATCTCTGCCTTATTTCGGTGGACGATATCGTATGAATGGCCTTTAAACTGATCATAATTGTAAAAGACTATATCATATCGTTTACTATTCATTATCGCACACACATACAACCACACACATGCCCACGCACACACACATACACACACACAATACATACACAAACACACACAAACACACATACACACGTACATACACGTACACACACACACACACACACACACACACATACACATACACACATACACATGTACACACACACGAGTTTCATGAGAAAATCATTTTGTTTCGAACAACCTCTGAGTCATTGTTGGTGGCTTCCACTTTTTTTTATCTGCTAACATGACGTAAGAAAAGATTGTCATACAATTTATGTGATTTGCACCGTAGTTTGCAACGAGCGCTGCTGTAATACTTTCCGTGAAATTTCTGGATTTGTTGTACGGCGTCCTAGTCAAGTTTCGCGGTCATCTGACTCTGTTCTACAGATTTAACTGTTGTTAATCCATCTATTGGTTATGTCGTTTTGTTGCTGTGTTTTTCTTACTGAGGTAATCTTTGGTATTGTAATAATGTTTCCAGATGGTAAATGTAGCTATCATAGAGTTACTTGCTAAGACAGGTGAATTGAACTATTTATTCTTACGGGCTCTTTCTTCACAGCTAACAATATGAAAGAACAATGAAAAACCGTGGGTCAGTGCTATCAGAAATCTATTAAATTAGAGGGAAAGGAAGTGGAATGGAGAAAAGACTTTGAGAAGAAGCGTGGTCGTGGTGGAGGGCGCGGACGGTTAGAGGCTTATTGGATGAAGCCTGAGGGTCGGCTATCGAACGCGCCTAGGGAGGAGAGGGAGGACTCGACTGGGCTGGGCCGGGCTGCCTGTCCTGGCAGTCTTAGCCAAATCTGGAACGAACAACGCGGTAAGCTTCTGCATTCGCATATCTGCTGAACCGTTTCTCTCCAGATGTACAGCATATAAAGCTGTCGAGTCTACCTCTTACCACTGGATAGATTCGCTTCTTTCACTTCATATTTGCTCACTTCACTCCCTTGATTTCTTTCTTCGACTTTCGACTGCAATTCATTTGTTTACTCGACAAGTCACATTTGAAAAGTGTATTCAGTTTCTTAGCTCAAATGTCTTTTTGGCACTGTAGAAGGAGCGTGTGGTATAACTTTAGGTCCTAACATGAATATTAATTTTTCGAATAACTTCTGCTTCACTATTTGAAGGAACTGAATTGTAAACTTGTGTCATTTCATCGGTTTCGGATTTCTAATTTTATTTTGCATTTGCGGCCAGAGTTTCGTGCAGTCATCTCTCAAATTCTTCTATATGCTGACTCATGGAAACCTTTTTGGAGTGTTATGTTTTGTGTCTTCTTTGTCAACAGTGCGTTGCAAATTCTAGTACTGCAACGTGCATATGGTACTACTTGGTGTTCCTCTGCGAATGTGGCTTTGAATAAGAACAATAAACACTAAAGTTGAACCAGTAGCGTTGAAAATAATAATGGTAATAATAGCAGTAGTAGTTTATTATCATTACTTTAACAATAACAGTAAAGTGGTAAAGCGTTGTCGTTGATCAATCCCTCATGGATGGGCCGCCCCTTCGACTATATCAAGCGTGGTGAATAACATTTAATGCATGTTTGGCGTATATAATGATTTTCAAGAGCCTCGAGGTGTATTACGCCTGTCCTTTTTCTACTCAGACAGCTCTAGTAACAATTTTCGGACCGCAGAAAGATGATGACTTTGACCTGAGGGCTGACAAGAACCAGTGGCGAAGAGAATAAAGCAATCCATCTCTGACCACTGCGCTACATGTGTCCTCTAATAAGTTTGTTTTATTTTTACACGACCCTTCATTTACTCCTACTGTGCGGATTGCAGCATTTTCTCCATTGAATTCGTTTCCGTCCATCCACCATCCACTTCTGCTTTTGCGTGTGGGTGCGGCTGCTGCTTGAGGATTTTCCTTTCGTCACGATTGTTGAATTCTAGTCAAGTCGATTCTCCCTAGAGCCCTCAGAAAGCCGGGCTAGAGCTTTCCCAGTTGTATTGAAGAGAGTGAACTTACCTAGGCAAGTCTCGTAGCAAATTTACGACCTGAAGAAATGACAACCTTGGTGAACCCACTGGACGGTCGAGTCAGCACCTTGCTCGTGATAGCCATCATCACTACCATTGTTCTGTTGGCTTCCTGCCCTCTAATAATAGTAATAATAATGATAAAAAAATAATAACAATGTAGAAGTGATATGGTTTTGATGACAACAATGAGTGCAACTGTAAAAGTCGTTTTTATTTTCCGATATTCCTTTAATAGTTTTATGTAACTTGAGCAAATGCCAACAAGTGGACCTCGTCGCCCCATTGAGCGGCGTATTTTCGTGGATCAGATGTCCAACATCACTGTTGAAAGCGACTCTGAACCGATCGCTACATAATTCCAAGTCTCTTCATTACAAGGTTTTACCAGACTTGACACTTAAATTACCGTTCAAGCACACTCAATCAACTATTACAGGTGTGCATCTGCTTGTCTACTTGTATAGAGAAGGTATGTATAAATCCGTCTCAGCATAGACCATTGCTCTCCTCATCCTATGGATCCACTTGCATCTAAGAGCACGTTAATGCCCGGTTTTCAACGACGTTTTATCTCCCTTCCGTTATGTTGCCACGTAATCGTGATGATTCATTAGAAGCATTTCCTCATTCGTGGAAAATTGATCCAATAATAGTAATAGCGTAGTAATATTAATGATAAGAACCACCATAACTGGATTAATAGTAGTAGCCAGCAATAATAACCATGTGGTTTTTCTATACATTGTTTATTACGTCTGTTATTGTAATTGTTTCTAGTATTATTGCTGCTACTACTGCCAGTATTGTTACTGTTACTATTACTATCATTATTTTTGTAATATCTGACGGATAAAACCATGGTTTTGGCCTCAAAGTTGGCGTCTGCAACACTTGTAGTACGAGTAGAAATTTGCTTCTTCGACAATTTTCTATCACATCAGTAGCCTAATATGTCTCAATTTGATATTTCATAAATATTTTCACTCCGATTCACTTTGGTCACTCTGATCGACTTAATAGATGACTATCACATTTATTCTTGCAGGCTTGTTTTTCATGATTCCGTCCGTCATCGTCCGGGCGTAATCTTCTATGATCAACGCTCTGAAGGTAAGTTTTTTCTCAGATCTCTATCCGTGAAAGTCTATAGATTATTCATTTCTAACTCTGGTATTTTGCATTCTTTTGGATGGGCACCACACAAAAGAAACGTATTTCCTCATAAATAAGAAGGGAGGGTGCCAACAATGGAACTCTACTGAAATGGTGATGCGTGTTGAAAATTCTGCATACTATCACATTCTGATATCTTGCTTGTACAAAACGTCGATGAACATTGAATGTATCACATTCTTTCCCATAGGAAGTGCTAGGAGAGATCAACACGAAACTAACGGCAGTGAATGATGAGCTGAACGCAAAAATGGCGGAAACTGTGAGTAATTCACGACCAGTTCAGCAAGCGCAGTACTGCGGCCCATACAAGCTGGAAAAGACCCTTGGCAAAGGGCAGACCGGTAATCGTTTTCACTTTCTGTTTCTCTTAGGATTGCTTACTTAATCATGCACAATTTGAAAAGTTATACACTGTGGACAAAAAGTAGAAGCATTGGCTCTATGCGAGGTCGACTACGAGATAGGCATATCCAGAAATTTTGAATCCGACCAAAGTTCCAGGATCTAGAACTGCATTATTTCCTCCATAGCAAATTTTAGTGTGATTAGAAGAATTTTAACTACTGCAACTCGACCACATTCGAGTGCTTGGCACTGTAAAATCCTATCCATTTGGTTTTTGCAATCACATGAAACCTTTCCAGCATCTTATATTCCATCATCTTTTCGCGATTTGAATTTCTGGTTTTTTTTTCAAATTTCCAAACATGTCATATGTTTGGTTGTCTAGTCCAAATAATTTAATTGGTGGCATGTTTTGGTGAAATTCAGAATCATGGACGCAACAGCAGATGAGAGGACGTTTCTCATTGTTTGTCATCACGTAGGACACCTGCGTCACCGGCGCCGCGCAGCACATCGCAAGCCCACCCGAATCCGCGACTGGGCAGACGGGTGGGCGGGCCAGCTGTTCGCTTTGGACACACCAGCAGAAATCGAATTCGGCAGATTACCAACCATGGGTCTTCTAGAACACATCGATCATCGTTCTCAGCACTGCTTTCGTGAACTTGATCACTCTCCTAGGACCACCCGAATTGAGTAATGGGATCCGTTTTGTTTGCGTGCGTTTCCCTCGCCAAAGATCTTCAGACCTTGATCATTCACTTTTACATCATCCATCAACAGTTTCAACTGACACGGATTTAACACTATTTGCTTTAATTACTAAGAATAGTTTTCTTATGAACATATATAATTGTTTATGTGTCAACTTTCATAACTTCATGAGCATTTTTTTAAGTTCTTTGTATTTTAGGTCTGGTGAAGACGGGAACACATTGCATTACGGGACGAAAAGTTGCCATCAAGATTGTTAATAAAGAGAAATTAAGCGAATCCGTTCTACAAAAAGTAAGCAATATAAACAGCTTTTAAAAATGTGATAGCGGATCATGTTAATGCTCTCGGAAGACTTTACATAGACTGGAACGTAGATTACATGAAGGAATACGGTGCTTCGCATTTCGACTCTTTTCTCACAACAACGGCTGAAGAAGAGACTCGAACATTTGCAATAAGTACTCAACAACATAACAGTTAATATTTTAGATCATAATATGCATATTATTGGTGATTTTCTAAAGGTGTTCTCTTTCGGCACTGACCAATCCAATGGGAATGTGTGATGCATCCAGCCTCATTGAGCGTTCTAGAGGTTGCACACATTTTTGACCTATGTAATTGCTTTTGTGGGACCACCAATGCACCAGTTCTTCTTTTGCCATCCCACACAAAACTGGTGTCAAGTGCTCATCTGGACGGACTGGAGAGCTTGGTTAAAAAGCGGTATGTGATCGAACTTACGAGTAAGTGCCTGTAGTAGGACAAGCTTATCCATCCCGATACCTCCACCACTTGAAATATATATATATATATACATATAATTTTAATAAATCTTCTAAAATATCGTCGTCAGCACTCGTTCACGTAGGGCTCTTTTACCTACCACTGCTCGTTTTTTACCCGCTACACTTTAAAGGATCTACATACTCCTCTTTTACATGCTTAGAACTAGCAAATAGAGAAAACAACGGAGTTTGGAATTGAAAGTTTTCTTCTTATAACTTTATTTTGCAGACTCCTTGTTTGTACTTGATCAGCTTCATAACGGGAACTTTCAAATTGTCGTTGAAAGCACAACAGATTTTCATAAGTAACGTGGGCAGCAAAAGGTTTTTTTTCTGGAAAAACAAAGCATTTACATACTTGCTTTCAAGTTGTCAACACCTCGGCTTCATGTATTTACTAATCTAGTGTTTTTTTTTCGCAGACTCCCGATTGAGCGCACTTTTCCAGAAGCACCAATAATTTCTTGATAACTCGAGCATTTGAGATGAACTTGAGAATTCTTTAAAAGAGGCTTTGCGCTTTTGCCTGAGCCGACATATACCTTCTGAAAGCATTCCTTTAATGGCAACGATTTGTCTTAAAATTCCAACTGAAGAGAAGAGTGTTTAAAATTCTTAGTGCGCCCACGACGTCCGCGAATGCATCGTCAACGATGCATTCGCGGACGTGATTTCGCCTTCTGCTCCGTGGAATCCCTCTTGATCAATCGCTGTGATGCTCGGATGCGGGCGTCGACGGAAAACATGAAGAAAACAATGGTTCGGCAGTCCAGTAATTCAGACTTTTATTGTGAAAGAATAACTAAAGTTGAGAAAGATACGAAAAGATGCGCAAATTTTTATGGTTTTCATTCCAACAAGTTCACTCTGCTCTGAGATTTTCCTAATAGCAAGATATTTTCGGCATCAGTGCTGGAAATTTTTCTTCAATAAGCGGACACGAGGTTGTTATTATAGAATTTATTGGAATGCAGTAGCTGACGTTTCGGCTGTTTCGCCCTCTTCAGAGCCTGGAAAGTTCAAATTGACACATAGTCTACTCAGCCAAACACTTTCATAACCCTAGCAGATAAAACTTAACAAACAAATTTGCACTCGCACAGAAAGTCGACTCTGGGAATGCTGGGAGTGTTTTTGTCATGTATTCATGGCAATCAATATGCTTAATGTGAAGTATGTTAAATATTCAAATATGTCTGATGGATTATAGGATTGTGTAGTGTGTTCATCTCTAGGACAAAGATGACGAAAATTGACCGAACAATTGTGTATTTTTCAAAACCGATATCTTACAGGTGGAGCGAGAAATCGCAATCATGAAGCTCATAGAACATCCACATGTTCTGCACCTTTACGATGTATACGAAAATAAAAAATATTTGTAAGATTTTTTTGTTTATTATTGGTTTTAGTTCACTCTAGGCTTTTCGATACTCTTCGTTAGAATCACGCTTCTAACCAGCGTTTTTTGTAGATATTTACTACTTGAACATGTAAGTGGAGGTGAATTATTCGATTATCTTGTTCGGAAAGGTCGGTTAATGTCGAAAGAGGCTCGCAAATTCTTTCGCCAAATAATATCAGCCCTGGACTTCTGCCACGCCCACAACATCTGGTAGGCGTTTTTATAAGTAGAGAATTTACAGAACTGATAAGTAGCTTCAAATACTATTTCTATTCTAATATTAAGCGAGCTCTAGACAACAATCTGTGTTTCAGTCATCGCGATCTGAAACCCGAAAATCTGCTCTTAGATGAAAGAAACAACATTAAAGTGGCCGATTTCGGAATGGCATCCCTTCAAGTTGAAGGATCGATGCTTGAAACAAGTTGTGGCTCACCACACTATGCGTGTCCAGAAGTAATCAGGGTGAGGTGGAAGCGAAAAAACGCAATCCTCAGCAACTATGACTATTGATGTCGATGTTTTTCCAAATTTTTCATCATCATTTTTAGGGTGAAAAGTATGATGGCCGCAAGGCTGACGTGTGGAGTTGCGGTGTCATTCTGTACGCCTTACTAGTGGTTAGTTGCGAAAAGTAATTTTATATGTGCCTAGATATTTGATTCATTGTAAAATAAGGTATCTAGTTGTCCTTTTTATCCAGGGAGCACTTCCATTTGATGACGACAATCTTCGAAATTTGTTAGAGAAAGTGAAGAAAGGAGTGTTTCACATACCACACTTCGTACCTTCAGACGTGCAAAGTCTTCTGCGCGCTATGATTGAAGTCGATCCAGCCAAACGATATTCGGTGAACATTTTCGTTTCCGAGAAACTGCAAATAATGTTTCCTGGTAAAGGAAAGTACTAATTCTGCTTGGCAGCACGATATTCTTCCTTTTTTATTTGCGTATTTTCTCAGTTATCGGACGTTTTTCGACACCCGTGGGTGGCAGGAACAATGAAGAACGAGCCAGAACTAGAGCTACCAATGTCTCAAGTTGTGCAGGTTTTCCTTATCTTTTAAGTTTTTTCTTCCCTGATTTCTTGTATGTTTCGCTTTTTAGGTCTTTTATCATATATCTTTTTCGTATCTACTTTATATCTTCTAACTTCTGTCGTTTTGCTCAGTCTCTCTTGCTTCTGATACTATTTCTGACATAAATTCCTTAATAGGGGTAGTGCTTTTGCAGACGCACATTATTCCAAGCGAAGAGAGTATTGATCCTGACGTGTTCCGGCATATGAATAGTCTAGGATGTTTCAAGGACAAACAAAAGCTTATTAACGAATTACTATCGACAAGGCAAGTAATTATTTAATAATTGGACTTTTGTGCAAATAAAAGCAATTAATTAGGCTACTGTTTTCCTGTGTTTGACCCTTCAACTAAAAATGGCTTTCATTCGTAGTTCAATACTTTAAATACCTGTGTTCACAAAAAGTCTGGTAGACCTTGGCATCCTATTTGATTGCTAATTGGCTCTTCGTATAACATTTTCTTCCTCTGGCATGTCAAACAGCTATGTTGTCGACTGCTAGACTCATGAATTTTAATAGGCGTCGGTCATTATGAATCCGAGAAAGAATTGCCTCCTCGTTAGTTGGTTGCTACAGCGACGGCGATGATCCTTCGAATTACTTCACACCTCAGTGGTATTCCGGATAGAAACGTCAAACTTTCTATGATAATATCATTTTCAGACACAACACTGAGAAAATGGTGTATTTTCTGTTGTTGGACAGAAAGCGGAGACGTCCAGCTCACGAGGATGAGACAGAGATCGTTTTACGTGGGTCCACTCAGCACAACGACCCGCCTAAGAAACGAACGGATTCGGCACGTTCCAACAGATATGCCGTAGGCAGCATTGCTGATGGAAGTCCAATTAATCCAAGGAAGACATATGGGTGGGTTGTCGTTTTAAGCTATATAGATTTCACATGCTATTCGGCTTATGCAGTTTATAAGACATGGCAGCAAAATGTCTTCAAGAGGTAACCAGCTGCTGATGAACAGCTGAACCAGTTTATTAAGTTCGCTGCAAGCAACCTACAATTTTTTGCTAATGTCTGCTCCAGATTTCATTTTTCATGTTTATATCTTTTGACTTCATTATCTTTGGAAGTTTAAACGTCTATAATTAGTCATCATTTCTTGATATCTTGATCTCCTTCGTTATTCACTGATATTTGTTAACTGCGTGTAGCGGAGACTGTTTATTTGGGAGTGTACCTTGAAAATAACTTCATTCAGGCCTTGAAGATCGTAATAAAAACCATCCAGAAATTGCAAACAAATAAAGCTCCACTGATGTAGGGAAGTTTTAATATAGGGAAGAATTTGCAGGCGACATCGATCGGGTCGTCACAGTAGCCTTGGCGGATCACCTACAGAATCACCACGTTCGTCAATGCGAGATCTTTACACGAGTAGCAACAGTGGTGTGTATTCACCTCGAAATGAAGAACGAGGACGATCTTCTTCCAGGTGAAGTGATTTCCTGCAGGTTATCTAAGAGCACCAAGATACTGCTTGTTGACTTACTGATCCTTAAAGCCGTAGTTTTAACTGAACCATTGATTCATTTCGCAGTTCTAAGCTCGGTCGTAGTCAGTAGCTACAAAGTGACGAAGTTTGTGTTATATTTACTTTCTAAATTTGAGGGTTAATAAATGCTTGGGAAGGCAAAACATTGCTAAAAGAGGAGCAAGAGTTTACTTATAGTCTAGTAGTACTGAAAAGTGTAGCAAAAGTCAGGGTTTTGTGATTCGGGTTTAAAACGTTGAAATATTAATGTTTCCACCATTAAAGTATAAACAAAATCGAAAATATAAATACATCATTATTTTTTTAAATCGTCCATTAACTCACCTGCTTGCCTCTTTTAATATACAGATTCTCTTCATTCACGAATCATCTTTATCCACGTACAACCTTTACTCCTTTCCGTTCTCGTATAGACGTTACCATGGACATGCTCTTCTTGGTGTATTGTGACACTCACATAATCTAAAGGTCCATCAATAACCGTTATCATTTAGGTACACTACAATTACATCTAGCCATAAAAATTAACTCATCAACGGAACCACGTTCTTGGCTCTCTTTAATCGTTTCGTATATTATTCCCCAATTTCTTCCTCACCATTTCACTATTCTGCCGTGGATATCGTTTTCATCTTGTATTTCACCAGGTTGTACACTTATCGTAGCAGTTTAAAGCATTGGCTGCCGCCTATATTCATCCCATAGAAAAACTGCCTGGATACGGTGCTCTCCATGCTTTTTGCAACACGTGTCATCTCTTCGAGCAGCGATTAATAGAGTGTTATTACTCCAACTTGGTCGTCTTAGATCTCGACCTTGTGTTGCTCTCCCATCTACGTTCGTCGTGCTCTTTTGGACTTTTTCTACCAAACGTTCGTAACGGGCATCAAGATAGTAATATGGTGTAAATGATTCTAAACGCTAACAAAAAATGTTCTGAACAGAAATTTTCAAGCAATTATGCTTTAACATAATAGCTCGGAAAAAGAAACTCCAGTTTGATGTTAAGGGCCCAAGTCCAATCACAGACGACAGCTCTTTAATTCTTTGTGGGTGAAGCTTAAGCACTGATGTGTCTTAGGTATCGGGGAACTTCCGAAGTTTCTTCACGAGTGTAGCTCGTTGATCAATTTGAATGTGAACAATTAGGAGAGTCTAAGTATTTTTTTCATTTTGTTCAGTTTTTAGAGGATGAGACTCATTTAATGTCTTGTTATTATAATATGATCTGCATGCAGGTTCTATCGGAACCGTTTCTGACAGCCTACATATCTACTAGCGAGTACTGGCGACCGTAGATTGCATTTGCCCTCTTGTGAATAGGTTTCCTGCTGGAGTCCCGTAGATATCTCCTAACGAACCTAATTTTCAAAGCATGCAAATTATTTATAAATATTTATGGAGGAGTTTGAACGCTTTTTTAATAGAAATACCAACAACTGTCACTACTACACTCAACCAGTGGATCCACACACATTGGCCGAAGCAGCTAGACATGTAAGGGCAGTCCGAAAAGAACAAGAACGGCGAGAATCCCGTGATCCAAGAGAGCACTGCGAAATTACTGAGAGAGGCAATGGTCATGGCAGAGTGGAGGTTCTCCAATCACCAAGAAGTGATGAAATGTCAGAAGTAGGTTGTCCTGCCGCTTTTGATTTCAGACGTAGTGTTTATCTTTTGTTAATCTCCTGATATTTTGAGACGTGGTGGGCGAAAAGCTTCATACAAATGCAATAATGCCATGACATGCAAATATTTTGTATCAATTATATTCACCAAGTACTACATTGGTAGGCGTCAAACGTTCTTATTCAGGCCAAGTGTCAATCATCTCCAAAAATGTCTGACTCCATCATAAGTACTGGCTTAGGATCAACTGCATCGTCTACCAACAGCTTAATAACAGGTAAATTCATTAATGGGATACGACCTTGAAAACCACAGCAATTGCTCACTGTTTTATCTATTTCAGCCTTTCTAATTTGAAAGCTTCATGGTCCTTTTAATGTGCTCTAAGCACTTCTTGTTCGTACCGGAAAAACCATTACAGTATTTCATTAAGTAGTATTGTACAAAATACTAGTTCTAAACGTTTTTGTTTTCATGACGCATTGTGGATAATTCGTTTTTATTCATCCAAACCTTAGAAGAACAAAGGAATATATACTTAGAAAGGTGTTGAAAAAGGGATTTCAACTTTTCCTAGGCATTTATAAGACTGAAATAAACAAAGAATGCAATTCCGTATCTAGAAGAGGGCTGTAGGAAAACTGTATTTTGAGTCCAACGTAGTGAACGCAGTGGTTTGCTATCGACAGCTGAACGGCGACCGGCCCTTCTGGCTCCATGAGTGGGATGACATCGACAGGTGAACAGCGATCTGCCTTTCCCATTCCATGAGTGGGAGACACCATGCTCGACGGCACGGGACGGGGGGTGTGTTGCTTGCTTGCACGTGTATCGATCAGGCACGCACGTTTTCCTCAGTGAGATGTACATCGTATAGTCAGCCTCAGTCCCTCGAGAAATGAGTGCTTCGCTAACGGTCTCAAACGCTGATGTAGTTGTTCTCGACAGCAGCTAGCCAATTAATCATTATGACTAAGTCATAGTCAATGATGATACTGTAGTGATAATAGTGGTGGAATGGTTATAATAATGCTGATGAGAAGATTACAAAATGACAATCATACTTTCTTACTTAAATAGTATTCTCCATCATCTGTGTGTTTTCTGTGTTCTATGTATACTTGCTGGAGTATTTTGTTTAACTTTAAATTTAGTGACTAGGTGTTCTTTTATACGCGCGTAGAGTACTCCACCCATTTCGCCACTATATTCGTTCCCATATACTTTTCAAGAAATTAAATAAACCGTATCCGAACTGATGCAATCACCTTGTCTACAGTTAGAACACACTATGCAACTTTGCATTGTGCATAGACTTAAGCAGTGCATGCATAAAGGCGGTTACGAACTATTTGGCGTTTGAGAATTGTAAAACCCACACATTCCTCTCCCATGAAGGTCTCTGTACAGCTAGTATCGAACAGTAATTGGAGGGCTTATAAAGAAGAAAACAATGAATGTTTAAGTGAAGTAGTTTGTCATGCTAATGAAAATTTTTGTGTTAAGTCTTATCCACTAGGGTTACGAAAATGTTTGGCTGAGTAGATTATGTGTAAATTTGACCTGTCCATGCTTTGGAGAAGGCGTAGCTGCCGACACGTCACCTGTGATGCAAGTAAATCCTGTAGTAACAGTAGTAGTAAATTCATACCATTACGGTTTGTTCCTATTCTTATTTCTATTATTTCTGTTACTGAAACTATTCTTCTTATCTGTTACTGTTACTACTAAGGAGCCGTTAGTGGAATGGTAATGAAGTAGTTCAATAGGAGGTGCAATGCACCTAGTTCGAGGCAGCATCGGGGTAGGAAAAATAGTAACGAGTTTGTCCGGATACTTTCTTCCAATCCGAAAAGACTGAAAACTGTGGTGAAAATCTGGAAACACTCTAACATAAAAAAATCTGCTCTACAAGCAATCAGTGGCATTCATAAAAAAGACCGAAAATGTTCAAGCATCAATCCATACGCAAATCTGAGTCCTTCGTTGAATATGGATTCAGTAACTGCAGAAATCCTCACACTATAAGGTCATATAGAATAAAAAATGCCCATAATTAATATGGTAGCGATTATGATTATAATTGCTACTATTATCATTATTATTATGATTATTATTATTAACAGTTATGGTCCGAAGTCAGTTGATGTCTACTCATAGGCCGCGAAAATGACAGCTGTTTTGAAATTTAGACCAGTGTGTCCCAGTGCTCACACTTTATATCACTGGTTGTAATGGAAGCTGTCATATTCCAGAAATCTTTGTTTATAGCTGAGCGCACTCTTGTCTTACAATGATAGAATGCTGACTTTCTTGAGCCCATCAAACTATTTTGCGCATTTTTTTTTTCGGTTGAGCCTGTTATTTTAAAAATGGTAGTAACTGAAGAGGGGATATTTCCTTCGTTATTACAAAATGGTGTCCTCATATGCGTTGTTGTTGTTTATGACAGTTGAAACTTCGTTTGAATATTTAAGTCTCCTTAGTTCATCTGAGGTATTCTAGTTATCGATTAATTATCACCAGTTTGTAAAAAACCAGCTTCGGACACTGTGTGTTATATTGTGTGATCAATCTCAGCTAAGTAATGTGGCCAAAGTAATCAAAGAACCCACAACTAGGCAGTAGCTTAGGACAACCAATAGGACTTAGAAACCGAGTGGTAGTCGTGATCCAAATAATACCTAACAGCTCCCATGTTCTTATTTTAAACACATAGTTGGGGCTATCTAGCGCAGGTTTTGTTGTATTTGGCCCATATTTAGTGTTTCACCTCAATTAATAGCCATTGCGTGAAACTTTCAACTAAACTGAGACTGAAAGAATGGCTAAGACAAAGGCAAGACAAGAGTCTCAGTGGTGGCGTGCGTAACAGTTAGCTTCGGAAAGCGTAATGATGGGTTAGAATCTAATCTGGAGTCAAAGTTTTGCAGATTTCTCAACATCATTGTGGTTGTATTTCTCATCATACACTGCCGTGAAAGGAAAATAATGTGCAATAGATAAAAGTTGTGCACAGTGAATGTATATTATTGTCTTTTTGTTTACTATATTACTGTGCTAAAACGACCAAGGCCGACGGTGTTTTCGGGAATACCGAGCTGTGCTTTCTTTAAACTTTACGAAAGCTTTCAACAGAGACAGTCATTAAATGTGAACCCGATTATATTTTTAGGAAGCAGTCAAGCTAGCCTAAATATGTCGTCGGTTCCGTGGAAGTCAAAGTTAACCAATATAAAGAACTCTTTTCTTGGAACACCGCGATTCCATCGGCGAAAGATGTCTAAAGGCTCGGCTGATAGCGATAACGAGGAATGTCAGATGATTGATACCAGCGAGTGAGCACTGTATTTAATTTTAACCTCTACAGTGCGGAACTCAGGCAAAAATTGCTGATTATCTTTTGAAATTTCATGCTTTGTATCTAAGTGAACACTTTTATCTCATTCAGTCTGGTAAAAAAGTCCTGGTTCGGATCGCTGACATCGAGCATGAGTGTTGAACGCGATGACACTCATTGTGTCCCTGTGCAGGGAAAGACGCTCAATGCCATCAAAGCTGAACTCATTCGAGCATTTCTGACGGTGAATCTTTTTCTCCGATTTTTTATCACATCATATTTTTTTCTATGATTTGCTTGAACCTCATCGCCACTCGTTTTCAGATACATGAGTTAAGTCACTGCGTCGTTGGGCAAAACTGCTTTCGGGTGGAATACAAGCGAGGGCCAACTGTTGGGGGAGGCGTTTTCAGCCGGGGAGTTAAAATGAATGTTCGTCGCCATTATTCCTTTATTTCGACTCAGACATGCATCTTTGGTGCGCGGTAGCTAAGATTCAATTCATTGAAGGTGGACATCGTTTCTTCTCAGCAGGTGGTTACGGTAGCCGGTGAAACGCCGACATATGTCGTTCAGTTTGTATTGTTAGCAGGTGAATATGTGAGGGTACAAGTATAATAAAATAAAAACGGGTTTTTTTCCAACTAGTTGCAACGTTTTCACTCTTATTTTAAGAATATATTGTCCTCCTATTCTTCAGGTCCAATTCGAAGGTTCAAACGACTTGTAGAACACCTTTCATCGATCTTACAAAGTTCTACTCAACAACGGCAAGCTATTATTACATTTTTAATGGCTCAGTTTTTTTCGTCTAGAGAGTACTAGTAATCAGAGCGCGAAATCACTTGTCGAGACAACGTCTACATAATGTTGCCAAAACGAAGCAAAAAACGAAGTATGGGACAAAACATTCGCTCTGTTGTCGGTAAATTGTTCCACATTTGCCTGGGAAAATGAGGAGACAATAACTTGACACATCATTAGGTTACCGTAAATCAATGTTTAGGTCGGATATGTATTCGGTGACCTCTAACGACAACTAATGAAGTCGAATGAACGGCGCACCCGTCAAAGATTGACCAACGCTGAATACCTTTATCCTTTATCTTTTATCCGTCATGTATATTGGGACATTTTTTCACAATGAATGACGAAATTTAAATCAATACTCAGAAAGAGTGCCGGATGCAGACGGAGTTTCTTGCTGTATTTTTCAACTAGTTGAATATTCGCATCGAAACACCAATTGTGTTTAACTGTAAACTTTTGGTTATCCCATTTCTAGAGTAAACGGTTTACTGTATTACTCAAATATTCAAGCATTTTGTGGAAATCTGCTTATATAGTGCTATATCTGCAGCTTTTCATTTGAGCATTAATTCGTGAATGAGAAATCGTTGTGATTGAGGAGATAAAATCAGAGGTTGCCATAACCAGAACTATTTCATCAAATAGTAATGAGCTTTGAGGGCTGAACGAGCACAGCAAGCAGCGTTAATGGTTCGACCACGACGACTGTCTGATTCAAGTGTGAGCAGCGCCTGTTCTGATACCGAAAGCAACACTAGTGTAAACATATTGGGGCGATCTGGAGTGAGTTAGCTACTCTTTACCCAAAAATTAAAATACAACTGACTTCCAACGAAGACTGTCGTGGATCTCCATAGAAACCACAAAGAATGAGGATAGTTATGTGCTTACCTTCATTGAGACCACTATGCATTTGCTAGTTTTCTGAAACCACAAACCGAATTGCTGAACTGCCGCAAGACGTTCTGGTGTGGTTTGTTATGAAATCGTGGCTTCATCATCTGTTAGTAATACCGTTGAATTTTTCTGATGTGAGACAAATGTTGGAGGAATACAGCGCAGCGGTTGCAGCTATCCTGCAATACACACGTGTTCGCTAATACGTTTCCTCTCCTCGTACTCATCAAGCTTTCCAGACCTCCGCCGTCGGCATTTTGGTGCCGTATTTGTCTGGACGCGTGTGGCGCAGTGGTTGGAGGCGCCACTGCGGCGTGCACGTGAAATGCGCCCATGGCCCACCAAGCCTTCCATCCCTTCGGGGTCGGCAAATTGGTACCAGACTTGTCTGGGAGGATAGCAGCACTGGCTCGATACATCAACAGGCCACCACGAGTCATTGTAAAGGCCAGATATGCATTCAATCACCTCCAACGATGCTTAATGAAGTCGAATGCATGGCGCATCCCTCAGGGATTGATCAACGCCGAGAGCTTTTAGAGCTTTATTTGTCTGGAAGGATAGCAGTACTGACTTGTTAGATTGCTAGGTCACCGCAAGTCATTGTGTATGTCAGATATGCATTCAATCAGCGCTAACGATGATACGAATGGACTCGAATCCATGTCGCATCCTTTAAGGAATTATTTGTGCCGAATACTTCTTTCTTTACCCTGTTTAATGGCATTATACTTTTTCAAGAGAGTTCGAATTAACACAATGAGCCTTACCCATTCCTGACAATTCACAACTAGTCTTACTTCAGGATAAAGATTCTGGTCTACCTGTTGATCCGTACTCTCAATCTCCATCAATGCGTTCAGTAGGGAGTACTACATCAAACAATGGTAGGTATTACTAAGTTGTTTTTTGAAAAATGCACTATGTTCCTTCTATAGTGTTCATCAGTAACTGGTGAGTAGTCATTTGTAAGTCTCAAACTCTTACATCTTCAGGTTAACACCAATTCTGCTCGAGGTAATGATGGCTTTTTTGCACGTATTTTTACTGCTAACGTAAACAAGGCTTTTTAAAGCAGTTTTTATGTGAAGTTCCCTTGCCTTATTGTCTCCTTATTGGTTGCTGATAAATGGTGACCTAAACGTTTACAGCAGGGGTACTTCACGATATCAACTAACTAGATCTACTAGCAACTAGCAAGAATGCTTTACGGCTTCTGGTTTGGCGATTTGTGTGGTAGTTTGCCGTTTGCTTCAAAACAGTATGCGAGATAATAAAAATAGCAAAGTGTAAATGCTTTTCGTATGATCTTCTTGCTGATTTGCTGCTTAAACAGTGCAATCATGTGACATTTATTCTCAAATGTTTTAACAAGGCGAATCAA
Organism: Angiostrongylus cantonensis; assembly: GCA_009735665.1. Taxonomy (NCBI): domain Eukaryota; kingdom Metazoa; phylum Nematoda; class Chromadorea; order Rhabditida; family Metastrongylidae; genus Angiostrongylus; species Angiostrongylus cantonensis. The sequence continues at coordinate 412,893 of MQTX01000275.1, read as the reverse complement.
TGGATTCAGACAGAGTCCACAAAACTTCTCGTATCTCACCATCTATGCTACTTCAGTGTACAATTCTGCGTTCTCCTCTCAATTTATCTCCTAAAAGTAATTTTCACTGATAATGATGCATCCGATTTTGGTGCCAGTAGATGGTAGCTGCGTGTTTTATGGAGCGTTAGAGGAAAGTTGGTGGTTTTATGCATGATTACCTTGTTTGTGGCTTCAGGCTTGAATTCTTCAATTGTGCAGTGGAGGAATACGACAGCTCTTATAGAGGCGAACAGCGGCAGTCGAGTAATAGTTCTTCCTTCATGTACGAATCACTCCAAAATCAACGTCAGACCAGAACAACACTCTCCTAAAAGGTGTGGTTTTCTTTGCTTTACACATTTAAAGCAAAGCAGGCATTTAAAAAAATCCATGCTCACTGCTCGTAGATTCTCTATGTAGTGGTTCTTCTGAGGTAAGTTTGTTTTTAATCCTCTTCCGTGATTGAAGTAATGCGAAAGTTTTCTACAGAACCATTGAATTTTTGGTGAATTAAGCGCACAAATCAGAAAATGAGTTCTTAGCGATAGTCAGTGGAGAATTACCGACCTTAGGTGCTTCCAACGAGAAAAACTCTTATTTTTGAATAGTGTCTATTTCAATGCTTAGTTAGCATTCCATTTAATGTAAATGATTGACGAAATTTAATTGCTGTCGTATCAATGTAGAAAGTGTTAGAAGTCAATAACTGCCAGCAGTGCCAGAACAATTCCGACGTTAGTACCATTACAGTCCCGGTTCATATCAACAAGCAAAGCTCATCGAATGCACTCCGAAGTGTCCATCGAGTCAAAATTCAGCAAGAAAGTTTTCATTTTCTCTCATAGGTAAGTCAGATAAGGTATAAATCGTTGTTGATTTCTTTTTTTTTCCTGTCTATTCATAATCACATCTAAATTGTCGAATCACGAACAGATTTCTTCCTTTCCAAGTACCTTCACTTTGCAATTTTGCACTGCATGTTTGTTTGTTTATTTGTTTTTATATTACTGTTTAAAGTAGCTTGTAGACTGTAATCATTAGTCTAAGGCATTGTTAGCGTGAGTAATGAATGTTTATCAGTGAACGATGCGATCCCTGTGCAGATGTGGTTAGTCGTCTAAGATGACATTCTTTTCCTCTCGTTTCGCATTGCCATGTCATATTTGAGATTTATCGTCGGGTCCTAGCACTTCATTGTTGCGTTTGACAAATCTACACAGATTTCCATCGATCTCTTTCATTTCGTTTTTTTTCTCTTCATTTTAATTTAATAGCCAATAGTAACTACGAATTTCGTTCAACGATTTCCCCCTCGTACTAGCCGAACCGTTTCACCAATAAATATTAGTACGTGCAGTAGCGCGTAACATCTTGTACACAAGAAAACATTCCGAAAGGAATACGACAATGGACGATCCAACAGACTGATATATTCATTTATTACTACATGCTGCCTGAAAACTTTCAGAATTACAGTGTGTTATTGATTTATTCCCATAATTGAGTCGAATAACTGTAGTGAAATGTTCACTTCGGAGCATTTATTGTCGTTCCTAACAGAGCAAAAGGACAAGTACTGTTGTGACAACAAAGTAGGAAAATAACGAAACATCATTGTAAGAGTTGCAGTAGTCGTTGAAACACGTACATTTCAATATTCTGGTGCCGAGGATTGAAGTCTGCTCGCACATATCAACGCCTGAATAAATCTGGGAAAGTGCACTGATGTGCGACTAGAGAAAAAAATTCGATGATTTAGGACAACTTACCTCCTAATGGCACTATAGCACATCCTCTAATCATTGAGATTATTCGCCTCTCTTGGTCGTACCACATTCCCACTAAAAGTGATGGATGCGTAAGTATGACATAAGCACTTCAGCGTTTTGGTTTCTTTCCAAATCAGAAATACTTGTCAGACAAAAACGAAACCAATATTTTGCATTGTGCTTTTTGGAAATTAATCCTTCCTCTATATGTATGAATCTTCCAATTTCGGATTGAAGAACTAAAGTCATAAGGATAAAGGATCAACCTCTCAGCGTTGATCAATCCCTTAGGGATGCGCCATGCATTCCACTGGTTTGGAGGTGATTGAATGCATATCTGGTTTTTACAGTGACTCGCGGTGGCCTACCGATGCGTCTAGCCAGTGCTGCTATCCTCCCAGACAAGTCTGATACCAATTTACCGACCTTGGAGGGATGGAAGACTTGGTGGGCCATAGGCGAGGGAATCGATTCCACGTGTGTGTTGCAGGGCCCCTCCGACCACTGTGCCACACGCGCTCAAAGAGCTAAAACCATACTCGGTGAAATCCCACTCTTTTTGCTTCCTGTGTTTTCGAGACTATCCACAATACACACAGATGTGATTTTAACATTGTTAGTTAAAAACTGCTTATAAAAGAACACAGAAAATTCCAAAGTTTCTAAGTAACTCATGTATAGTATTGCATTGCATACTTTTGTCGATTCCTCCAGAAAAGGCAGCAATTTTGACACATCCGAAGAATCCATACTCACATGACGTCGCTGTGTACTTGCACTCTTGACCTTGTGTTGAAGTACACTCATAGCACGTTATGCATAGTACATTTGGAAAAGCGACAAGAAAAGATAGAAAACTATACTCGACATGGTTCCTGAATCAAATTAGAACGAGCACTAATCGTATGAAGATACTTTCGTCATACCTATGAAATCTTAGTTAAATCCTTGTGCATACTCAATCAGCTATAAAAAATCTGTCAAATAAATCTAACGCACTATACTGACCTGAAAACCCGATACATTAGAGATGACACATTTGTGGTGAATACGTGTTTGATAACGAATCCTACAGTTATAGGTTTGACGACGATCGGCGCGTCCTCCCAAAAGCACGGCTTCTCGTGTTTGCGAACATCCACTTTCATTGTAGCATCGTACACTTCCGAAAATAGAAAACCACACCCAGCTTAGCATTTTATCCTAAGCAATGAAGAAGATCTTTATAAATTTGTAGCATGCTCTCATTATTGAGGTCGTCACTGCAGAAGGCTTGTTAGTGAACGTTTTCATTGGGTTAACAATTCTTAAAAAAAACTGTGATATTTTGTTCATCAATGGCAGAACAAGAAGAAGCCGCTTACGTTAGACTATTATTCATTGAACTATTATTCTTGTGTGTCACATTCTCAAACAGCGTACGGAACTTCGCTGTCGTTACATTCATTTCCATTGCATTGTTCTTAAAATGATGTGATTTTGCCCAAGGGTTTAGCTGCTTCTTTATGACCTGTAACATCCACTCATTAAAATGCTGGATGCTATTCGAGCGTTCCCTTTAATCTAATTGTATAAGAGAATTCTAAATCTATTACCAGGGATACTCACAGGCCTTTGTGAATCTAAAATGGTTATACTGCTCGCAAGAACAGCTTTTCCAGGATGACAACTATTCGACAGCTATTCATACAACTAGTCTATGGAAAAAACACGACAAAACAGTCCACATCCCGTTTAGACTCCATGTCTTAGGTTTTTCAAGAATCTATTAAACTTCTGAATTACTGATCTTTCCTTTTAAACTTAGCCTAACCGATGGCTAAACACGGAACCAATGTAATTCTGTGCTTGGACGTGGACCTGCAATGCTCACTTGACCCTTTTCGTACAGGCCAACCATGCACTCCATCCATGTGGCGTCGACGAATTGCTATCATATTGAGAAAAGCTTCTTCCGGGTTTACAAAAGTCGGCATGTGCTTGCGAGACAACGAACAGAGTGAATGAAAGCACCCATAGGGAGAAAAGTTTCGAACGCATAATGAAAATAGCTGAATTATAATAATCTACAGACTGAATCCAAAAAAACTCTGCCGACTACAGTGTAAAATCTGAGCAATCCTGCCACGATTGATTGATGCAAAAAGGGCCTCCACAACAAATGATTTTTTTCCATACAAAAGAAAACTTAAAAAATTTGGATGAAGGGTGAAGATAGTGAATTTAAGCGGCTTTTCATTTCTGTGAAACCGGAATGCTATTCTTCAAAATGTAAACTGTGGCGGCTGTGTGTCATATTGTACTCATCTTTATTCACTGGACTATGTTTAGCTAGGAAATTACTAAAGTTATACCTTCTCTGCTTTTCGTTTTATTAAAGCAAGAACCGTTGTTCAAACTGAAAGCGCCTTTCCTTAGAGTTTCGCCGATTCAGGGTTCATTCACTGGTATAGTGTCTACAGAGCAAAATGGCTTCTAAAGTACGTGCTTTTCTTCCGTGATTCATGAGTTTTCGCCCAATTTGGGATTTGTATGCATGGTTTTTAACGTAAGTACAATGTTATACGAATCACTAGGCAAATTTGAAGGTAGTGGCGAGTTTTCGACGGCATCACACAAATTTCATAAATGGTAACTAATTGTAGAGGTCACGACACTCTGCACTTCTGCCCATACGTTGCAAGCTCCAATATACAAGTTTATTTGCTCAATTAAATCACAGTTTTGAAACGATAGGAAGGACGACTTATTTGAGTGCTTATTAGCCAGCGGAATAAATTTTGAAAATTCTTCCTTGAAACTAAACGTCGAAGTGCCTGGACATGTGGTGGTCCCGGGACAAGAATTCAGGCAGATGTGTTAAGTGAGGGAGAGCTCCGTGGTCTACTTTGTTCGATTTGTGCACCGTTGTGATCGAGCGTTGTTCCGTAAAAGGATTGGACGTATTCTATTCGTCAAAGCAGAACAAACACTCTGAAATTTACTGATATCGTGATTATAGTTCTCGCTGTGGTCATCTGATCAGGATTAGGAAAGTCGAATCATCCCGCATTAGACTACCGAAAACACCATATATTTTTTGGTGAAAATTTCGCTTTAGAAAGTATTCAGGAGTTTCGATTGGTCTTTAACATCGTCAGTTTTCAGGTAAAGTGGTTTTTCTGGCAAACCACAATACATTCGAGAAATGGTTCGCCATCATTGCGCAAAAAAAGCGCAGCCCAGCCTTAATGACGACGACGCCGTCTCCGCTAAATTCATGTGGCTCTCACTTAACACACATTATTCAAAATGGCTTTTTTGTCCTCCAAATGGTTTTTAGAAAAGAGGCTTTGTTTGTCACTTAAGATGGTTATCGGCGATGGTCAGTCACAGCTTTCTACATCATGCGTGCTCATGTCTTTGATGTGAGGCCCTTCGAGTCATCTACGCATTTCGCTCAGAGGAAATATCCTGGCATATGCTTTAACATATTCGTAATCGCTTGAATAATTCATGATTTATGCGGAACGAAAATAGTGCCTATTTTTCATTTTAAGCCAGCAGACCTTATAGTTAACTTTATTAATTTGAGCAACTAGTACTGGAATCGATAGATCTTTCTCAGCCAAAAGCAAGCTTTCTTATTCCACTAAAACGAAATTATGATTTTTTGTAGCTCACAAGACATATTTTTCGCTTTCCTTCATTGATGGCATTAATTTGCCAAGCAAAGTCACTAAGCAAGTGCTATTTCGTTCTACAGGACACGTGCGTAAATATCTTTGCTCTAATATACCGCTGATATTAATGGCAGCCGGTATTGCACTTGAAACTTTCAAATTTTGAACTCGTCTTCTTTAAAAATCTGAACTTGAGGGAAATTAGAATTTACAAGAGCACTTTAAAAACCTTAGATATTTCTTTGAAGCGGTGAAAAAAATCTCGTTTTGAATTTTATGAAGCACTTAACTCCTCAGCTGCTCAACTACTGTAAGCGTTAATAAAAAGATCTCGGCGTTGATCAATCCCTTAGGGATGCGCCATGCATTCGACTTCACTAAGCATGGTTTGGAGGTGATTGAATGCATATCTGGCCTTTACAATGACTCGCAGTGGCCTACCGATGCATAGAGCAAATGCTGCTATCCTTCCAGCCAAGTCTGATACCAATTTACCGACCTTGGAGGAACGGAAGGCTTGGTGGGCCATGGGTGCGTGGATCGATTCCATGTATGGTGTGTTTCATGGCGCCTCCGACCACTACGCCACACTCGCCTTTGGAAAAGCTAATTGTTATCGAAAAGCTAGAATGATCACATCTGCGTTAATTTCATCCTGAGCTGCCTCCACAAAGCTGTGTCGAAGTTTAAACTCATGAGGCAAAGTAATACGATTTTTGTTCTTTGAGAACTCATTTCGACCAGTGTAAATGTATAAACTAAATGTTAGAAAAATATCAAACGGTAAATCACCTTCAAAATGATAGTGCCTTAACTATTTAAGAAATACATATTTACCATAACATGTGATTGCAGAGCTCTGTTTTTCATTCTTCTGCCTTCTGCCTTCGTTGTTTTCCGTGAACTCTGTCTTCGTTCACATCAACGCGACCGGGAGCACATCGCTTGTATTCGCACTTCGGACGGTTGTCCTGGAAACCATGAAATTTGGATTTAGTTGGCGCTGAAGATTTGATTTTCCAAAAACTCAGGATGAAAATAAGATTAAAAACGAAAAACAGTTAAATAGTCCCATTTTCCAAAATCGTGAAATAAAATTACATAATAAAACACAAAATAAAATGGCAAACAAAATATTTAATATTTAGTTAAATAAAACGAAGTTATTTAACTAGACACCTGAGCACCTACTTCTTACAGAGTGCATCACTTTAGTCTTGTATGATAAGCGTTTGCAGGTCTTTTTTTATGTTACAAACAGTTAGCTAGGCCGATTCTCAATATCGGAGACCTTTCAAAACACTCTCGTTAGGTACACTTGGATCATCGCTTTTGAGCTCTTCGTACTCGACTGGATAGGCAAGGGGCACAAAGGCATAATGAAGATTTTGAAATGGAAGTAGCTCTCTTTGCCAAGGCGTCTAAAACATCAGCGCGCGATGTTCTGAAGACGTTTTGAATAAAATATAGAAAAAAGTGGACCGCGGTGGAGCGCCTTGTGATCACACATGACCTCAATGCAAACCTCAAAACAAACTCTGAAGTATGAGGATTGCACTGCTCATCCATGTAAACTCTGTGGAGCTGGTACTGTCCAAGTAAGTTAAACAAGTTGAAAAAATTGGCTATAAATAAAACGAAATTCTCCAGAACGATAGACATTGTGAAAGTAATATTACATGAGCAACATTCTGTCTTCTTGTCATGAAAAACGGAATTCTTATCTCCATCTTTTAAACAAAGAGACAGAAATGTGGGGTGTGATGGGCACAAAGTTGGAAAGCTTGCGAAATCCAGAGATGTTTTAAGCAACAATTTTAATAGCGCATAGAAATTCAAGACGCAGTCGATCCAGTTCTACCACACCTTTTTGTGTCCGGCTTTTCCTTAGAGCATTGTAGGGCAGTAGATCCATGTAAGAATTACGCATGCATATATGAATTCGTAGTGCCTAAAATGTGCAAATGATTTCCAGCTATTACATTAATAAACAAAATTTATTTGTATATGGTATATATGTATATCATATACAAATACACGCATATATACGTATATAGGACGTGTGTGGTGCAGTGGTCGGAGGCGTCATGCAACATACACGTGGAATCGCTCCCCGTTATCCCCCCCCGTTACCCACTAAGCCTTTCATCTATCCGAGATTGAAAAATTGGTACCTGACTTGTTTGGGAGGATAGCGACAGTGGTTCAATACATCGGTAGGCCACCGCGAGTAAAGTCTAGACATGCATTCTGTTACCTCCGAACGATGCTTAGTGTAGTCGAATGCGTGGCACGTTCTTCACAGATTGATCAACACCGAAAATTTTATCCTTTAGCTTTATATATATATATATATATATACATATGGGATAGATTAACAAATGGAATAACTAGAGGTAACGTTGTGGCACCAACAAAGATGTTGCGCTTAACACCAACCCATTTCAGAATGATTGAACAACCAGAACGCAAAGCAGCACATAGCAAAATGGTATAAAGCCGTCTTGCAAAAACACATAACGATCACAATCCTCAAAGAGATTATTCCGTTCTCACAGCCTGTGTTCTCATTGTTGAGTGGTTGAGAAATGACACTGAACTTCTCATTCCGTTGTCGTTTCCATTTTTTCATTCTCCGTCTGAATTCAACTCGACTTAGCGATGCTTTATAGTATCCGAATTATTTAGAAACAGTATTCAATAGTCGACTGTGTTTGCTGAGATGTTTAACAGTCGAGTCGCGTAATAATGACGGTGTGCTTATTAGCCTCACGCTGCCGCAGCATCCACATAGAGATGGAGTCAATTGAAGGCGCGAGACTCGTTGACCCCATGCTATTCATTCATTCGGCATATCTCTCATTCCTTCGCTCCAGAGTGTATCTGCATACACACATCTACATTCTCTAAGGTTTGGCAACATCTTCGAAGGACACTAATGCAAGGCCACCCATTAGGCTACTATCGCACTGTCGGCTATAGTCACAATATTAAATAAAGGCAAAAAACGCTAATAATAGACCAGGTTAAAAATAAGTGACCTCTTTAGGATTCGCTTTTGCGTAACAGCCATCTATTTAAGAATAGCATTCTCACTGGGTTATACCTTACAGGTAAGTCAAACTTGCGATACGGGATTTCTTCACATGTTATCTGTGATGGCCCTATTACACATAGCTGCAACAGCTATCCCCTTTAAACATTGGTGATTATTGTAACGTTTCCGACAAGAAATTATTCTATGGGGTTTTTTTGGCAAATCTTCAAACAATGAAATAAGATGGGAAATCTAAGAATTATAAAGTGTTTCTGTAATTTTACGCTTTTGAATTTTACAATATTTTATGTATGAAGGCATGTTGACTGCCACGTGCAAGCGGTAAATGAAAGCGTTTGGTTTGGAAACAGCATCCTTTTCAATATCAGCGAGATGTGAAGATAATTTGTCTTTCCTGATATTCAATCCTCTGAACTATTCTCCTCTGTGTGCCTAGATACTTCTATCCATTTTGTGCCCTTTCATCTCCACACTTTCTATTGACTGTATCTCGAACACTGTTGCGAGAACTATGCGTTCAGAATAACATTCTTGTTTCCACCAGTGAAACTTGAATTCTTAGAATCAGAACTTTCTGGACTGATCAACATTGATTGCAACAATTTCAACACGTATATGATGGAATATTAGGTTCACAGACTTATTATAAGATTTTTTCTGTGGTGAAAATGAGTCAGAACTCTATTTCCGCACAGTTAGTCCGAGTAGTGAGGACCGCATTAGTTTTAACGATGCAACGCCCACTCCCTCTCTGAATACCTTCCAAATATTGCTCTTGTGGTGAGGCTGCTGCGAAATTGTGTGGCGTGTTGGTGGGCTTTTACAGAGTCCGGTTTTCGGTAGCTGAGAAGTACGAGCACATGACGACCCTGCTGACTTTTATACAAAATACCACCGCTTGAGCTATCAAACGACGGACTGCAGACACTAGAAACCGGCGGCAGACGGACGTTCGTACAGAAGGCTAATGCGTGGAGCGAATTTCTGAAAACCGGTTCCCATGTGCCGCTAACACATACAATCGTAATTTCTCTCTGCCTCACTTCTATCTGCCATATATGCGGAACCTTCCGAGTTAACATTTTAGAATCGATTGCTCGGGCGAATAAAACACACATGAAGTCACTGAACTTCGTTATACAAATCGCGAGCTGTTAATGATCACTGGGCACGATTCCCATCTACAGCGGGGAGGATGGCACAGAGTGATTTCTGTTTGTTCTTTCATATTAACCAGTTTCTCTAACTTCTTGCTACCACATAGAAGCTTGAGGCTAAAAACAGCGCAACGAAGACATCAGATATTGTTTCGAAATTTCGTATGAATAATGAGTTCGCCTACTTTTTCACACTGAAGCTACATTTTCGAATAAAACAAGTGTTAGCTTAACGGGATTGCGAGTTTTTGTTTTTCAAGCACGGTATAAAAAACCACTAACAATTCATTGTATCCATTGTTTTATCCCAGGAAGTTCGGATCAAGGAGCTTAATTCATTGCTGCGCTACACTGCATATTCATCGCCCACATTTCCTTTTCACATAATAGAAGAACTAATACTTATTTTTTTGTATTACACAATGAGCAGGCTAGTGTGGATTCTGTGACCGAGAATAGTTAAATTCCATTGCGCAGGCTTTCTACCTACTGATGTCTTATGCTTTTGAATTTAAAAAAAATGCCATTTTGTTACTCTTAGTAGCAACCCATTTCAGCTATTAGACCGCATGCAAAAAGATCGTGGCCCAAATATACGATGAGTAGTTTTCAGTGGCAGATGAGTTCGTAGAAAATGTGCTACTAATACCTTAGAAAATTCTTGCCATGTTCGAACATGTAAACAACACCGCCTCCTATGGAACTGTTCGAGAACAGTTTCCCTCTGACAACGAAGGATCAAAATTTATGGTTTTAAATAATGTTATTTTCATACTGAACTGGATCTGAAAAGTGTTAAGATCGCAGAGTTTTTCTTGTTTCTATATTGTTGCTGAACACCTTCTGTTCAGATTTCTCTTCAATGCTATGAGAACACCACGCTTTTCAACAATCTGGAGAGTCACGCAGTTGTTTTTTTTTTAAGTTAAACCTCTACTCTGCAAGATCATCAGGTAAATCGCGTCGCACTACGTATTCACATAATCAATGCCTCCTATCTGCTTTCTAAAAACAGCAACGTTCATGGATAACTTCTGGATTTACTTGCTGGACTGGTTTAGGTAAGTTGATCCAGGTTGCGGTGTGGTAGTTCCCTCATCTTCCACATCCTCCACTGAGGCTTTCACGGTAACCTTAAATCTGTCCGTGAGAAGTCGGAAGATTCTGATTGGGTGGGGCAAGCGTGAGAGGCTATTGTACGGGCATTGGGCCAAGGCCGGCTCTGAGTGAGAGCCACTAGTCCTCATTAGCGTGCCGACATTCTCCGCGACCATGTATTTGTCTCGAGCAGTGACCAGTCTCGTTATCGTGTTTTTGCAAATAATTGTAAACCACATGCGCTCTCACCATTTTTTATGCAGGATCAGCTTGGAACTAAATGTATAATGGGTAGCACAAAAATTACAGAAACAGCCCAAGAGTAAGCACAGCAAGATTGGGTAATTCGTCGATTTAATATGATAATCGTCATCATCACGCAAGTTTCTGAAAACTGGTATTTCCGAAACCTGGCACCGGTTCGCTGCTATTGATCCCGTCATCTGATTGCATGACTCCTGATTACCTTTATGTTCAAACCTGCTATCTTCCTACTTTTAAAAAATCTTAAATCTAAATCTTAGTATCCTTTACGTGTCCGAAATTTCTTTTCCTTTTTTTTGTTGTTACAATCACTTAATCTTTTGAGATCATGTATCTTTTGGCGAGAATCATGTTTTCCATGAAATAGCTCATACGACATTGTGTGTGTTTCATTTCTTAAAATTCTACATACATGTATATATATATATATATATACATGTATATATAAATTCTACCTGCCTAACATTACATGGCCAAACTATAAAAAAACAGAGCGACGTAAAAACCGTTGCAATGTGGCCATAACTCATTGTGAGATCAATGTTCATCATGGTTTTCACTGCAACGCGCCTTGAACCTCGTGCTCAATTTCGACAGAGTCGACGAATTGACGGTACCTTTGAGGGTGGTCGCATCGGCATTCTTGAATCTCGTTGCTCAAGCCGATCGAAACGAATTTCGTCCCACTTGAAAGGTTGATTTTACTATCTTCTTGTGGTTCTTCTCTTGTGTCCAATTAATATTGAACTACGTTTTCTACTTAATCTCTATTTCATAGTTATACATTATCAATCAACTTGCGCAGAAGATTATCGTCAATGTTGCTCAACCGACTTTCGTGGCTTTGGAAACTGTTTGTGAGAGATTACCGGCGTGTTATGTTGTTATTGTAGCTCATTGACGCGATCGATCGTAAGCCGCGACAAGTTGTTTTCACTCGATGCCATGCTCGCAGTGAAGCGCCAGCGATTTCACATGGTATTCTGTTGACCATCATGCTCATCCGCTTTTGATAGCTTCAGCGCTCCGGATGTTCAGCATAAAGTGCACCTGATTATTGTACAGAAGTTGGCATGTCATGGCCAATTAATACTTTCCAGCGTTCTCCACAATTCTTGTCACTGCGTTGCTCCATGTCGGCAAAAAACGAGTTCTGACCATTTCTGAAGCATTACTTGTGATGTGCGAGCGTCGGCAGTCGCACGTACAGTAAGCATTAGTGCATCCATGTGACGATGCGAGAGCTGATGTTGTTACGTGGCCTGATGCTGGTGGTGGTGGCGGCGGTCGTTGTCATTTCAGTGAATCGATGGACGGTCACCCAGCTGCTGCTCACTTCTCAACATTCTACTTGAGAGTGTTTGTTGGCAGTCTAGGTAGCACAGATAATTTCACACCATCCTATTTGAGCGTGTTTACTGGCAGCCTACGTAGCATGGAAGGCTATCGTTTGAATAGGTAAGGGTGTGCCGAGGTGGTGCTCAAACTGCTCTCAAGCTACCGTACGCCGACCAGCTTATTGACAGTAAACGGGCTGCGCTGGGTGTTTGTTGCGCTTTCCTGTCTCCTCATTGGCTATTATTCGTGTCTCTGTTACACATTTTATCTCCCTTTCACACCCTCATTCGAGCTCCCCTTAACATTTTCGTTCCTGCTTTCTTTCTTCAACACGTTCCCTCACTTCCCTTCCTTCTCTTCTTCATTCAAACTTCCTGCCCCAGCAAATGTTTAACACAACTCCTCACCTTTTATTTTTTTTGCTCCATTTTTCTTTTCTACATAACGTTCTCCTCATTACCTCTTTGTCTACTTTATCACACTAACAATTTTGCCAAGTCTCGTAATACTGTCTTTACAGATAGAATGCCGTATAGAGCCGAATTAAAACGGCCAGATCTAAAAGGTGGGTGTACATGCACGTAGCTTTCTTTTATCTGAAACCTCTGCTGAAACCCATGTAAGCCACATTACTATATGAAAAATACTATGTGATCAAGAGCGTTCCAGGAGTAGGGAGTTCCAAGGCAGCTCAACGAATTACACATTCTTGTAACACAAATTATTCCAAAGTAGTTTAAATGCTATTAGCGAATGACTTCAGTTGTTTTGAGGGAAACAGTCAACGTCAACAAAATGTGAGTGTTGAAAATTCTAAACTACTTTTTCAGGACAGTTTCCATGTTCTGTGTGTGGAAAAATTTTCTGTCATTCTTCCTCGCTGAGCAGGCATCGAATGCAGGCCCATTTCAAGAGCTACACTTGCACTCAGTGCAACCAGGAGATTTCAAGTGAGTGTCCATTTATAACATAAACAGCCAAGAATTTTTTGTACATTTCAGTAAGGGTGTCTTTTCTTTATAATCCCGCCTTTCAATTTGTCGTTGTGCGATTTTTATATGCATTTATGGCTGATTTTTTATGCCTTCAACGAACAATTTAACACGGAAGCGACCATAAATACATTTTGTTTCCTAAAAAACATTCTTTTCTGTAGATGATTCTATTTTGTCTTGTATACGCATCTTTTTTCTCTTCCATATGTTCAGCATCGTCCATTAGATGAGCTTCCGCCTTGCACAAAACTGGTTATTGTGATAGCGCTAGTCACTAGCCAAGAGCGCAGGACTGTCGCTTGGCAAGGCAATACAACAGGGTGGGGGAAAATGATAACTGGCCGCCATTCCGCTCTACTCAGCTCAGATTTGTTCTTCCAGCTCTTGTCTTTGCATGGAAAATTACACTTTTTCAAAAAAACCATCTAGTCTAGAAGTTGTGAAAAGATTGAAGGTTCTGCCACGTTCTGTTTGCTTACAGTGCCCTTTTCCAAGCCAGCTTATCCACTACTATTTGTGCTCCTAATAGCTGTTTCGCGCGTGTTGTTTGTGTAGCCTATTAGGCTCTATAAAAGGGTACTGTATCGTGTTGGCTTAAAACTATATTCTTTGTAAGTTAGCTCGGAAAGCTTAAAGTAAGCAACTGGTTAAACATTAACTGCCATTTTCACGAGAAAAAAAAACAGTGCTGAAAATAAACTCCTATACACAGATTCGTTAACAACTTCATAACACCGCAAGAAAACTAGTAACTGATATCTATTTTAGCACTTTTATCCTACTAGCTCTTGACTGGTGCCAGCCTAACTACTTCTCGGCCTTCTCATGCCAAACATTTCATTTTCAAAGAAGTTTGCATGGCCTATAACGTCTTTGAGCATTTCCATTTAAGTGTTATTTCAATAGAACTAAAAGAACTGGAAAGGTTGCCGTATGCCAGATGTGGTTTCAAGAACAAGCTTGAACTTTTTGCTGATATAAAGTGTTGCGTGGAATCCTCAGTCATAGTTTGTGCTTCCTTAGAGACTTCCGGATTGAAAGCTCATGATCGCGCTTGTGATGAACATGTCTGTACTTTTTTCATATTACTTTTCGTAGATCTCTTCAAAACCAACAAGGTGATGAAATGTTGATGCAGGTTTAGATTATCGGTGGATTTTCAAAGTTTTTCGTACACCGTACAGCTCGTTCAACTTGATTCACCCTGTTGCGCAATGCAGGTGTCCGCCCACATCGTTCGGCGACGATCCCACGCGACTGCTGTTTGCATAGCCTAATTGTAGCGGCTTCCTGTTATGGTCCCATAAGAGGTCAGACTCACTGCACCCAAGGACGCCGTGTCTATTGCTGACCTCACCAAGTAATTACTCGTTTTGCGGACAGCGCACAATCTTAGCTGAAAGCAGACTATCCCCATTGGATTGGGGTACGAAAACCTTTTAACTTTTTATCAGTCTAAATCCTATATAGATGGGCTATAAACAATGATGTTCCAGACTGATCTGGTTGAGAAAGCTTTTGATTCGCACAGAAGGGACAACAACATGATCGGACAGGCTGTCGATTAGTGATGAGTCGAAAGATGAATTAAAAAGAAGCCAAAAAAATGTCTATTTCTACTTGTAAAACTGTTCTATCAAAATTTTGGTAAACTGGTTTTAGGATCAAATGTACTTCGAAGTCTAATGAAGTTAACAAGAAGTACATGAATCCTTGTACAGAGCGCTCTCTCTTAAGTTATTGTTATACGGAGGACAAGTGGGCTACACATTCGCACAGGTGCAGCTCTGGAACACCCGTCTGCACAAGGTCAAGGCTGGTGACGGAAGATGATAGTATCTACACAACATATCTTCGCGCGAGATTGATATAACCATGTGTGTTTACGTATGGATTGGGGAGCATTGACTATAAAGTAGGACCGAGACCGAAAGTTGTAGGCTCGATGCTGAAAATGTTGACTGTTTTAAGACGGATAACAAGGCCTGTAGCTCGACCTCGGAACTGTAGTCGGTGGTGGACATCGATCTACATCAGTGAGTGCCAATGAGGTCAAGACAACCGTCCTCTAGCATCTTCTGCTTGAATCATCAGACAAAGCGCTCATTATGCACGCAGGGATCATTGTACAGTTACACGAGCAAAAATACATACCAGCGAAGCACCTTCCACTCCACGTTGGCTATTCTAGAATGCCTTAGATTTGCAGGGCTTAATTCCATATGCAAACCGCTTGGTGTTATGAAAGAGCTTTTAAGACGCAAACACGTCATGAAGGAATATTGAAAAATGTAACCACTGTAAGCTCTGATTACATACTGACTGTATACACAGCTAGAAAATCAGGATGTGGTTCAGTTTTATTCATCTAAGAACGTCGTGCGAGGTCCACCAGTGAACGAGAATCATCTCCATTCTGATAATATTTTGTTTAGTTTTGTCATGCTGTGCCTAGATCGGAAGAACTGAGTTGTGGAAAGGTGTTCATACATCAGCATGTTCCCTTTGCGTTACGCTCATAGTTAACATATGAAAGGTCTTTTAAAATACTCGTATAAAACAATGTCCAGTGAAAAACTGACTTTATTTCCAAGGCAATAAAATCATTTCCTCATAAATTCCAGCAAAAAATCTTCCGGATTGAGCTGTTTTCGCTATAATCTTTGAGCACGACAGAGTGTATTAGAATCTCGCTTAACAAAAACTAAAGTTTGTTGTAAGGGTAGCGTTTGCCTTTGCACGCCTTATTTTCGCTTCTGTAGTGGCCACAAACCTCCCATGTACTTCCCTGTCACTTGATTGCAAGTACATCTGCCATAGAACGTGCTCCATTTACTTATAACACGACAGCTAGAAACACTCAGAAGTAAACTGAAGTGTGCTTGGGTGTACACTACTTACATGTGTGAAATTTCCATTTTTTGCTTACGAAGTCTGAAATCAAAAATACCTCAAAATTAACTTTTAGGTAATGAAACACTCCGCTCTCACATGTTTCGCATACACAGCATCTCGCGAATGTTCATGTGTCGCTGCTGTAACTGGGCATTCCCTGATAAAACCAGTTTGCACATACACATGCAAAGCATGCTACGGAACGGTACCCCGGGTGAGGTAGCGATTCTAGCCAGGAGTTCAACTGAAGGTACAGTATATCAGCCAGTTGGTGCTCTGAACAAAGCCAATCCGGATTTTTCAGATGATCCAAGCAATGCACTTGATGACACTTCGCTTGGTTCACCATCCTATGTGGCGGAGACATTGATCAAACACCAATTTCTTCACCATAGCACTTGTAGTTCAAACAACAACACCAACAACAATAACAACAACAATAGTAATAACAATAATAATAATAACAACAATAACAACAACAACAACAATGCGAAAACAGCAAACAATAACGCTGGAGTCAACTCGATCTTCCCTACAATTATGAAGACTGAGAGCTTACTGACCAAGATGAAAAAAGTAGGTGTTTTAGACATTTCTTACCAGTCACGTGTTAACTTAGCAATCCATGAAAATTCTGTTTATTTATGTTGAGTTTGAACGAGGGTCTGTTTTTAAAAATGTAGGTTTTTTAGGTTCTATGATAAGCCAGAACTTTATAGAGTTAGAAATTGAAGTGGTTCACAATGCTGTGAATCCATTGCTTCAGTAATAGTGGTTTTTCCCCACACTATTAGTTCATTTTCAGAAGTTAGTGATAAATTGTTTCGGTACTTTTCTCTAGCTCGTTTTCTGTTGTTGTCGTAGAGGCACTTACATTTCTATTTATTAAGATGCACAGATCTTCCATAAAATCACGTAATAGCACATTTTTTGACGGCGTAGTTTGGAAAAAACCTATTGCCACATTGTCGCTGGGGTTGAAAGGGTACACTGCTGTAGAGAATGCAGTAAGTCCACCAAGTTTCATAAGTAGACATTAAAGAAGTGAAGACGTTTTAATTAAATTGGATTCGTATTTCTAATATAGCATTGGTGTGCTGATTTGGTTGTATTGTTGTGAAGCATATATGCTTTTTCCAATCAGGAACAATTCCTGTCACCGATTGACTTGACGGCTTTATCATCTAACCAGTGGTTATCAGCATGGCTTGCCAACAATCCGTTTGCTCCGAATCTCGGATTTAGTCAGCAGCAATCAGGGGCAACTGCTGGTGCTTCCGAAACAATGTTGGGCACGGTGAGCTACTAGTGTTCCTTTGACACCAAAAACACATTCATTAATTTGTTTTCTCAGTTGCATTCGACGCTCTCTGAAGATGTAGATTACGACGCCCTGGAGATAAGAATGGAGGACGATGATTTGCACGATGGGGAAACCAACCACAATACAAGTCCAACAGTACGTGAAACCAGCTCTGAAATACAGAATTTTAATCAGCCAAGTAATAATCTAGCACAAAACCTGCCATGGGAAATAGTCTAAAGTATCATAGAATGCGTAGCGTATGTTTAGCACTATTATCTACAGATGCTAGATAGACTTATCTGGCTCACTAAATAGTAATATCGGGTATTTAAATGATTTCGTATGTTGTTGAACAGATAATGTTATGTTCCAGTCCGTGATTGTTGATCCGTGTTGCTTGTCAGTGCGAAAGGGAGAAGACGCTCGTGGCAGTCAGAAGCGAAAGGCCACTCGACCTCAACAAGTTACCGATATGATGCACATAGATGTTACTGCTAGTGTGAGAGCCGTTTCGTTTTTTTAGTTTTCAGTCCAAATCTATAAAACAGCTCAAAATGAGCAATTAATCTCCACTCGGATACCTAATCTAAGGTTTTGTTGACATTTTCATTTGAATCCATTATTTCACATCTTTAATCTCTAACTAACGGAAACAAATACAACCATTCGTTCAAAAAATTCCAGTCACTGACTACTGTTCTGAAATAACCAAGCGTTCGATATCAATATTTTAGTACATGATCTGGCACCGCATATTGCACTTCTTGCCTTCGATCCGTTTCCTCGCCTCCATAGTCCACGAAGATTTTCGGATTTGCGCATGAATTCTGCTGTTGCTTAAGTTATTACTGCTCTTCGTGAATGTCGTTGAACGCCTATTGATTGGATTATCTCTGGAATCTTTGGATAGCTGTAATAGGAGGTTCCTAAGCTAACAGCACTGGTATTCTATGAGGTTCCTGAATTGGTAAAGCGTTTCTCAGACAAATCTAATGCTAATTTCACCGTGCAATCACACGATTGGCCTGGAATGGGTTCAAACCAGCGGTCTTATTGAAAATCATTTGTAGCACTGCGTTGCGCACAGCCCATAAAATTTTGAGTGCAGGTTGCTTGATAAAAGAACGAGAAATAACTATTTCGAACCACTGCTGCGATATTTTCGAATGCAGTATTCCAATAATTGTTTCCAAGTCTCCAGACTTATGCTGTATTTAAAGCTGATTTTTTAAAATTTTCTCTCCAGATAAAAAAATTATAGCGGCGGCACTTCATTCTAAATTTTTTGCCTATTAAGCTTATTCTTAGCAGCTAAGTAAATTGCTAGTGTCTTGTTTAGCGAAAGACTTTCGCATTCTATTATGTTCGTGTACGGCGTTTATATCCCAGTGTTCTCTGGGTGCTCTGCAAAACACACGTGGTCGTTGGTTCGATCCTGCGTTCAGTGCTCACCAAGCCTTCCATCCTACTGAGGTTGGCAAACTAGTGCCAGTATTATTTGAAGGGATAACAGCACTGATTTGATACATTGGTAGATCACCACAGGTCATTGCATAGGCGCGGTATACAGTTAATCACCTCATTGCTTGTTAAAGTCGAATGGCTGGTCCTTTTCTCAAGGATTGATCAACGGCGATAGTTTTATTCTTCATACACTATGTTCATTTAATGGACAAATCGCTCTTCTGTAAATTCCTTTGCAGTGTGAACCGCCATGCAAGTTGTCGGCGAACGTTAAAGAACTGGAGCAACCTTCTCCAACAGCCTCTGATTCACATATAAGCGGTACAAGTAGTCAGACTGGAGATGTGCTTGGAAAATGTTTCGACTGCCAGGTTACTTTCGTGTGTTGGCTCTGTCCCTCAGTTTAAACGATGAACGGAGGAAACATTTCATTGTTCAGGTCGTTAAGGAGAAACTGAATGCTTCACAATCGAAAATGCTGGAATATGAAGAGAAGATCAACCACCTCGAGGCGAAAATCGTCCAACTTCAACGCAACGCAAGCGAAAGGCAACAATCCGGAAACGATGATGCTAATCTCAGTGAAGGAAATATTGATCAACCGCAAGTCGTGGTTAGTGCATTAATTCTTATTATAATGTATCCACGATAACCTTGTTTAGGAAAATGAAGCGGAAATAATCTGCTTAAATCTTGAGTTATCGTTTTTTAGCACTTAAACAGGCGCAAGGATTGTACGCAGAATTGAATGCAAAACAAATAAGCGAGCAACGAGGGCTGGGAAAGCTTTCCTTTCGCTCTTTTTTTTTGCTTAAAAATTTAAAGATTTGTTTACAATTCGATGCTTTTCTTCAATAAGCAGACACGAGGTTGTTGTTATAGAATTTATTAGGATACAATAGCTAACGTTTCGGCGGTTTCGTTTTCTTCAGAGCCTGGAAGGGTCGAATTGAGATCCGATCTACTCAACCAAACATTTTCATAACCCTTTGCAGATAAAACTTAGCAAATAAATTTGCATTCGCACAAAAAACAGCTTTATTTAAACATTTACCGTTAATAAACATTTTATTTGTTGTAAGTATTTAAGTCAGTTGGTGGATGACAGCCGTACAGAGTAATACATGGGCGAGAACTGTGCCTCTGTCAGATCATTGAATCAGCCTGAGGTACCTCTATGCTGTGCGACTGCTATTCACCAGCTAATTAAAATACTTACAA
Organism: Angiostrongylus cantonensis; assembly: GCA_009735665.1. Lineage (NCBI taxonomy): Eukaryota > Metazoa > Nematoda > Chromadorea > Rhabditida > Metastrongylidae > Angiostrongylus > Angiostrongylus cantonensis. Next base: position 392,645 of record MQTX01000275.1, on the reverse strand, counting down.
TGAATAAACGGTAGGTGTTTAAATGATGCTGTTTTTTATTCGAATACAAATTTATTTCTTAAGTTTTATTTGCTAGGGTTATGAAAGTGTTTGGTTGAGTAGATCGGATCTCAATTTGACCTTTCCAGGCTCTGAAGAAGGCGAAACCGCCGAAACGTCAACTGCTTTATCCTAGTAAATTCTACAATAGCAACCTCGTGTCTGCTTAACGAAGAAAAGCATCGAGCCATCAATAAATGCCGAAGTTAACAGAAAGTTGGTCTTGGGTCTTGTTCGCAGTTAAAGTATCTGTTTCGACCAAAAATAATTTATGTGTGCCCTATTGCATTTCGAGAGTAGTGAGATACAGTAAGTTTAATTGTGATCGCTAATTCTCAAGTAAGGAGACAGTTGCTTACGAGTATAGGTATTTCTCTTTGTAGACGCTGCTGTGTATAACATTAAAGCAAATGTTTGGAAAACTGTGTGTGAAGATTTCCTTTATACTCTAACCAATTACATACTTACATTTTTGCCCACATAGCTGGGAATGTCACTGAATGGGTGTCATCGTGTAGTTGGTTCTGTAGAACAGTGCGAAATACGTCAGATCGATGGAAATCACTTGATCCGAGGGTTACTAGCTGCATGTGCTCTGATTTTCAATTACCCTTTACTGTATTATAGAAGTGACGATGTAGTTTTCTTAAAGGTTAAAAGAGAGATATCATTCTGTATAAGGGAAATACTTAAAACAGTTTCAGATGCCGGCGATGCCTGCTGTCACATTGTTCCCGCAGTTTCCACCTCCGTTGCCTTTCATACACAATCCAGCCGTGAAGATTTTTCTTCACAACCTCATGCAATCTCAGCTTAGTCGATCATCGTGTTAGTCAGGAAGTTGCTGCTTTAAAATCGGGCGCTATCTGTTGAAGCAGGTTAGAGTTAACACCTTCTTTACTTAGCCTTATCTGTAATACGGTCACCACCTTTTACTGCAATACAAAACTCTACATGGCACTTTATACAGATTTTTAGAATGCCTCTCATTGTAAGAACTACCATTCAACATTTATGCTATATGAATGCGTTGTTTTCTTGTTCAGCAATCGCTAGGTTGTTATACAGCATGCATTTACTACCATAGAAAAACACACAATACAATACAACAGCACCTGACGTTTCGGCAGTATCGCCTTCTTCAAAGTCGTCTCCGCTACGCTTTTGTATCCTATGCTTGCCTAGTGGAGTACTTTGTCTTGCTTTTCGCTTTCCATCTAGGTGCTGTTTTGTAAAAATACGCAATGGTCTGCCCATTTCACCAATATGTTCATCTCCGCAATCACTGCACGAGATCTGGTATATCGTACCTGAACTCATGCAATCACCGTCCCTGTAGTAAGGGCAAATCACGCAATTTGTTGTTTCGCATAGACGGTCATACAAGCGGCTACGAACTAAGTGACGACGTAGAGGGCCCGGTGGTATTTCAACAAGCGCTACCGATTCCTCTAGACCTGCCTATTCTAGACATCGTTTTATAACTATGCTTACTCCATCGCTAATGAAGGGCAACATAAACGGGACTTTTTTTGGCCAAGTGTTTCGTTTCGGCGTGTCGCTCTCCTTCTAAATTTATGTCATGCGGTAACTATTTCGCAGCCATTGGAAATGGCTATTTGCCGAGCCAAGTGGCGCGATTCTTCCTCTAGTTCCCTGGTTGTGCACACAGAGGTAGCTGTTCGAAATATATTTCTCACAGGCGCCCTCTTTGTGTGTGAAGGGTGGGAAGAAAGGAAATGAACCACGATGTTTTTGTTACCTGGTTTTCTGTACCATGTATCATGTCTCATGTAGCCGCAACATGGTAAGTTGATTTGAACGTTAAGAAATGGAAGCCAGGTCTCTTTCGGTCTCTCCCGGGTGAATTTAACATACTCAGATTGCTCATTCAATAATTCAAAGCATTTGTCCATCTCCTCCTGAGTAGAGAAGATGACAAAACAATCATCTATATATCTGCAGTAGAGTAGCGGCCGGAGGTCGATAACCGGGCCTTCTATTCCTATTCTAGACATGAACGCAATGGCGAGAATTGGTTACCAACCGCTGTCCCATTGCCAGCTCTCTCATTTGCGTGTAATATTTCCCAGACCATCTAAAGATCGAGCAGTTTACGCACTCTTTTAAGGGAGCCATAAGTTGCTGAATAGACGAGCCATGCATGTGTAGACCTCCTTCATGTTTAACAAGAAGTTCGTGGATGGCTTGCATTTCGGAGTCATTCGATACGTTGGTGTAGAGCGCGGAAACAGCAAAAGACTCCACCACGTACGCGTTGTTACGAGACGAGTTACGTAGACGTTCTAGGATTGGGTATTCGTGAGGTGAGCTGGAATATGGCTAAGCAGTTGGGTAAGTATTCGACCGAGAAACCATATTATTCTATCTGTTGGCCTGTCTACACAGCTGATAATGGGTCTAAACCTTGTAAGAGAGTGGATTGGTAGACGCAAGATCACCAGCTGATACTAACTTATGTATTTTAATAAGTGAGTATAAAACGGGTTTTGTTGGTCGATCTACTTTAAAATGCGTAATAACGGATTGTTTTAAGCCCACCGCCTTTGCTGTTGTGACCTGTCCATCGTTAAGTTTTTGGTGTTGTCTTTCGTATTCCTTTTCGGTGACATCACTAAGATGTTCTTTCGTCATCTTAACATCTAACTGTTGAAGAATAACTATGAATTCTCTTTCCGTTCATCACACACAAAGAGTGCGCTTGTGAGAAATATGTTTCGAACAGCTACCTCTGTGTGCACAAACAGGGAACTAAAGGAAGAAACACGCGACTTGGCCGCAAGTAGCCGTTTCCAATGGCTGCGAAATAGTTACCGCATGACATAAATTCAGAAGGAGAGGGACGCCCTGAAACCAACGGTTTAGCCAGAACGAAATCCCATTTATTTTGCCCTTCATTAGAGATGAAACAAGTGGGGCGATAAAGCAATGCTTAAGAATGGCAGATCTTGAGGAATCGGTAGCGATAATTGAAATACCACTGATTACTCTTCGTCGTCAGTTAGTTCATAACCGCCTATATGACCTAAATTTATGTGAAACACAAGATTGCTTAATTTGCCTTTTATGGCAGCGATGGTGACTGTGTGAGTTCAGGTACGATATACCTGATCTTTTGTACCTGATTGCGGAGATGAATATATTGGCGAAACGAGCAGACCATTATGTATCGGTTAAAAGGAGCATTTAGATAGTTAACAAAAAGTAAGGTAAGCTACACCTCTAGGAACGCATAGAATACAAAAGCATAGCGGAGACGATTTTGAAGTTAAAGTCAATATCCTCGCACAGGAGACTACGACACCAACGCGCAAACTCCTTGAGGCTTTTTGGATAAATGCCAAAAATCCGGCAATGAATAGCATGGAGGAATGCCCAGAGGTCACACGCGACCCGGCCCCGTATCTTCGCATCAATTTCTGATGTGGGGTGGCGCATTCGTCAACCATATACGACTATAAACGGCTATTCTAACCTTCCCCATTGGAACTCATGTAAAAGCGCGGTGAGCTTTTCGAGAAGCTGTTGATCATGCAATTGCCACAATTTTTCATTTTCTCGTAGGTGTTATTGAGACGTTTGACCTGTTAAATTGTATATCAGTATACCCTTCCAGGCTCTCAAGAAGGCGATACTGCCGAAACGTAAGCTGCTGTTGTTTTGTATTGTATAGTGTGTTTTTCTATGGAAGTAAATGTATGCTGTATAACAACCTCGCGATTGCTGAACACGAAAACAACGAATTCATATTCCTATGTCGAGGTTAATAGAAAGTCGGTCCTAGGAGCTATTTATGCTGTAGTAAGTAAATTTAGAACTTAGTAACCTCGTCAAAATGTAATGTTATTCTCATGTGTAGCCCTCTTCATCTTTATGGACAGCGGAAAATTTGATTTAGGAGTGATTTTTCGCCCAATTCACACTTCCTGAAAAGCCTTTATGACATGATCAAAATTGGTTTAGAGAAAACAGAAAAAATAACAAGCAATTAAATTATTACGGAGATGAAGAGCTGGAAGGATCGCTAAACTGTCCATGTTGAGTGATTGAATAGTTGGACCGAAGTGTTTTATCCTCTTCGTGGAGGAATCCATCCAAATTCACATGCAAATTTAATGTCTTTTTAGGGGACAGGACGAATATATTGGCCAGCGAATTTCGGGCAGTGTACTGAAAAATATTTCCGTCAACGTCTGTGAACGCTTGCGCTGAATTCGTCTCTTTGTGAAATTGAGATCGTTGTAACTCTTCTACTGAAGTATATCCTTGCAATTTCCCTGCATAGAGTGAGGCACTAGAATAGAAATGCCTTCCACACAGCTACTGTAATTTTTTTCCAAACAACTGTATTAACGTTATGACTGAACTCACAATGAAATCGGGAGTCCAGACTCACCACGGTCGACCAGTAGGTTTCGTTCTACTTCACTGATATTTTTTTCTTCGTATCGGGTAGTACTCTTACATTGCATTACGTTTTAGTACACTCGTTATTATAGAGTGAAACCCTGTCAATTCTGTAGCAACATTGTGCTTATACCAAATGATTCATTTCAGTTATTTATTTGAAAATAAAACGTTTATTAAAAGTGAAAATTGATTCGGTTGTAAAAAAAAAACGGGGACAAAAAGTCTCGGATATATGAAAAATAGTTTTTCATAACACTAGCATTAAGTGAGCGTTTGCTGCCCCTCCGCTGCGCGCTTTAAGTAACAATGGTAACCAAACGGAACGCCAAAGAGCCAACAAAAACATCTGCTCCGACCAGAATTCCATGATATTGCTGTTGTAGAGTGAGGTTACTTCATTCCCACATTATTCCATTCCATCGGGTTCCAATCAGTGTGAGGAGAAACACATCGCATGAAGCACATGCTATGGATACCCAATTCAAATTATTGCCGTTGAATCTTAAGAAGGCAAAGTCAGCGAAACGTTACTGCCGGAAAAAAGTTTTTCGTAACGGCCGCGTGTAAGCTTTCTAAAAAAGCGAAATACTATTGTTCCAGTGTGTGCTACTATCTGCTCTAAAGCGGCGATTGCACAGTGATTGGAGGTGCAAAACAGACGTGTTCGTAGGATCATTCCGGCACCCAGAGCTCATTAAGCCTTCCATCCCTGCAGGGTCAATAGATTCTCGCCACAATTCTCTGGAAGAACAGTAGTCTTGACTTGACCACCACAGATCACCCTATAGGTCAGATATGCATTCAACCACCTCCAAGCGATGCTCAATGAAGTCGAATGCATGGGACATTTCACAGAGATCAATCAACGCCAATACCTTTATGCTTATTCATTTCTTACCTGCTTCTAATTATTATTATTTTGCCTTCTTCATGGCGAGTTGAACACATCCATGCAAATAGTAACTGTCCATCAACGATCGGTTCTTTGTTACGGCTTAGTTTCTGGATATTTGTTGTTATATGTAAGATCTCCCCCACATGAGGGACCTCGAGTCGGTTAGTTGCGAGGCTACGTGACGCGACCACAGATGGCGGATAGGGGTTAATCGCGGACCAAAAGCGACCTTTGCTTCCCTGAAACGCAGGTAGATCCAAGGGTAGAAGTCTTTCTCATGCAAGCAAGAAGGATAAGGTACGACGTCATCGGCCTGGCCGAGACGAGACGACGCCACCCATTCAACGCTGTCTGTGACACCGGAGAAGAACTGTTCCTCGGAACATACGACAGTAGAAGAGTCGGCGGGGTCGGCCTTCTCGTTAACATGAATTGGTACATGAACATTGATTCACTCGAACGGCTTACAACCCGAATCGGACGTTTACGATTAAAAAGATGTGGATCAACACCGGCTTTGACAATCTTCGCCGCTTAGCGCCAACATCAAACTATGACGAAGAAGAAGCCCTATATAGACTTGGAGAAGTTCTACAGAAAAGATCAAACATTCTTCAAGGTCATCATTGGAGATTTTAATGCCAAGACCGTACCAAGAAGATCGTCTGAGGAACGTCACATTGGGACCCACGGATTAGAATGGAAAGGACAGGGTGAGCGGCTTTCTGAGTTAATCATTGGGGACCAAGATCATCCATAGTAACTCGCATTTCCAGAAGCCCCACCCTCAACGCTGGACACGGAAGTCTTCCAATGGAGAGTGCTATAACGAATTATACCATATCGTAGTTAATAGAAGGTTTTCCCTAACCGATGTCGCTGTTGTCCTAAAATTATACAAGAAACCAGACTACTTCGTGCTAGATTCTATTTTTCGCGGAAAGGAGAAAAAGCCACCAAATTCAAAAACCGATGTCCCAGAACCACTACAAACTGGGACTTCCTCAATTCTTCAGTCGTCTGCTGAGAAGACGCCGTTGTCGATAACATCGACGAGGAATACGATCGGATCATTCAACATCTTCACACTAGCGCTATGAAAGCTGAGAGTTCGAAAGTCACCAAGAGACGTCTGCCTCCAGAAACTCTCGAGCTAATACGCCAGCATCGAATCGCACGAGCTGCAAGCAACCACGATCTCAAGTCAGAACTTGCGAAACAATACAGGCAGGCGATAAAAGAAGATCTTAAAGAGAGAAAAGCAGCAGTAATGGTCGATGCTGCAGAGGCTGGGAAAAGCGTTCGCAAAGCCCGCTGAAGCTTCGCCAATCACAAGACCAAGAAAAAGGATGGATATGTTGTACCAACGGATCTCCCTTCCCAAACCCGACATGCCATCTCATCGGTGAAAAATCGAACAGCACCAGGCCCGGACAGGATAAGACCAGAACATCTGAAGAACCTTCAGCCAGTGCTCGTAAGCACACTGGCTAGGCTCTTGACACGTTACCTGTCTGCATGTAACGTTCCTACTGAATGGAAGACCAGCAAAACCGTGTTTCAAGAATGACGACCTAAGCGATAATGGCAACTATCGCTCAATCTAGTTGCTGTCTGCCGTCTGCAAACTTTTCACTGGAGTCATCCTAAGAAGGATTGACAAAACACTGAACGACGGACAGCAATGTGAGCAAGCAGGGTTTTGAAAAGGATTTAGTCCGATGGACCATATTCACACGATGACAAGGCTTATTGAAGTATCGAGAGAGTACAAAAGACTGCTTTGACTCGCTTTCATCGATTTACAGAAGGCCTTTGATTCAACTGAGATAGAAGCAGTCACGGAAGCCCTTGATAGTCAAGCAGTCCCTACTCAGTACACAAAGATTCTTCTTGAGCTGTACAAAAATTTCACAACAAAGATTTCACCATTCTACAACGATATTAACGTTGTCGTCAAAAGAGGAGTTAGGCAAGGCGACACAATGTCGCCAAATTATTTACCGCCACCTTCCAGAACGTCATGCGAACATTGGAATGGGATAATATGGGAGTGAAAATCGATGATCGGCAGTTACATCATCTTCGCTTTGCTGATGACATCGTCCTTATAACGCCAAGCATTATACTAGCGGAACGTAGGGTTGCCGACTTGGATAAAGTGTGTGGAAAGATTGTTCTTCGACTAGATCTCACAAAAACGATGTTCATGAGAAACGGATTGATTTCGTATGCCCCATTCACGCTCAATGAAACGAATATCTCCGAATGCTCCAGTTATGTTTATTTAGGTCGGGAAATCAATGTATGAACGGCATAGCTCCAGAGCTGACCAGAAGGAAACGAGCGGCTTGGAGAGCTTTCAAGAGCATCGAGAATGTAGTGAAAAAAACAAAGAACACCTGACTCCGCGTCCACTTTTTGGACTCAACGGTTCTTCCTGCCCTAAGGTATGCGTCAAAAACCTGGCTGATGCGCAAGCAGGTTGAAAGATCACTCAGCGTTATTGAACGCGCAATCGGAAGGACGATGCTAGGAGTATCCCGGTTTGCACAAGTAAGCGATGGGATCCGATGCTCTGACCTGCGTCGACGATCAAAAACCAAAGATGCCGTTCCGTACGCCATACAGTCGAAGATATGGTGGTCCGGACACGTAATGCGCATGAATAACAACAGATGGGTTAGTGGCAGGATTCCTCGTGGTGTTAAACTCACTGCAAGAAGGCCACCGTCTCAATGGGCGGCGTTCTTCACGAGAAGCCTAGAAGAAAGATATTATGCTTGACGAGTTCCTAGAGCGAGCAGAACCCACTGGGCTACTCTTGCACGCGATATGGAAAAATGGAAGATTTACTGGCGCCTCGCTCGGGTCACTCGATGATTAACGGGACTACAAGTGATACAGGTGATGCTGGCTCATATAGCACACATGACGCTCTCTTAAAAGTCTCCTATCATGTGGGAAAGCAGACAAAAATGAAGTAGCTTCAGAAAGCTAGTGGAACAGTAGAAGCCTAAAAGAAGTTGCTGAATGATTTGATATGTTCATGGGAATGTTTGTGGAATTAGCTATAACTTATTTACATGTCATGCTTCGTTGAAAAAGTAACCAGTGCATTTGAGTAATGAAGTATCATGTTTATCAGAGGTTCGGCAAAGAATATTTATGATAACGTCAAACTTAGTCAAAATTCTTTCCTTGTATATTCGAAGGCATTCTTTATTATTATTTTATCTTTGTGGACTTTCAACTTAATGCATCATCGTGTACATGAAGTTTAAATAGACTTGCATCGACACATGTTAATAATGTTGAGCTTACACGAGGATGGTAATGATGTTCATTCGGCTGACACCTCGACGGTTTCGTCTTCATCAGAGCCGATGATCCCAGTCGATGGTCCACAGTTGTTCGTGCTCTCGAGGTGGCATCCTGTGGAGTATCTCTTCCGAGTGAACCATGAAGTGAGCTCGATGCTCCACTTAGGACAACACCTTGAGAACACGAACAACAATGGGCCATCGACTCGGATCATCGGTTCTGATGAAAACGAAACCGTTGGAGCCTTAACCGAATAAACATAATTATTAACCTTGTGAAAGCTCAACATTATAAGCACATGTTGATTATTTTACCACAGAGTTTAAAAGACGATCGGTTTTAAAATTGTTGACTAACTTCGCATCCTTAACTCTTTCGCGACGAAACAGGTTCTTCGATAACCGACGATAAATTCTCGACCACTGGAGCATTTTAAGCACCCAGAAGTGCATAAATTTATGGAAAATTCTATCACAAACCGTATGAAAATATATGTATACAACTGAAAAGACCGACTTTCTATGAACCTCGTCATAAATAATCAATATATTTCTTCATACCATCTTACAAACTGCCCATGTTGAGCTGATATCAGGTTGGTTTGAGTTATTGTTGTCGTTGTTGTTGATCGACGACCGATATTTCGACGATTTCGGCTACCTCAGAGTCGTTCTCGTAACAGCATGGCATTGAGGAAGACGAAACGACAGCAACAACAACAACAACAACAACAACAACAACAACAACGACAAAAAACGACA